>WAAB01018399.1:78671-104409 GCA_013389865.1 Piaya cayana | reverse complement strand
GAGGCAGCGCCTCACAGGTGCTCATCAAACGGATCTGGAGATTGAAGACCAAAGGGATATAGGGGGGATGCTCACACCAACTTCTGTTCCAGTGTATGTTTATTTTTAAGGCCTGATCTATTTACTTATTTATTTATTCGTTTGGTACCGGTCAAAGCCAGTGGCTATTTTAATATTTCATTTTGTATGAGCAGGGACAGCTCGGAATAAGAAAGAATGAAAGAAACTTATGAAATAGGAGCTTGTGTGTGCTGGGGCTGACATGCCAGGTGGTAAAGAGAGGGGGAGAGAGGCCCAGGAAAAATAGAATCATAGAACAACCAGGTTGGAAGAGACCCACTGGATCATCAAGTCCAACCATTCCTATTAACACTAAACCATGCCCCTTAGCAGTTAATTTCTTCATCTTTCTGAGTAGCACAAAACTTTTCTTGGCAGCTAGGAGACAAACTGAAACTTCCAAGAATAAATATTTGAAAGCATCAAAACCAAGTGAGAGTTTTTTGGAGGAGGAGGAGTGAGGGAATGTGAGGCTTCAGGATACTTTGAACGAGAGGGAGTCAACACAGAAGATAAGGATGTTACAGAAACCCTAAATGGCTAGTTTGGCTTGATTTTAGGGAATGGGAAGATAAGAAAATACACACTGTGGAGGTGCCGCTTGATAGCTGGTGTTGCAGGTTATAAAAACAGGACACTTGTAAACACAGAAGAGGACAAGTTGGTTTCAGTAGTAATGAATCACTGAAACTGGCTTATATTTATTTGAGAATTCTGAAAATAGTTATGTGTAAAGTGACTAAGCTGCTAAGAATAACGCTCAGTTTATCATTAAAACTAACTGTTACATTTAGAGATTGACCTACGGGAAATGCCTCACTTCTTTTTTTAATAGCTAAGCGAAGTCTTTGGAATGATAAGCGGATGAATCTATCTTAAACAAGTAGCCAGTGGAAAAAATGCCTGGTTGAGCGTGGCACGCGAAGCTTCTGCAGCGCCTGAGCTGCCCAACAGATCTTTCATCTCACTTAAAAGGAGTTTTGAGGCTTTTATCAAAAGATGGCTAAACGCAATAGATGATGTATAAGAGCAGCAATTAAGTAGCTGCATGAGGGGAATTGGTGTGTACTAGTTCAACATAAGGAAAAAATTCTTCACAGAAAGGGTCACTGGCAGAGGCTACCCAGGGAGGGGGTTGAGTCCCCTTCCCTGGAGGGGTTTAAGGGACAGATGACAAGGTGCTGAGGGACATGGGTTAGTGATTGATGGGAATGGTTGGACTCCATGATCCGGTGGGTCTTTTCCCACCTGGTGATTCTATGATCTTAGTTTATGATTAAAAAGTAGTCTTAAGTCAAGTAGAAAATCCTGGAAATTAAGTGATTTAGCAGCTACCTGAGGTGTGCAGCACCTCCTTTGACAGATTGAATAGCAGATTTCAGTTGTTCTCTAGGGGATGGACCAAAGCTCAGTGAAGACAAGGGAGTTTCTGATTCGGTTATGGCAGCAAGGAAAGTATTGTCAAAAGAAAAAAAGGAATCGTGTTTGTCCCTCGCCTCCGCTGCGTAACTGTGCTGCTCTTGCTTGGAAAGAAATGCAAGGTTCTGTTATTTCAGTTGGCAAATAGGTGTAATGAACTGTGTGCAAGTTCAACATGACAGATAATTTGAACTAGAAAGATTACACAAACACGTTAACAAACCCGATAGCCCGGGATATGTGGAGTGTTGGGCTCTGTCTAGTTAAGTAACAGATTTTCATAGGAGAAGATAATTGTTTCTTGTTTTCTGTGCTCCTCTTGCCTGAGTTCACTGGACGGATTTCCTTCTGATTGTTGTGTGTCAACAGACATCACGAGGTTTTGAATAATGATGAATTTCGTCTATTTTTTAAAAAATCAGAGTAGTTTTTTTCTTAATTTTCCCTTGAACTAAGGCGTAGCCACTAAAGTGCAGCTGGTGGAAATGAAGAGGAAAAATAATGGATTTTTAAAAAATTTGCATCTAGATTGTTTTATGTGTTTCTTAACTGTGGGCGTCAGTGTACGTGTTTGGTGTGAACTGACTGGTGTCTGACCACAATTTGATTCACAGCTTTCTGATTGCAGTGTAAATTTGCTGACTCTGAGTTATGTGTCAGGATGTTACTATGCTTTAAGAAGACTAAAGTTCACAGAATTTTTATAAAAAATGTTCTTGGTCACTTAGGAAAATATTTGTTGTTGAAAACTGGGATATTGTTTAAATGCTCGTAAGGTACTTTGAAATACTTACCTTGGGGTTGGTTTCTTGATCACCGTTCACTTGATGTAGTTATTCATGTTGCATTCAGTCTGCCTGCTCGTTTCTTCCTCTCAGACCTTAGGATTAGTTTAATGGGCTTTTCCTTTTTTAAAACTGCTGCTGCGGTTTTATAACAGGGACTTTTGTCTCTTTCCGCAGTGAAGGGGAGTCAGAAGTGTGAGCTGAATTGCCGTGCGATCGGCTACCGCTTCTACGTGCGACAGGCTGAAAAGGTGATCGACGGGACACCCTGCGACCAAAACGGGACTTCGATCTGCGTGGCAGGACAGTGCAAGGTACGGCCACTCTCTCTCTGCCCCGGACTCTGCTGCATTGCAGTTATTTCATTTCTGTAAGCGGTTGATAGGACTGTACCTGTGAAACTGTGGTTTGAACATTTCTTTTTTTTTTAAGTGAAAAATGTTTACTTTTATTGCGTATTTTATTTTGTAGCTGATATTTATATTTCGTGAGAACAAATTCTGGAAGACGGGATTCAGAAGGTGTTCTGGCCACAATTAAGGTGACTTCAGTGAGCTTCTTCCACAAATTATGAATGATTCTATGAAAGAATTGGAACAAAACGTTTGAAAGCTTCAGTAAAAGAGAAATATATCTTTCTTTGATGAAATTTTACGGCAGAAAGGGTTTTTTTTAGTCAACAACATAATGGTTTATTCAGTTCTATGTATTTGGATTGCTTTATAGCTGATGTTAGTGTAACTTTTGTGGTTGGTCCATGTTTGGCGTCTTTAAAATTCAGTCTTACTGACTCTTCATTTTCTCAGCAGCGATGTTCTCTTAGAAAATATTTGAGCAGTTGGTTATTTTTCAAGCATTCAGAAGGAGCTACCGTGTTGACTTTTTGCAGTCTGCTGCTGTGAGGATTCCCTTTGTAAGGGATAAATACACTGCTTTCTGCAAGATAGTGACAATTTTAAACAAAATCTTTGGGTGTTTAGAAAAAAAAACACTTGTTTGTGAGCTTTCAAGTAAAGTTAGTGAAAGAAAGAAATTCCTGGCAAGGGGCATTTGACACTTGGTTGATGTTTCCCATGTATTTTGGCCAAAGAAGCAGAAGTGGTTGACATGTGACTCATGAACTCAAATAGCATAAGGTCAAGTTCAGTTTAAATAGTTGGTTTGCCGGAGGAAATCGCTTATGAATTCAACCTTTTTCTCTGCGTGTCCTGATTCTTCTTGCTTGTGCACATCTGGACAGTGCGGTGTGTGTTTCTGGTCTGTATTTTTTCGTGCAATCAAAGCCACAGCTTGGAATTTCCTTTGTAGATGATAGATCTTTGTGAAGTTGATTATTCTTTAAAGCCTTCCTTGATCTCAGACCAATTCAGAAAGGGCCAAAAACTTGTTTTAATTACAGTTGTGATATCTGACTTGGAAAATAAGATTCAATAGCCCAGCTGTTACATTATCCCAGTACTGTGCAATTTAAAAAGTGTGTGCTTACACCTTTGTGTTGGAGCTCTGGAAAGGCAGTTTAGCAGCCTGGTAGGAAAGTGCTCAGAGTTCTGGAAGTCATCCATGGCCTGTGGAGAGTGCCACTTCCCAAAGCTGTGTGTAAACAAATGACTGGTTGTGAATCCTTACTGTGAACTCCTACTTTGAGATTCATAGAATTGGAGAAGAATTCAGGTTGTAAGGTACCTGGGCAGGTCACGTAGTTCAACACCCAACTCAGAACAGGGCCTGCTGGATCACAAAAGTATCGTTACCTTTTCCAGGACGAGTCTTGAACCTCTTCCAGTGATTGAGGAAGATCACGGTGGAATATTTTCCCTCTTATTTGATTGAAATTTCTTATATTGTGGCTCGTGCCCTTGTGCACCAACCGCTGTGCATTTCTGAGGATCTGACTCCATCTGCTGTGTTGCCCTCCCATTAGATGCAGAGAGGAGTAAGTTCTTCCCTCAGCCTTCTCTTAGGGATGGAGATTCCTAGGCTGTTGTGTTTGGTTAGTTTGTTTTTTTTAAAAAAAATCTTTCTTTTTTTACTATAGTGTTGCAAACAGATGCAAAAGTCAAATCCTGGTTTCTATTGAAAGTATTCCTGAGCGATGCTTGCTTTAAGCTCAGTGCAGTGATGTCTGTCATTCTTAAAGTGTTAAATAGAAGCTGTTCTTTATATAAGGGTGCTCACTGCCTTCTAAGTAATAAAGTAATGTGAGAAAGCCAATGTAGAGCAGGTGAAGGCACTTCTCATTCTGTGTATTTTGTAGTGGCTTGCAACAGCAAAAAATGATGGGAGTGTGAACCAGGAGGAGTTGCTGGAGTCCTCATAGCAGCAGTAGTGACTGCACGTGTGCACAAGGCTGAGTGGTGGAGGCTTTGAGAGGCACCTCAAGCTACAATATCAAAATGTTCATGGTTTTCTCCTGAAAAGAAAAACTTACAGCTAACTGAGAATGTTCCTTGAGCAATGGAGATTATCCAAATCTCTCTACAGGGTGGCTGTTCCTTAACTGAACCTTCTAGGATTATTTTTATTTTTTTTAAAGCCAAGAAAACTTAAGCGTCTTAAAAAATGTCTGGTCTCTGCCACCCTCTGTTGGACGTTTTGCTGCATTACCAGAGCAATGAGATCCTTGGGTTAAAAAACAGCATCTGGTTTGTTCCCGGGACCATTGTTTCTGGTTCGTATTTTCATTTATCTTATTCTAGAAAGAAAAGATGGAAAATGTCGCTATAATAAAGCTAATAAAAATTACTGAAAAACAATAGAGACAATGATAGAAACAAGTGTACCTTCATCTGAAATAGCAATCAAACTTGTATAAAGTAAGGTAGCTCTTATTTTTAACCATTTAAATTGTTGTGCAAGGCAACCTACTCAGTAACTGTTGAGTTTAGGAAAAAAAACAAGTAGATTATTGAGGAGGTTATTATAAATGAACCAAAACATGCTTTTAATTTCGGTCTTGAGGGTAATTTACTAAACGTACTTGTAGGGAATTGTGTTGTGTATATTTTTTGCACACATTGAGGATACTTGTACGTGTGTCCCAGTAGCTGGGCAGGTGTGAGCACTGACTGGTAGCTTGAGAAAGAAACAAAAGTTATTTTTAAGCTATAAAGCAGCTTGGGTTTGCAGGGAGGTTGGTTACCACACCGTGGCGCACTTGACAAAAGTATCATAGAGCATTGCACAGAAAACTCCATTTGGATGGAAACTAGACAGCTTTAAAGGTACCTGAAACAACTATTTTCTCTATCCAGATTTCTATATTCCATTTTCTCTTGCATTGGAATTTATTTTCATCGTCCAGTTAACTTCAGAATTGAACTGAAAATACCTGAGCAGTTTTAAAAAACACACAGTGAGTAACGTCAGTAGCAAAATGACTGGTGGTAGATATTTTACTTGTATTTTTTAAAAACAAAAAATATGTTGAACATGTTTCAGTCCACGTTGGAATCCTTGTAGTGTTTTTAGGGAGGTCGCCTAAATCAGCTGTAGGGAGCGTAGCCGAGGTGCACGAGTGTCCAGCTACCAGAACTACGTGTGGTGTTATTGGGTTAAGGAGCAATTAACAACAGTAGAATTCGAGTAACAAATGAGAATGAGGAGAGCTGTGTACTTTCCCTGTATGCTGGAATATAGAGTGAGTAGCCCTGTAGTATTAGCTCAACTAGCATGAAGGCGAGCGGAGATGGATGTCAAGTATTGTTTGTCTTTCAGGAGAATCAATGTTCTAGTTATTTGACTTCATCCTTAACATGGGCTGTGACGTAGCAAATTACTTATGTTACTTCTACTGTGGGAGCTGCTGTGTTAAGAAATTGCACACTGCAGGGCAAACCAGACCTTAAAATGGTGTGAAATGGATCCCTTCTTCTAGATCCAGTTATCTAGACCATTTTCTCAAATAGCAAAGAGGAAACATAGCAAAGAGGGGTTTTAGCTTTGCAGGCACTTGGAATAACTTAAGATTTAAAAAATAAAGTACTAGAATGTCCAATTATATTATATCTTACTGCTATAGTGTTATGCAATTATATGAAAATAAAGTGAAGTTAAAACTGCAGCATTTGAAAACAAGCAAAGAAACAAACCCCCAAACCCCCAAAATTATTTTAAAGAATGTCTTCATTCTGAAATGTGTTTTACCTGCTTTTAAATATTCTACATAGCACATTGTGTGGGAAATGTTTGCTTTACTTCTAAAAATAGATGCCCAGGTGCGCCACAGAATGGCTGATCCATATTCTGATTTTCTCTACGCTCCACACTGTGTCTCTGTTTTCCTCTCAGATGTAGTCGGTAATGGATAACCCGTGTATCTGAAAGTAAAGGACTCGTGAGTAGCTCTAATTTGTAAAGCTGCAATAGTAAAATGCCTTGTAGCATGGGGCTGCATTCATGAAAGAGCCAAACCTGTGAGGAACCGTGTACTCTCTACTGTGGCTGAGGTTGAAATGTTTTATATGAGGTCTCTTATGCAAGAATTACTAATTTATAGCTGATACCTTTTAAGTAACCGAAGGAACCAAATCTGTTTTGTGTTACATTACAGCAGTTCAAAGGAACAAAAAAATTAGTTGGAATTCATGGGAAAGAGATGGGAAAATGATTATAAAAGAGAATCATGTAGCTAGTGCAAGACCCTCATCTGAGGTTAAGCAGCAAAAGGAAACAAAATAATTTAGATTTTATTGCAAAGAAACAAAGAGGACTGGAGCAGAAACTAAGTACTGAAACTCAGCTGTAAGGGATCTGTTTAACACCTGGACAAGCAAGCAACGGGGAGAAAGTTATTAAGAAGGGGCCTGACCACATAAATACTCCTTCTTGTTCCCCTCTTTAGAACATGGGTGAAAACTTCACAGTTACTCCTAAATTATGAATGATGCTATTAGAAAACCTAATCTGTGATTTTAGTTATAGAATTTTTCTGGATTGTATTTCTTGTGCTAGAGATCAGAGCTTGGAAGCGTTCCAGCTGTTTGATTTTCAGCGTTTCATTGTCGGCACTCAGTTAGGATTCCCCACAAGAGTTTGCAGATTCCTCTCTGCGGAATGTAAAGAGATCCTGGCGCTTGATTAGGTACCTAAAACTCATTGAAGCGACAAACGTAATTAATATTTAATTGTCATTTTGATTTTTATTGTTGTTGCTTTCTGTCAGCTTGCATCCCTGCTGTCTCCTGTGATGTCCATGGCCTAGAAATTGGCTTTTTTTCTTTGTAGCTGGATAACCCTGTGCAGGTTTGTGGTTGCATCTTTGTGCTAGAACAACGTGAGCACTTATGTCATTGACTAGTGCTATTTCAGAGCTCATCTTCAAGTCAGGGCTGTTAGAAATACAATCTAAAAGGGTATTTATTGCTAAAGGTTTGCTTATCTTTTATTTTACAGTACTAACATACCAGCTGCTGACAGGTTAATATTAGTGATATTTTAATTACTGTTACCGGCGATAAAATTACTGACAAAACAGAACTTTTATTTCTAATCAGTCATTTCAGAAATTTAGACACTGCAGGATTTCTTTAGTTAACTGCAAAACTGCTAAGAAATGATAATAAACTGTCAGGAGTAACCCTGAGGTCTTAATGAAAGTAGAAGAATTTTTAGAAAGTGATGACAGTGCAGCCTAGTCTGCCCTGAGCATTTTTTAACTAAGGAGCCAAATAGTAAGTAAATGCTTAATATTGTTTTGATGATTTTGGGGAGCGAATTGAAAGTACTAATAAGAAGTGTAACAGAATATTCCAAAATACTTCTTATTTATTCAGGAAACTGGAGCAGCAGTCTTGGAAATCTGGTCTGCAGGAAATTAAGTATTTAGGCTTTGTTTTTTTTCTTTTGACTATATTTTGATATTACTTTAGAACCTGGAAAGGCTCCAGTATGTTTTTAGGCACTTCTCTTAGAACAAAAATTATAGTTTTGATAGTCTGGGTCAACCAAATTTGTCGCGTGAATAAATAAATCCTTGGGAGGAGGAATATCTAGGCAGCAGTTCTGTGTGCGTGTGGATTTTTGGTTGTATGCAGGCATTTGCATNCCCTCTCGTCCTGTCCCCTGTCCCTTGGGATGCACCAGAGCAAATAGTTAAGGAGCCGTCCTGCCTTAAAATATGCTTGAAGTGTTGTCTTATGATGTTAAATGAAAGCCATGAAAAACATCTAATGTGTCAGGAATGCAGACAGACATTGATTTAGTGACAGTGTGTGTGTAAAAGAAGAGATGCTGGGGAAGCAGGAATGTTCAGGGGTGTCACTGTCCGATGGAGAGGGGGAGTCCCCAGGCTGCGTGGAGGGGCTGGTTGGTTGCTCCTAAGAGCTGGTGTGGGTTTGGATCCCAGTTCCAGTCGAACTCGCAGGGCTGTTCTGCCAGACACTGCCTGGGTGACCTGGGGTATTTCATGTAACCTCTTGGGTTGTTCATACAGCGCTGTGGGACCATACCTGAGCGTGTGCTGGACGTGCAAACTGGCCCCAAAAGCTCTTTCAGACGCCGTAGCTATGCTAATTGCCAGTGTTTTTAACTGAGGTGGAGCCCAATAATATTGTGAACTTCTCCTCCTTTGGGTAGCTCGCTGGGAACTTGTTTGTGTATCCTCCACACGAAGCATCTTTGTCCCCACAGCACCCTCAACACCTACATCCTCCACCTCAAAAATGAGAATAGTGTGACAAATCCTCATTTTATAGGATAAGTACAGTTTGTGAGACCTGATGGTAGCAAAGCGTACAGAGGGACTGGGCTGATGGCAAAGTGTCAGGCTTCACCAGAACAAACTGCTGTATTTTCTGATTGTTTGATGTCCAGGAGCTGCAGGAGGTTGGGGTTTGCCCTTAAGCAGAACAAAAGTGCCAGAGAATATTCTCAGAGAAAGCAAGAATGGGAGTCGCAGTCCTTTGCTGAGAGCAGCGCTTCAGTTTTGATGCAGAAACTTGTGTTTACGAGATGTTTACAAGACACTATTTAGTTTCACGGGAGTCTAGGCAGAGTTCCCTCCAGTTTAAATTTCACTTTGGTTAAGTTTTCCCATAAGGATTTTGAGCTTTTCTCAAAAGCTCAGAATGAAAGAGTATTCTGGATGTCATCTGGTACCACCTTAGCCTGTGAAACCTAATAAGATTAGATCAGAGATTGTAAAGTGGGGTGCAGCTCGGTCAGAATGAGCATATGAGCTTGTTCAAACTTGCTTGAATCCAATTTTTAACAGAACCTGAAATCAGGCAGATTTTCTTATGGCTTTGCAGTGAAACTGGAATCTTGAGCCAGCAGTTCTCATTTCGTTTTTAATTTTTCCACAAATACCGTAGTATTCGACTTTTCTTGAAGTCCTACAGACTGCAGTCACACGAATGTATGATAATTTAGATTTTCATTTAAAGGAATAAAACTTTCTGGCTTCCAGAATTGCTGGGAGAAATAAACTGACTTAATGGCTCAGACTTCGCAAAGCCGTTGAGGCGAGTTTAAATCCTTCCTACAAATTCCATTGGTTTGCTGTGTTTTGGGGCCCCAAACATTTTGTTATTGTAGCAACAAGTTTTTGCACTGGCAGAAATAGCAGAAAAACTAGAACAAAAAAGAACAAATGTGATATTATTACATAAGATTGACATATTTAATCCCTTTTATGGCTACAACTTCTTAGCAGTCACAGGAATAAAGTTTGTTGTTGCTGCTGATGGGATAATCCGATTTCCTGGAATTCGGACAATACGGTGTCTTTGAACAGGAGTGTTTATACCTTGTTGAGTGGAGAAGCCATCAACATGCTCACGAATAATTTCCTGATCCCTCTTTGTAACAAACAGGGACACCTGATCTATTTTTTTGGGAGGTGGTGGGTGGTTATATTGATAGATCAAATCTTATTTTATTGTAGGTGTCTGTGTAGCTAAAGCTGAAGAGAGCTTGACTCATCTTTTCCACTTCTTTAAAACAGAAGTTCACAGACTCATACAATTAGTAAATATTCTTGTTTCATGAATTAAGATTCTCATAAACAGTTCATTTAGGGAAAAGTATGTCTTACGGTGTCTTCAGTAATAAAATTGGAGAAGGATTGAATGTGAAATATAGAGAGATTTGAGAGATTATGCATTCACTAAAGCATATCTAAATAAAATATGAACACCCACAATCTGGACCCTAAATTTTAGGCCTGATGACTGCTTAATTTTAAAGTATTCATCTGAATGTTGGCTGAAAGGGAGGAAACAACGTTTAAAATAGGTTCAGTTGGCCTTGTGCAACCCTTGAGTGTTATAAGAAGCAGAGTCTTTTCATCAGATTATAATTGTATTGAATGAGAGAGATATGGATGCATTGAAACTATATAAATATCTGAATACCCAGCATTTAAACCCTCAAATAGGTACCGTGGCCTGTGTGGAAGCAGCCTAAAACGTCTATATTCTGTAAGACTAGAAAATAGGAGTCATAATTGTGTGTCGCTACCATGACAAGCCTTCATTTTAAAGGGATTGTTGCAGTTTATACTCAGATTTCAAGACATGGAGCATGACTGAGAAGTCCTTGACCTGTGGAAATCCTACCTGCACAAGGGTATTGTTTTACAGCCTGTACAGTTTTATTAAAACAAATTTTACTGCTGCGGGATTTGTTTGTTTAGAGTTGGCTCTGTGTGGCAGATGCAGTTTATCTTCTATGCCTGAAGTTTCAGCCCCTTGGCCAGCACAAAGTGGCAGCGTGACGGACGTGACTTCTGAACTGGGGATGTTTGCAGTGGGCTCGTAGGCTGCTCCAGGGTCACTCACCTCTGTTACGGGCACTAGTGAATTTATACAGCTCCTAAGACTGGAGCTTGGAATTGCTTCTGTGTGTTTGTTTCCCCCTCTGATATACTTATAAGACTTGAATTTCTATTCTCTAGGAGTGCATGACCTTCAGGGCAAAAAAAGAACATTATTTTTTTGCAAGTAATACTTGTACATCGCGATTTTCTTCCCCTCAGCTTTGAGGTCGTTACTGTTTTCAGCAATAAAATCAAGCGGAATGAAATAGATTTTAATATTGTTGTTTCCATTTTCCTTATAGAATCATAGAATCACTAGGTTGGAAAAGACCTTTGAGATCATCGAGTCCTTATTTCATTTCCAGCCCCTTTTCAGTGATCAATGAAGTAGTAAATTTATGTATCAAAAAAAGGAGGAAGCTAAGGATTTTTGTAATAAAATCCCTGTATAAATGTCATTGCTTTTTACATATGATTTTCCAGCAGTATTATCTTACCTATGCAGTGTTTCTTCCATCAGTAACAAAATACGAAGCCGGTCTGATGGATTCCTTGCAGATCTAGAGTTGTTTTAGCTGTTAAAAAGAGATTTGTGGAAAGTATTCTCTGTGTGCTTTACTGTCCTTGTCACTTCTGATAAAGATACCAGGCAGAACCAATTAAACCAGCCCAGAAGTAGATCAGCAGCAGCAGCGTTAATGAATTGGATCTTCCTAGTCTATAAAAAGCTTGACTTGTGCTGTGTAGGGCTTTGAAAATGTGGGTTCCAGTTGTTGTTGCTCGACCTTTCAGCTGTACCAGCCACTTGAAGCCGTGTATAATTCTGCATTATCCAGGAGCCAGAACAAGCAAACCGTGATGTCCTTGCTGTGAATCTAACGTATTAGCGGTTTAGAGGCTTATGTTTTTGTAGTTGTATTAGTTTTAAATTCTGTGCTGCGATATCAACCAGCCAGTGAAAACAGTGCTTAAGAAAAGCTTCAGGCTTATTTTTGCACTGTGAGTCATTGTTAAAAAATGGGTTCATCTTATTTATTTTCTCCCGCAGTGGAGCTTCGCTGAGCACAGTGTAAGCGTGACTGAAACGTGGGACCACGTCCCTCAGAAAGTGTTTGCTGGGGAACTCTTCTTCTCATGTTAATCTTCCAGGTGACCGTGTTATATAAAGATGTAAAAACCTTACCTGTCAGGCCTTTGGTCATTTGAACTGTCCAGTGTCCGAGTTCTGCTCTGAGAGAGAGAGAATTAGTTATTCCAGTCTTGTTAAATCCTAAGCTTTTTGTTTAGATTTATCAGAACTCTATAATCTTTATCTGCCCTGCTTGCTACAAAGTGTGAGGAGGAGTCCTCACTCATGCAAAAATCTCACTGCTGATATATTTTCAAACAATCTTAAAATGATATTCCAAATTTAGACTTAACACACGCTGCTCTAAAAATACTTTAAATTAAGTTCAGCTTCTAAGAAGGGGGCAAGTGTCAGTGCTCAGCAGTGTTGGTTGATTATTTTCCTTAGTAACTGAATGAGTTGTGTGAAGCAGCATAAACGCACCTGGAGAAAACACTTGTCTACTCCAGTATTGGCTTTTCTTTTACTTAGTTTCCATCTCCTTTATTGGTAAGTGGACTTCAAATTGCTCAGATTTGCAAATGTCCTGGTGGAATTCAACAACTGGGTTCCCAGTTAACTCCGATTGTTAAGATTTTCTGTAAAGATGGTTAAACAAATTATTTTTGATGTTGTGCGTATTCCCTAGAAAGCTGCTGTCCTTCTTACAGCTTTAACTGTGAACATTTGTTCTCCATTCTGCTTATTTCCTTTTTTAAGGGCTTGGGCCCAAGCCAAGGAGCACAATTATGCTTACATGGGCCTCGATTCTTAAACACATGCCTAACTAAGCAAGTAAGCAGCCCCATTAAAGTCAATGGGATTATGTGCATATTTGGAGTTAGGTGCAGGCTTAAGTGCTTTGATGAGTTGAAGCTTTACTGACTGAGGACTGTAACGCGAAAAAGCTTTTCTAAGCACTAATATATTAATGAAAACAACTGATGTTTCTCACGTGGATAGAATCAGCAATACATATTTAGCAGGGGAAAAAATGGCACTAGATAAAAATAACGACACAAAATGTTCAAAGAGTAATGACTGTAGCTGTGGTACTGAAATAGGGGGTCCAGCATTGCGGAATTTCTTGGTTTCTATCAGTGGGAAATAACTGCAGTCACGTAGTACAGAATGTTATGCTGACAGTAGCTTGTTATATCTTGAGCAACATAATTCTAAGAGCTGGCAGTTTTTCACATGGGACTCGTGTCTCTCTGTGTTNTTTTTGTTTAGATTTATCAGAACTCTATAATCTTTATCTGCCCTGCTTGCTACAAAGTGTGAGGAGGAGTCCTCACTCATGCAAAAATCTCACTGCTGATATATTTTCAAACAATCTTAAAATGATATTCCAAATTTAGACTTAACACACGCTGCTCTAAAAATACTTTAAATTAAGTTCAGCTTCTAAGAAGGGGGCAAGTGTCAGTGCTCAGCAGTGTTGGTTGATTATTTTCCTTAGTAACTGAATGAGTTGTGTGAAGCAGCATAAACGCACCTGGAGAAAACACTTGTCTACTCCAGTATTGGCTTTTCTTTTACTTAGTTTCCATCTCCTTTATTGGTAAGTGGACTTTAAATTGCTCAGATTTGCAAATGTCCTGGTGGAATTCAACAACTGGGTTCCCAGTTAACTCCGATTGTTAAGATTTTCTGTAAAGATGGTTAAACAAATTATTTTTGATGTTGTGCGTATTCCCTAGAAAGCTGCTGTCCTTCTTACAGCTTTAACTGTGAACATTTGTTCTCCATTCTGCTTATTTCCTTTTTTAAGGGCTTGGGCCCAAGCCAAGGAGCACAATTATGCTTACATGGGCCTCGATTCTTAAACACATGCCTAACTAAGCAAGTAAGCAGCCCCATTAAAGTCAATGGGATTATGTGCATATTTGGAGTTAGGTGCAGGCTTAAGTGCTTTGATGAGTTGAAGCTTTACTGACTGAGGACTGTAACGCGAAAAAGCTTTTCTAAGCACTAATATATTAATGAAAACAACTAATGTTTCTCACGTGGGTAGAATCAGAAATACATATTTAGCAGGGGAAAAAATGGCACTAGATAAAAATAACGACACAAAATTTTCCAAGAGTAATGACTATAGCTGTGGTACTGAAATAGGGGGTCCAGCATTGCGGAATTTCTTGGTTTCTATCAGTGGGAAATAACTGCAGTCACCTAGTACAGAATGTTATGCTGGCAGTAGCTTGTTATATCTTGAGCAACGTAATTCTAAGAGTTGGCGGTTTTTCACGTGGGACTCATGTCTCTCTGTATACTGAAACTACCCATTTCTTTGAGGGACCTTAACTTTCCAAATGTAGAATTTGCTTTGGCTTTTCAGCGATTCCCAAGCAGAAATCTGCATTCAGACTAACAAAGCGATACCGTTCACCATCAAGAAGGGAATTGATGCAGACTAAGCAGCAGGTAAATGAATTTCTGCACTGGAGCCTTTGAGAGAGATCTCACAGGAGTCAAGTCATCAGCATTTACTGGGGTATTAGATGAAATTCTTAGCAGGGCTCATTCATTTGCAGTTGTACCTGTGCTTGTGTCTCATTCAGACCAAGGCTTTGGGTGACAGTAAACCCACAATTTTCACAATTGTGAGGATTGACCTTTGTCTGTTGACATTGAAATAATTTCACAAGATTTCTCTGATTCTGCATGTGGCAGAGAAGTGTCTGGCTCTGCGTGAGAGGGAAAGCCAAAACCCATAACGTGAGAAGAAAAGTCTCTTGATCTGCCCTGCTTGCTGGTGTCTCTGGCTCTCTGAGAGTGACGGGGACAGCGGCCATGAGGAGGCTGCAACCCTTTCTATCCAGGTTGCTCCAGTAACTCCCTCAAGAAGCTGAGGAGAGATTTATTTCTATGTCCACATTTTCTCTGATGTTATAGCATGATTGAAATAAATATTCTTCAGATCTTAATGCACAGGAGCATTTTAAATCTTAGGTTTGTAGTTGTGTGCGTGCTGTGAAATCAGATGACCTGAAGAGCTGGGGTTTTTTTGGGTTTTTTTTTCTGGACAGCCTTTCCTTCCCCTATCAAGCTCTGTTAGGTAACTGCACAAGCTTTACAAGCGAAATCAAGGAACTTTGCAGACCCCCAGAAGGTCTTTACTAATCTCACGAGGGCAGTGGGCTCTAGTTTGAGAACATCTGCTTTGCAGAATATTAGGTATTATTATATAATTGAATGCTTTTCGTATGGCGAACTGGGGAGGGTTTTTTTCCAGCTGCAGCAGAGCCTTGGTGTCAGACTTCAAGTAACAGTTATGAGGTTGTTGAAACCAACTAATAATGACCCCAAATGGAGTGAGCGCTGCGGTACCGTTTAATTGCTCTCTGCTGCTGTTTCTGAACTGAATTTTTCCTTAGGGAATGAACAGGTCAGTGCTGAGGCTTAGGAGAACGAAGATTTATGTTGAAATTTGTAGGGGATTTTTGGAGTGTGCGTAGATGTGGATTTGTTTTGTCTTGGGGGCCTGAGAAGTTTGGGGAAATGCATAAATTGAAGTTTCAGGTTTTAATAGTGAAACACATGACTTTTATGTACAGCAAAGAATAAATAATGTGTCCTACAGATTCCCGGGCTGAGTTTCTTTATATTGGTGGAGGCTGAAAGGTCCAAGTATGGCAACATAGGCAGGTATGAATTCCTCTCTGTACAACCAACAGGATTTGAAGTGCCATGTCTACAGTTTGACTCAGNTTCCTCTCTGTACAACCAACAGGAAAGTTCCAGAGATTTTGAAGTGCCTTGTCTACAGTTTGACTCACGTATAATTGGAGAAGCTCTAGTGTTTCTTCCCTTCCCACTGTAGCTGCCCTCGTTCTTACTCCTTTTCCTCTGATGCTGTGAATGGGTCTGACCTTATTGTTCCTGTCACCGTCTCGTGCTCCTGTCCCTTCTCAGTCAGTGTGAACACCCCAGTTCAGCTGGAGGGTGTTTATCCTTTGAAGAGGAGGATGAAAAGCGTTTGTGCCTGGATATTTCATTGGGGGAAGAAACAATGAGTCTTCATTTATGTTTGTGTAACTCTTAAGTGCACTAATCAATTAACCTTTGCCTTGCTTCAGCTGAATTAGACTTAGGAGGCTAAATCTTACATATTGTGTCTAGCTAACTCATGATATAATCTAATTAAACTGGCTTTAATGCAAGTTGTGTGCCTAAACATGTAGAGGAACGTACCCATTCATATACCTAAGCAAAGAAATAGGTAATTAAACAATTTGTCTGATATGGCCCGGAAAGATCTTGTTAATATTTCTGGTTTTGATTTATTGAGAGAATTTCAGACATACTAAAGAAGTTAAATCAGAGCCTACTGGCTAGCCAGATAGAAAACAACCTTGACTTTTCCTAAGGAGATTTCAATTAGGCAACTCCTGGCTCTAACAGCTGCAGCTTTGGCAAGGACATGAAAAATAAGAAAAGGTAACTTGAAAAAAATAAAGTTACACATGTTAACCAGCTGTTGGTCGGAGCAGCGGTTGTGGAATGAGCTTTACAGCAAAGCTGCACACCGAGGATTAGCTACATAATTCTGGTGCCCAACCCAGCTCTGTGCAAATCCATTTTAATAACGGAAAGGGTATTTGCTTGTAGTTTAGATGGTAATGACTTTGATTTGGAGAAGAAACTTTTTTGGTTAATAGGAATTCAGAGAACTTTTTTTTTTCCTGAAATCTTATCAACTATTTGTTGTTTTATTCTCAGTGCAGTGTTTACAGCACATCAGGATGATGTTTATTGTACATGTTTATCGCACTTAAAATACAGCACAGGTTTTTGTGTAAACTTCTGTGTTCAGAACTCTCTTGTGGGGCAGCACAGGCCATAAATAATGGTAGAGAATAGAACAGAATGCACACCAAATGTCCTTTTATGATGAGATGTAGCTTTGCTGAGGTCTGTGAAGTTTAGCAAACCTGCCTTTAAGAGGTTTTTCCATCTTTTTCTTTTTAAGGAATAACAGTATATCATTAAATCGTCTCAATAATACTTAGAGGTCTCAGTAATGAAATATTGCTTTGTTTTTTATTAAGGAAGTTAATGTTATCTTGCTGGTTAGGCAAATAGAATATTTAAATATTTAACATGATATTATGTTTTTGGATCGTTGAAGACATATTACACTTAATTGTACTTTCATATGCAGATTTACTGAAAAAATGTATTTTTAGCCTCATACATGAGCTGGAAGACATACGGAACAGAACTTTATTCAATTTGAGCTGGGCTTAAAGTAGTTAAGCTTTGTATTCCCCTGAAGTGAAATACAATAATTGGAAATAAAGCATTAAATTATTGTCAGAACTTCTATTCAAAGTGGAATATTGAAGGCTCACCCGCAGGAGCTTTTCTTTCCTAGAATCTTTTTGTAATCAGATTCAGCCTCTAGTTGATGGATTATTAATAATTAATGTTATAGTGCGAGCCCAGTAAGTAGCGATGTCTGCCTCGCCCTAACCAGGTAATTGAGTGTTCAGGGCACACTCCTGAGACCCTGAGGAGCTATTGGGATGGACCTGAGTTTTTGATATTTGCAATCTGTATTTTCTGGCTTTGTTATGTATTTTAGGGTGGAAGGATATAAAGAAATACACACCAGAAAATAAATGATTGCCCAGTCTTTATTAAGACACAGTTGAGTGCTTGGGAGAAGTCTGGTTTTCATTAATCCGATAATCACATTCATGTCATTTTTAATGGATTACAAATGAAATTATTCTGTTCAATTACACATAGCATTGGAACTCATTACTTCATGTGTTTTTAGTAGCGGCAGAGCAGCCCAAGGAGGCCATTCTGCATCGTCCACCTGGCAGTTGTACTTTCTGCAATGAGATAGTCTGGAATATATGGATAAAGTAATATTGCCTGATAACTAATTAGTAACGCTGACAAGTTCAGGGCAGCGTTTGCAGAGGTTGTGACCTCCTTTCATCCCTGAGGTTTAATTTCTGTCTCCTCATATCTTTATAAAAAATATCTGCCTAACTTTGGAAACCCAACAAATTAGCAACCCTGAATAATCTGCGGTGTTGATTCCCACCCCGTTGTGGCAGAGGATGCACTTTTGGTGCTGTTCTGTGGGGCTGGTGTTGAGTGGGAGCGTCGATTAGTGCAAATCTTTAGTGGAAGTTTTTACCATAAACTTCAGCTTCCACAGGGCGGACTCGTTATTGCAGCAGTTGTGCCGCCATCCAGGAATATTACAGTTTTGAAAAAGTTTTGGCATGCCAGCCTCGTGCTCAGGAGTTATTAATTGCTCTGGTAAGGTTTTAGAAGCCCGAGTTAGTAGTTTACAGTTTACTGTGTTCAGAGGGGTGTTTCTGGAATGGTGTGAGCCTGCCTTGTGACTCCAGTGCCTGGTTAATTCCTTGGCACGGCTGCCAGGGAACCTTGTGTGGAGAAACCTGACTCCTGGCACAGGGGGATTATGCATCTCAGAGCTGGTCCAGCTGCACAGGCTGAGCGATCCCAGCACTCGGCTCTTCCAGCACTAGTGACCTACAGCACTGTTCACAGGGCCAGCTTGAAAACCTCGGGGGCTAAAGTTACCTAAGAGGAGGAGGAAATTGGCTGGTGTGTTCGCCTCGGTTTTAAGAACATTGCTGAGGGAGCTGTGATGCCTGCTCGTAGGGTGGGTGTGGTGGAAAACAAAAAGCAAGATAATGTTTAAACTTTGACCCTGTAGCATTTATAGATTGCTTTCTTTTGTTTTAATTGAGGACTCTTGATGGGTTTTTTTCTTCAAAGCTTTTCTTTTTGAGGGATGAAGAAGGAATGAGAATTCAATTGCGTACAAAACTGTAAAATGTAATCAGGAGTTCATTCTAAAAACAGTCGCGAAATTCCTGCGCAAACTCTTCTCTCTTAATCCTATTGAACATTTCTTTCATAATGTTATACCGACTGTACTAGCTCTGAGCATAGCAGGGTGTGAAAGGCCTGACAGTTTTTGAGATGTTCTTTTGGAGCAGTGATGGAAGCTGCTTGGCAGCGTAGAGCTAACTGGGCTACCTGGTCACCCCTCCGATATGACCAAAGCACTGGGAGAAGCTAAACACCAAAGATGTGTTGGTTTGCACTAGGATCTGTGGGTCTGTTGTACTTCAAGTGCTTTTGAGAGTTTCCCCAAGGGCAAACTATCTTCTTGATTAGTTAGATTTAATCAACTTCTTTTTGAGATTGGCTACGCATTGAAGGTTTTGTATTAAAATTTGAATGTTAAATTCAAGATGAGATTTTGCCTTTGGAAATCTTCTGCAGCAGTGCGCGAGCAGATCTTTCAGTGAATTGAGAGACTCAAATCTCACAGAGTGAGCTCCGGTTTTCTAGTCGCCCTTATCCTTGTTGTCACTGACAAGCTTTTATTGCAGAAAAATCTCTGGAGGGTTGTGAAGGCACCATTCTCTGCAGGTCTGTGGGTAAGAAGTGCGTTTACTGTCACTGACACTGCCTCTGACCAAAGAAGAAGGCATTAATGTGAAAGCTTATGTACGTTTATGAACGACTTTTTTCTGTAGGCGTTGCATCTGCAACCTCTGTCTTACCGCATCGGGAAAATGTTATTGCCACCCACAGTTCCTGGGTTAAGAGTTCAGGGAAAAAATTGCAGCATTTTTAATTACTTGATAACTTGCAGATCAAAGCCATTTGTGATTATAATGTTAATGAAATGTCATTTACAGAGACAGAAAGCTTTTTTTTCTAGACATTTTATAAAGTAGAGAGAACTTGGCTTTGGATGTTTCTGGTTGGCCAAGATCCTTGAGCCGTTGAGCCTTGCTCACAATTTTTCTGTTTGACATTCTTACATGTGTAACGACTAATTTAAGGGCCCAGTTGGGGTTTGCAAGAATATATTTTTATTGTATTATGAAGGATGACATAAAAATATCATATGGTAAGAGCTGAGAGACGTGCATCACAGTGAAATGTTATTTCTGTAGCGATCAGCAGACTTCAGGCCTCCCCTGCTAGCCATAAACTTTCCAGGCTAATAAGCTAATTCATAGAATCGCCAGGTTGGAAAAGACTCAACCACCTCTCTGGGCAGCTTGTTCCAGTGCCTGATGACTGTTTCTGTTGAAAAATTTCTTTCTGATATCCATCTTCAGATGGTGTTTGCAACAGTGTGATAGAAGACACAGGGAAAAGCAATATCATAATGTTTTAGGAGAGTGGTGTGTTTCTTCTGTTACTGTTGGGGTGGGTTTAATCTCTTTAAATAGGAAGGTTTCTGTGCTCAGTTTATTCCCTGGAATCTCTGAAGTACAGTGTCCCCACAGACCAAGCACATGAGTGTTTGATAGGGATGGTTGGACTCGATGATCTGGTGGGTCTCTTCCAACCTGGTGATTCTGTGATTCTATGTTCAGATCAAGCGTTGCATGATTGATGTGAGTAGTAATGGTGATATCAAACTGGGATATGCTGAAACCTGATGGAATTTATGGCACGACTGCAGAATTAGATGGAGAATTATCATATATTGCATAACAAGTCGGTTTTGGAGCAAATTCATTATAACTTAATTTGTGTAAAACTAAATGATCGTATTCCTGTAATGTAATTCCATCCACTTTTCAGAACTTGAAAATAATTCAAACCCACCTTCCAGCTCAGAAACAGATTGTGAATCCGTCACTTGCACACATACTGTACAAATTATCACCGAAGTGGGTCCAGCATGCAATACAGTCAAAAGTTCGACTCCTACAAAAATATTGTCCATAGTCTTACAAAAACCAAAGTAAAACCCAAGCTCTCTTGAAATCAGGTTTCTAAAGTCTTCTGCAGTCACTTGTGATCGTAGCTGATAAAGCAGTAAGAGCCGTGATTACACACCAGCCGTTACCTGCTGCCTTTTCTCATTTTGCTTTAGGAGTCGCATCACTGAGTTTGGCTCCAAACTCTTGGTTCCATTTTGATACGTATATAAATGCAAGAGGATATTTTGCTCTCAGCACCTTGTCTCAGTACCACAGTTGTGACAGTTTTCTTTGTTCTTCTAGTGTCAGATGCTCCCTGCTGCAGTGATCAAACTTTCCTGTTGGTTTTCAGTTTGCAAGAGGAATGTTAAATTAAGCGTAATGGGTGTTTACTCTCTTTTGGATTAAAAGCCTGTAAATTCTTCCAATTAAAACAATATGCTGGACTACTCACAACATCAACATGCTTGTTGGGGAAGGGGTGCCTGAATTGTCTTTTTTCAGCTGTATATTGGACAGATCCCACTTCCCTCTGTTATGCCCATTAAAACAAAAGAGGCTCCTTGTCCAGAGTTACTCTCTGTGCTGCTGCTGTACGATGCTTGCTCATGTATTTAAGGGAGCGGAGCTGCTTATTTTAATTTTTGTGCAAAATGACCAGGCGACATCATCACACCATCTTCATTTTAAAATTTGTTGGGAAAGTTGTATTTGATTTCAATTCTAAACCTATTCATCACGTTCTGTTCTCACATCACTAGAAGCTGGTTTACTAAAACGGCTGTTGTGGGAAGGCGAAAGCTAAGTCGTGGTCCTGCTGCTGGATTTTTTGAAAGCCCTCCTTGCTGAAGATGTTCTTGTACTTAAGTACGTCCTGTAGGCAGTATAATATTGCAGGAGGAATGAGAAGGAGCATTAATATGGCTGAGTGAGGCCCTCTATGTTTTCCTTGGAAATATCTTCACTGCTTGCCAAACCGCCTTGGCAGCAAGTAGCACGAAGACTCAATGTGGAATTATGTGTGTGCGCTCTATTTTCCTCCACGATGAAGGGAATGTGATCTGTGCGTCCTACAGAAATTTAAAGGCAGTGATTGAAAGTCTTCGGGTGGTGTGACAGAGGTGCTGAAGAACCTAATTGATAATCTCTTGCAGAAAACACTCTTCAAGTTGCTTATGTTCTCCCTAATAATTCACATAATAGTGACCTTGGATAGGGATTTCTAGGAGATTTTTCTTTCTTCTTGGATATCCTGACAGTTTTCTAGGTATGGGCAAGTGGCTGATTTCTTACCTGATGGTAGCAATTAAGCTGAGAGATCAGGAGGAAACGGGGACTAATAATGGGTTTTACAGAGCAGTCTGCTTGAAAATGATATCAGAGAAAGAAAGATACCTGAAAACGGGGAGCTGAAGGATTGGAGAAGCTGGAAAAAACACCCAGATAATTCTACATTTACCATTAGGGTTAATCTGTTTGATGAAAAAGGAGTGCTTGGGAAGTTAAAGAATGAGATTTTAAAAGCCCTGACAAGATAAATGCCGAGATAATGCTTCATAATAAATACTTTAATTCCTAGATTAATGCTTGATTTAGTCTTTGTCTACTTTGGCTTTGGCTAAGTGGTTGCCAGTGGTCCATGGCAGATTGAATTTGTGCAGTGCCATTTACCATCACATTTCAGAGCGCAGACAAAGGTATTCTCTTGACCTACTTGTAGGTAACGCATTTAGAAATTCATATTGTGTGTACAGTAAAATAAATAAAATAAAGCTGCCAGTTTGATGGTGGCTGGATTTCTCTGCTTATTTGTAGTTTGGGGAACTTACATATCTGTGTATACTTTTTTCCAGTTGACAAGCATTAATAATAAATAGAATTCTTCACGCAGCTGCCTGGCATCATGGGAGAGCTTCAGTTTGATTTTCAGGTGGTCTCTGAATCGTTCAGTAGCGTCACTGTGGTGCCATCCTTCACCAGCTCATGTCACTGGGTTGCTGCATCTATCTCTGAGTAATTCTCTTTTAAATTATTGGGCAGGCTGCTGTCACGGCTGCTGACTCGCCGGCTAGATTACTGCCTTTTGAGTGCAGGAGAATAATGTTTAAAGGAAAATTCACTTCTGTGCTGCACCACGGGCTTTCTTGGTAATGTACAGGCCTCCGGGTACCAGGAATTTTCGCAGTGAGCGCAAATAGTAATTGTCTCTTTTTAAAAATGTGGGGGTTTTCTCAGATCTCTTTTGTCTGATGAGGTTAAGTTTGAAATATCTATAGGGCTTTATGGTTACTGGTAACTGGATTGATGAGCAGCCTTAGAAGGATCCTAATCCTTACGAATTCTGAATTGAGATGGCATTTTCTTTCCTGTTGTGACATGATTGTGGGGCGTACCTGGCAGGGTGCATCGGTGGTTCTGAATAAGTGATCGTTAATGTCAGATTAAAGTCACTTGGACAAATCCCTATCCCTAACAGTTTGGATTGTATCTGTTAGAGCAGGACACTTGAGAAATCTGGGGGTTCTGATGAAGTTCATGGATTTTCTTGGCATGTTCTCTTTTAACTGCTGAAGTTGTAATAGCTCCATTGCGATAACCAGGAGACCTGTATGGTAGGATGGGTCCTTTTGATGCCTTCAGAAATCCCTCTCTGGCTTTCCCAGGGGAAATCACAATGTTGGCTCTTACGTGACACTCTTTTCTGCAAGAGTTCCTTTCCTACAGGAGGTATCGCTGAGTTCATGATTTCTCAAGAGTCACCTCTTTGTCACAGCAAGATCTGCAGCGAAACCAGCAAGCTGAACAAAACCCCTCAAACTGCAAACAAACAGAAAGTTAAAGATGGGAGAAATACATTCTAAATATATCTAAATATTTTTAATGTAGTCTTGTAACTGTTTCAGATACTTGCACTAATCCCCCATCAGTGTATCTAAAACAACAGTGATAGGTGGTTTGCAAAATACACGTGAAAAAGGCAACTCAAACCTGAATGAAACACGAAACAGCAGAGCTGTAACGCTGTTTTCTAGGAAAATAATGAACTAGTGAGCTCTGTTGGGTGTTTCATTGAACATAAGTGAGTGTGTGGAGCTGTATATAAAATGAAGTGATAGATTCACTGAGAAATAGTTCATTGTGAGGAAATCAATGGCTGAAAATTAATGAAGACGTGATCCGTAAAACTATGAAGCTGCTGCACTGAAAAGACCTGGAGCTGTGCAGGAAGCCTTCAAGAAGGAAATCTTCCTTCCACATTGAAGGAATTTTCTGTGGGTTTGTTCACTTGCTTTTTGCTGGAATTCTGCTTGTTTTCCAGACGTGTGATGGTGTTGGCTGCACAGATGGGCTTTTACAACCAGGTTCCCCAAACAGGCAAGTTTTATGTCTCTCTGTGGGCCTTTAAGATTAGAACTGGTGTTATTGCTAGCTTTAACCCACATAGACAGTCTGAGCGTGGGGATAAAGTAATCAGCACCATTTTCATCTTTCAAAATACGGGTACAGATTGTTTCCTCGCTTCCTTTGTTCTGTGTGGCCTTTCAAGAAGTTGGTTTGGTTTTTTTCCTTAGTGTTCATGTTATAGAATCATAGAATCCACCGGATCATCGAGTCCAACCATTCCTATCAAACACAATATATATTTATTTATTTACACCTTGCTATCAGCAAACAGTATTTTCAATTTTTGTACCATTATATAGAGATTCTGCACTGCACACTGTAAGTTTAGTTGTGTCCCTAACAGTTGTATGTAACTACTTAAAAATAAAATCACCTTCTAAATAACTTTTTTTAAAAAAAGGTTTTCAGAGTATCCAAATATTTCATGCAATCATTAGGGGCCCGACTCCCCTCCTTATATAGTAAGAAAGTGTTCCTGAATTTAGACATACCGCTTGTCCCTTGAGAAAACTGGACAGCACTGGACTTGTTTCAGAAAGAAATTTCAAGTTAAATTAGACTGGACGTGGTCTGAGCACTCGGGCTTATCGGCTGTTTATACAAATATTTATCAGATTTGAGTTGCTGATCCTATGGTAAGTGAAACATTCGAGGCACAAGAATGCATAATTACTTTAAGATCCTCATGAGCTGCACATGAATATTGAGAATTCATATGCAAGATGTAGCTCAAGATTTAGCAGCATCTATATCTGTATGTTTACAATTTCCTCATCACAGAAACCTCACCAAAGAATTGGGCATTTTCTTTTTGTTAATGGCCTGTGTGGTTGCAAGACACCCAGGAAAACAGAGTGAAGTCTGGGTATCAGCTCTGTCTGTGGGATTCCCGGAGTTCTAGGCGTGTAGGAGCTCTGTCCAGAGCCCAGACAGCTGGAAGGCTCCACGATCACTGATAGCGCATCTGGTTCTAATGGGCAACGTGTGTTTGATGTGATTGCTTTAAAAACAAACACATTTATAAGATAAACTATCAAAAAATCTGTAACGTAAGCAGATTTCCCCACAGTTTTGTTTTCATCAAGACAGCAGAGATACACAGTTTCTCTTTAATTAAAAAGAGTCTGTTCATTTTGATATGGGGTACATCTGCAGAGACAGAGAAGAGCCTTGTCCTTGCACCGTGGCTTTGCCTCCAGTTTGTACCTAATTTGCACCAGCAGCGTGAGTCTCTGTCGGTGCCGAGTGTGCCTGACCTGGCATGGACCCTGGGTGATGAAAAATGAGCGTCTAGGCTATGAACGGGGTAGAGTTTGACCTAAGCTGGTGTTAATTCTTCTAATTTGCAAAGGAGCAAGGGGCAGGTTGTATGCTGTCGTTTACTTAGCTCAGACGGTCAAATTCAGAAGATGGAATCAAGCAGAACACGAAGAGATTTGGGGAAGGAGTGATTGCGTCTGGCTCAGGAGTTTTGTGA
>WAAB01018399.1:0-78513 GCA_013389865.1 Piaya cayana | reverse complement strand
CATAAGTGAGTGTGTGGAGCTGTATATAAAATGAAGTGATAGATTCACTGAGAAATAGTTCATTGTGAGGAAATCAGTGGCTGAAAATTAATGAAGACGTGATCCGTAAAACTATGAAGCTGCTGCACTGAAAAGACCTGGAGCTGTGCAGGAAGCCTTCAAGAAGGAAATCTTCCTTCCACATTGAAGGAATTTTCTGTGGGTTTGTTCACTTGCTTTTTGCTGGAATTCTGCTTGTTTTCCAGACGTGTGATGGTGTTGGCTGCACAGATGGGCTTTTACAACCAGGTTCCCCAAACAGGCAAGTTTTATGTCTCTCTGTGGGCCTTTAAGATTAGAACTGGTGTTATTGCTAGCTTTAACCCACATAGACAGTCTGAGCATGGGGATAAAGTAATCAGCACCATTTTCATCTTTCAAAATACAGGTACAGATTGTTTCCTCACTTCCTTTGTTCTGTGTGGCCTTTTAAGAAGTTGGTTTGGGTTTTTTTTCCTTAGTGTTCATGTTATAGAATCATAGAATCACCAGGTTGGAAGTGACCCACCGGATCATCGAGTCCAACCATTCCCATCAAACACAATATATATTTATTTATTTACACCTTGTAATCAGCAAACAGTACTTTCAAATTTTGTGCCATTATATAGAGATTCTGCACTACACACTGTAAGTTTAGTAGTGTCCCTAACAGTTGTATGTAACTACTTAAAAATAAAATCACCTTCTAAATAACTTTTTTTAAAAAAAGGTTTTCAGAGTATCCAAATATTTCATGCAATCATTAGGGGCCCGACTCCCCTCCTTATATAGTAAGAAAGTGTTCCTGAATTTAGACATACCGCTTGTCCCTTGAGAAAACTGGACAGCACTGGACTTGTTTCAGAAAGAAATTTCAAGTTAAATTAGACTGGACGTGGTCTGAGCACTCGGGCTTATCGGCTGTTTATACAAATATTTATCAGATTTGAGTTGCTGATCCTATGGTAAGTGAAACATTCGAGGCACAAGAATGCATAATTACTTTAAGATCCTCATGAGCTGCACATGAATATTGAGAATTCATATGCAAGATGTAGCTCAAGATTTAGCAGCATCTATATCTGTATGTTTACAATTTCCTCATCACAGAAACCTCACCAAAGAATTGGGCATTTTCTTTTTGTTAATGGCCTGTGTGGTTGCAAGACACCCAGGAAAACAGAGTGAAGTCTGGGTATCAGCTCTGTCTGTGGGATTCCCGGAGTTCTAGGCGTGTAGGAGCTCTGTCCAGAGCCCAGACAGCTGGAAGGCTCCACGATCACTGATAGCGCATCTGGTTCTAATGGGCAACGTGTGTTTGATGTGATTGCTTTAAAAACAAACACATTTATAAGATAAACTATCAAAAAATCTGTAATGTAAGCAATCAGATTTCCCTACAGTTTTGTTTTCATCAAGACAGCAAAGATACACAGTTTCTCTTTAATTAAAAAGAGTCTGTTCATTTTGATATGGGGTACATCTGCAGAGACAGAGAAGAGCCTTGTCCTTGCACCGTGGCTTTGCCTCCAGTTTGTACCTAATTTGCACCAGCAGCGTGAGTCTCTGTCGGTGCCGAGTGTGCCTGACCTGGCATGGACCCTGGGTGATGAAAAATGAGCGTCTAGGCTATGAACGGGGTAGAGTTTGACCTAAGCTGGTGTTAATTCTTCTAATTTGCAAAGGAGCAAGGGGCAGGTTGTATGCTGTCGTTTACTTAGCTCAGACGGTCAAATTCAGAAGATGGAATCAAGCAGAACACGAAGAGATTTGGGGAAGGAGTGATTGCGTCTGGCTCAGGAGTTTTGTGACTAGATGGGGAAAACTGGGATGTGGTCGCTGCCCAGAGTGTAAGTTACATGAGTGTGAGATTAGTTCTCTGCTTACTTCCAGGCACCTGAGTTGTGAAATGAAATTGCTCTGGAAATCTTCCTCTTCTTTCTTCTTGTATTTGGTTTCAGGATGAGTGTTTAATCCAGCGTGTATTCATCAATATTGCAGTTGAATCTCAAGTTTTCAGCACAGCCATATACCTTTCCCTTGGCAACACAACAACTTTTACTTCTGTGAGAAGAGAGCCCTGGTGTTCCCATAAACTACAGAAAATAGACTTTGTGAATACAAGTCTTCCAAGAAATGTTTACTTTCTCCATCTTTTGGATGTGAAGTAAAGTCTAGTTGGGTACCTCTGTGACATCAGAGGAGAAGGATGTCTGTGCTACAGAATTCTTGGCTCTGGTGCTCCGGCTGTATGATTTTTGGTCCGATGTTTACATTCTTTTGCTAGGAGGAATGCTGATCTAGCCCTGTCCCCTAAACTGTGTGTGTAACTGGCTCCTTTCTCAAGGTTACCTCTAGTCCAAGACCTTTTACCTGCTGCCTAGTGCAATCTCTTCTTTTCCTTTTGCTGAGTTGATTTCCACTCTTGCTGCTCTCTATACACACGGTTACAGGGGTGGATTCTGGCTTGGGCACAGATGTTCAGGGTCCTGATTATGCTCATCGACCCTAATGTGTATTTGTTCTAAAATCTAGTTTTAATGTGTTGTAGGTTCATAGGAAGCTTCATAGTGTAGGTCATAACCTGTTACCCAGATACCTCAACTTTTTCCTTTTTGTATCTTTAAAATACTTTCTACATGTAAGTATCAGCCTTTATCCATCATAAAGAACTGAAAGACTTGAAAATATCCTTAATTCCACTTTATATTTAGAATGTTTTCTCTAGGAGGAGGCTTTCTTATCACAGCAAATAGTCATGTGTTATTTGTGCAATTTATAGTTAGTGTAGTTTAGTTAACGATTATTTCCAGCCCAGTCCTGGGCAGGTGACAACGAAAGGTCTTCCCTCTAGCGCCCTGTAATGCCAGAGAAAGGGCTGATGGATTCAGTACTGAAGGAAAGATTTGGGATGATAAATCAATTTGAGGTTAATGTTCTGCTCTTTGAAGGGACCTTTTCAGTCAAGTCTGGCTTTGTAATCAAAAGTCTGAGCTTTAAGAAGTTAAAGAGTAGGAAAAAGAGGAAGGAAACGCTCAGGTTCCTGTTCAGGGTTTGAGTGCAGTTTAACAGCACCATGTGCCGCCAGTCCCAGGGTGAGAAGAGAAAAAGAAGATGATAACGAAGACTAACTTGTTATTAGTGAAGTAACTGATAAACTTGCAGTGATGCAGCACAAGCTGGGCTGACTATTATGTACAGCTGCCTATCGGAAACTTATTTTTTACTGCCATTTCCACAGGATGCACTAATGCGTTTTTAAGGGTTGAGCTTTCAAAACCAATCGGAGCAGATATCCATATCATAGAACTATAGAACTACCAGGTTGGAAGAGACCTACCAGGTCATCAAGTCCAACCATTCCCACCAATCTCTAACCCATGTCCCTCAGCACCTCACAACAAAGAAACAAAAAATATGAGAAACAGAGGAAAAGCCGCAACTTGGAGTGACTTTGAATGAGAAACAGGTGGAAAAATGAGGATTAAAAAAAACCCCACCTTTTCTTAACTAGTACTAGAATATGCACCATCTACTTCATTTTTCTTGTTAGTGATTCCAGGAGGATGGTGTGTGGCCAAAGAAAAAATACCAGCAGGCTATTTTCACATGTATGTATTAATATTTTGAAATACAAAGAAATAATTATTGCCTTATTCTCAAGTATTTCACCTGGAAATATGCAGTTATACTTCACGTGATCTTGCGTTAAGGATTTGAGAGTTAAGGTCTACAGTGTTAAAGCTGTGCGAAGTAGTAAAGAAGTCTTTAAAATGTTAATTTGACTCTTATAGTTACTTTTATAGTAGGAATTTAGTCAATTTTCTAAGCAAATATACCTTTAACAGAAAGAAGTAACTGCGAGTGATATTGGTGAGCATACTCTTCATGATTTGACCTGGATTTACAGGTTGGCTGAGAGACCTGGGAGAGAAATTGCTCCTTTTGACAGGTTTAACAAACTTGTCCCTGGTTGAGATTTAGGTGCAATTGCCTCAGGAGGCAGCTTGTCAGCAAACTTCATCAACTGACTGATAGTTCCAAACCCTTTGAGACCGACAGTTAATTTGTTCGCAGATGAGAGTTGGCACTTTTGAAATGAGAACTATGCTAGCTGAAGATCCATTGTGTATTTTGTGCATTTTAATTTCTGAGAGTAAAAGATATGAACTGTCCTCAAAAGAGTCTGATGGCTTTTTCTGTTTCTTTTAAAAGTATAGGTTGGGGATTTTCTATTTAAATTATATACCTAAAGTAGTTACCATATTATTTTGTGCGTTCCTAAGTAAAAGCAAGGGTACTTGTGTATTGAAATCAGAGTTTTTTAATATCTTCCATTTTACTATTGCATAACCTTTTGATAGGAATGGTTGGACTCCATGATCCAATGGGTCTCTTCCAACCTGGTGATTCTGTGATTCTATGATTCTATTTTGGTTTCTCTCTCTGCTTGCAAGCAAAGTAGCAGCTATGGGCAGGTCTTAATATGGACACCACAACACCAGCTTCTGGATTTGGGGGTTTGTATAGTTTTGTAGAGGAAAAATTAACTGCATATGGAAAAAATGAGTTATATGACTTATTAAATGGGAATGTAGTACGGTTTCCTGTGCTCAGAAACTCATCCTAATGAACCTCAGTTAGATTCTGATAGGGGTTTTTTTATTATTATTTAGAGAGGATGTACTATTTTCTGGAAAGATCAGCTAAGAGAAGACAAAAATCAATTACTCCTAGTTTTTTAATTTTGCTTTTCTGCCTTTCATTAAAAAGGAGAGGATTGGTGATTTTGTGCCTGCGTTATATATTTATTAACAAAAATCAGTTCACTTTGTGAGGATCTGCAGAAAAAGACAAAGCTTCATTTTATGGAAACAGTAGCCAGTCTGCACGAAGGAAGGTGTATTCTTCTTCAGCTTTTTCAGGCACTGAAACTGTTGTTTTAATTATCAGAGCTGGAGCTCTCGTACTGGAAGCGTTCCGAACTCCAGTTGAGTTGGCAGTTTCTCACTATCCTTTTTCCTTTTGTGGTACATCTAGGTATTTAAAAAAATACGGAAGGACAGATTGGCTTCCTGACAGGATTTTGATGGAAAATTTCCTTAGCCTTATTTGGCTTTAAATTTTCAGTCTGGAGTCTTTGCCGTGTGCAAGCAGCGTACAAAGTCCCAGTGATGGTAGGTACACGTTAGCTGCCAGCGCACTGGTGCCATCCACAAGCCTTCAGCTTGCCTTGAAAAGGAGGAAAATTCTTCCTTTGGCCATCGGTCATGGTTCTTCCAGCTCTGGAGACAAGAGACAGCCTTGTGAGTCCAGTCAGACAGGAGAGATGGAAATCTTGATGGACAGTAGGAGTATTCTGCAAAAGGAACAGCCTGAGAGGGAAGAGGTGCAATGTCAACGATGTCTGGTTAATACAGGTCGGATTTCATGTGCTGGAGGACCAGATACTCAAATTCAAATAGAGCAGAATTGGGAATTTTAGCAGCAGTGAGTGTGCTAGATTTTCTATACTGGTTTAGGAGCTTGGATTTAATTACAGTTCTCAAAGCTCTCTAATACACATAAATATTCCATTATGATTTTTTGAATATTAAAAAAAAGAGGGAAGATACTTTTATCCTTCACCTCTAATAGCAGAGGAAAAGACTGGTTGGTAATAGAGAGAGGGGTTTGACATATTCAGCTTTGTATACGAAGCTCACTAGTCACAATAAGGAATCCAATCCATAGCAGTGGTGTGTTTCTCAACTTCATCAACATTTTTACTTGCCGCCTCCTGAAATGCTGAGATATTTCAAAGTTCCTGTGCTCTGAGTTCATTTTCTTCACTGTCTGACATATGAGACTGGGTTATTTTGGGGTCATATTTTTGAGATTTCCCCTGCAACCAAACAAAATGTGTATGTACATGAAAGATGAGAATATAGTGGAATTCTTGACTTCGGGAGTTAGAACTTTAAGAAAGACAAAACATCTCACGTTCCCATGAAAAAATATTTAAGTAGGCAACAGCGAAGTTAGAGAAAGTTAAAAAGTAAAATGAGAAAAGGAAGGAGAGGAGATACGGGACTGGATCATCCTGTATGTGTTATAAAACAGTTGTTCTCTCCTGTTGCTGAATGTGATGGATCGTCAGGGTTCAAAACTTCTTTTATATTCTGTATTTCTGTGTGGCTTCTTTTACCGTGATGTCTGTTGCATAGAAATTACAGTTGGACATACTCAACTGAAAGGAAGCCCCCACGTTTTACAGCTCTGCAGTTTTACTCATTTTGGGGACACTCTGCGGTCTGCTTGTCAGACGGGGTAATTCAGCTTTGTATCAGGCTTTCAATAGTACTTTACTCATTACTTGAAAGTGGGTCTTACTCATCTTCTAGAGGAAAAGATTTTCTTCTCAGAGCCTTGCACTTCTGCTTGCTTAGCCAAAGCGGGTTGTTTGGTAGGTTGGCCTGTAATTAATCAAAATGTCTTTTATTCAGCTATAATATGAAAAAGAAGGCATGAGCACATCCATATCCTCCTCCAGGATTATCCTCAAGGATGAGGCCGTTTCAGGAAGGAGTTGTGATCGTCTGGAGAGCCAACGGACACCGGGGTTCCCTGTGGGCCAGGACTGAGAGCCAGGAGATTGTGACTCGTCTGTGGCAGGATCGGGCTGCTGAGGCTGCGGGATGGTGCTGAGTGTAAAACCCCAGGCTGCTTCCTGCCTAGATTTATTTCCTTATGCTAAATGTCTCCAGCCAAAGGAGGTGCTGTGCCTTTAAGTAGCACATGCCGTCTAACCATCACCAGGCATCTTTTGCGAGCTGCTCTAGCCTGTTTCTCCAATCATGCCTGCCTAAGTCAATACCGCGCTGCCAAACCTCCTCGTGCGTTAGAGGTTACCGTTTAGCTTGTTCCATGAGTCGGAGCAGATGCAGAACTTGGCAGTGACCGTTCGCGTCCCTCCCCTTTTCTGCTCTCCAAGTGCAGCCCCCCAGCCCTGGGCTGGCTGAGCCCCCTCCCCCAGCAGGGAGAAGTCATTACATGAAGAGATCAACTTACCAGTTGTCTTCAGAGCAGTGGCTGAGAGCAAAGCTCCTGGGTGTACAGTGAGTGCGATAGAGAGGGGAGAGGGAGACGGAGTCGGACCTGGAAGAGCTGAGGGCTGTGAGACTGAGACACGAGTGCATCTGCAAGCTGTTAGCGCTTGGCAGAGGGGTTTCTCCTCCAGGGTAGCTCTAACTTTGGGTAATCATGTCTGTCAGCTACCTGATACTAACGTTGCTCTGCTTTCAAACAGCAGCGTTAGCCAGACCTGCGGCTCAGGTAAGCAAAGCGGAACGGCTTGTCCAAACCCGTCCTGTCCCACTTGGACTTTCTTCTTATCTCTTCATACCGATCGGGAATGATTTTTACGTTGCCAGACGCTTTAGAGTTGCCTCCTTTGCTTTGTGTGTAAAGAGCTATTGTTTTGCTTTGGTTTAGCTGTTTTGGTTTGTGGGTGGTGCAAGAAGCTGTAGGTGCTGTGGGGGAGCAGATTGGAAATGAGCTTCTTGTGATTTGATACACAAAATGCTTTCTGTGAGAGGTGACTGTTATTGGTGAATTTTTCTTTACCAGCATACAGAGAACTAAGGTCTTTGCAGCTGTAGATGCTTGTGTTCTGCTCAGATTTTCTGCAAAAATCATGCATGATAGAAGTTTTTACAGAGGATGCTTTTTGGGGATCTGGGCATGTAAGAACACAAGCTCTGCTGCTTTCATAGCATTCTCTTTGTGCAGATACAGGTAAAGTTTAATATGTGGTGGAGCAGAAAGAAATTATTGTTTTAAGTATATGTCGTATCATTAAAGATGGACTTTATACACCCTTAATATGAGAAAACTTAAGTAACTGGATAGAAAAGCCCTGGCTGCGCTCTAAAAAGTTTCTGTTTGATTTACAAAGAACAATTTTCCAGATTTTCACTCTTATCAGAGCAGTTTTGCATGAAGTTCTTATTTCAGAAAATTGCAGCTACTCATTATTTAGGAACTAATTCATCTAGCATAGTACTGTTAGATATAGTAAACATCCCATCTAATGAAGGCGCTATCAGAAAAATTTGATACACATTCCCCCTTGCTGACTGCACTGTGATGTGTAGCTCTGCATTTTAAAGGAATCGTTGGATAATTTTGTTCATTAACATGCCTTCCTTAAGTAAATTTACTGAAAACAGCGATTCTGTTTCAGAGCTTTGTCTTTTGTTAGCCCTGTCATAAGTTTATAGCAGCCTAATAAACTCCAGAGCAATTACTTTCCCTGGTAAAAGAAAGTGGAAGTGAACTGGAAAAAACACCTTATCCGGCACTGTGGTTGACGCTGTCTGTAGCTCCTATGTCTAGACATAAACTGTATTTTGCTTTCAGGGTGTTCTGAAAAGAGAAGTTGTAACGGTTTTGATTCAGGAAAACATCTTTTAATGAAATCTTGTGCTGCCTTTGATCTAATTAAAGAATTAAAGCAGGGAAAAGTTTTCAGCAGAGGCTCAGGGGATTTAATTGGATTGTTGATCAGAGCGACTGGAAGCTGATCATTGCCCTCTAGTTGTCACTGGAATTTTGAACTTCCTGGTTGATTGATATTGAGCACGGAAAATAATAGATGGGCTCACCTTGTCCAGACTGAGGGACCTTAGGAGGTGCGGTGGCTCATATGGAAAGTATTTCTGTCACCCCTGCATGCAGATGTGGTCTTCAGAGATCCATATAAAGAACAAGTCTCGAGCAGCAGCAGTGTTGCCTGCCAATTAGCCTCGTTAGCAAGTAAAAGCAATGCCGTGTTCCTACCTGGAAATGGGTTTCTGCAGTAAAAGAGCAACGTGGAATGTTTGAGCACTGCGATCGATATGCCAAGTACTTCAGACCGTCCTGCTCTTAGTTTCTCAGCTGATACAGCAGACAGAGCATGACAAATGGCCTGTTACTTTATTGATGAATCTTAGGTTGTCGGTTTTACTAGGTAGGGAGACATTTTCTCCTTTATTGTGTTCGTATGGCTAATTTTGAAAATTACATAGTAAAAAAATGTACTGTGTCTACTATTATTAATACAGGCATTCTTTGTCCTGTATTGTAAGAGACTGCTCGATATTCTTGTGTATTTCCCTGCTCCAGCCGCTGAGCCTTGGCTACGTAGATCTTATTTCTCTAGGAAATTGCTCAGTTAAGATTTTTCCTGCGGTGGACAGACAGTGAATTGAAGACGAGGAAAATAAGTGAGAAGCCATTTTTAACAGGAACCTCTATTGAAATGTTGTGCCTCTTTGAACTGTTTGTTCTGTTTGCTTCTCTGAATGTTTGTAATTGATGTATAGGTTTGTATTTTTTAAATTCTGCTCATGAGAGTGTCAGTTTGTGATAGATTGTAAAGTCAGTGGGAGGTGCCTTTTGCCAGCTCGCTCCCTCTGGATTTTAACGCTGCAGAACTTTGACCGTTCCAAGAAACAGAAAATGACTAAAATCCAAGCGTTACATTTTCACTCTCATAATTCTTACGGAACCTCTAGCACTTGTTCTGATATGTGTCTAATTATGTTCAGCTTTTCATTTGTTGTTAAGGAATGACTTGGCCTGCAGTCAGTGAAGCTGCATTGCATCAGTTTTCCGTTCAGGAGGGAAATAGGTTGTGTAGCTTTGCAGCTTACACCATGTTTGCGGTGGCCAAGACCAACATTTTTTTTGTGCGCTTCTTAGGAAATGAGCAGGACTCTCTTCATCCCTAACTGGAAGCTCTAGCTGGTGCTTCTGTCCACGATAAGAAGCTGGATGGTCAGAGTTCAGCTTCCCTCTCTCTGGGGTGTCCAGAAGCAGTTGTCCTGGTGTCCTCTGTGACTGAGAAATACCTAAGGCTAAGTGGTGAGGAATTGGGAAGTGAAGATGTGCAGGGTAAACATAAGTGATACTGTGCAGAATGCATGAGGCGTGAACTCTTAATTTTCAAACACTACTTAATCAAGGTGTCCTCCTCCCCACTTCTAACCTGGTAGCTTGGAATCGTCTCTGGGATGGAAATTGTTGGTTTAACTGGATACAATAGGCTTGAGAAATCTTTGAGTAACTAGAGAATCTTCCTGAGGACTCGCCTATCCCTATATTTTGAGTCTTCCTGAGTAGAATCGTTATTCTTTACTCTCCAAGCAGGTAGCCTTTTAAATATAGTTTTGTCAGAACACTTGATAGATATTTGCATTTAGAGAAGAGTATTTCACCGCCCTTTAGATTTTAGTTCATAGAATCATAGAATCACCAGGTTGGAAGAGACCCACTGGATCATCAAGTCCAACCATTCCTATCAAAGTTGTTTCAGCTGAATCCTTCTCCCATTGTAGTAGCTTCTTTAGTGTTGGACGCATTGGCTGTGGATCAGTATCAGTGATGCTGCTTGAATCGGTACAGGTGTCAATGAAGCTACTCAAATGTACTAAAGCCACCAGCATGATGTCCTCAGCAAAAAAACAATATCAAANGCATTGGCTGTGGATCAGTATCAGGGGTGCTGCTTGAATCGGTACAGTTTTGTACAGTTTTGAGTTTTGTTTTTATTGTTTTACATTACCACTAAAAAAAAAGAAATCAGCCTAGCTGGCAAAATGCGTGGACAAAGGGAAATATGCCCCGTATGTCGTACCTGCGAGACTGTGCAAGGGAGTTGGAGCCGTTTGAGTGTGAATCCTTGTACCACAGAATCTGCTGGCTCTGATCAGTGACTGAGGGATTGATCCTTGGAATGGTTGTTTCGCGGTGCCCATTTCTACTGCCGTAGGGGCTGTCATCGCTGCAGTATGGAACTTGTCCACAGGAACCAGGGAAGCAACGTGAACTCGTCAACATTTTAAAAGATCATTCAGTTCTCAACAGGTTCAGGTGTCACCGTCCCCCCTGCACAAACGTAACCCACTGCAAGAAACGTAAGAACACTCCGAGGTCCAAAGCATATTTAATGGAAAAACTGGCAAGGCAATTAATGACAAACTGTAGAAGATTTGGTTCAGGCATTAATCCAAAACACACACGCTTTGCATTCAGAGACAAGGTTCCTTTTCTGGCCAAAAGAAAATGTACTAATAGGTAAACTAATTTCATTCGTGCCTGAAATTAGAGCGATATATTGCTTTGCTTGAGACTTAAGAGAGTTTGTATTAGGCCTGAACCATTTTTCTCATTCTTAATAATTATTTTTCCTACCTGTGCTCCTTATTATTGCAGCTTGAAGTTGGGATTTTGCTTCTAAAACATCATGTGCTTGCACATACGCATGCATATATATGTATAGAATTAATTCTGTGCTCTACTGGTCTGTGGAAGAAAAGCTTTAATAGGTGGTTTTAAAAAACATCTTGAGGGTGTGTGTAGCCCTATTTAGAATTCTTTCCTGCCTGCCCAGCACTTTCTGAGCTCATCCCAGCACTGGGACTTACTTCCACGTGGTGTAGTATGAGTGGAACTTGCCCTTGCTCATCTCAGAAATAGGGAGCTTAAATAAGAGAGGGAGAAAAACCAAACCAGAGTCAAACAGCTTGAGGTCATGGCCCTTTTGACGCTGTTCCTTGACTGACTGTTTTCTTGTCAAGGAAGAACTCTCTCTTCTGACTTACTGGATAAAATTTCTGGCCTTACTCAGTGGAATCTTCTGGTGTTAGATGGTCAGGCACAATACCCATGTGGCTAACGCGTGCTCGCGGGGAGGCAGCTGGTGAGCAGGTCACCCAGGAGCAGGTTGGTGGCATTTCAGTTCATCTGACTGGAAACACAGTGTGGAGAGTGCATGTGGCAGTGCTTGAACTGCGTGAACGTTAATGACTGCATCCAGATTTGTTCCCAGCCATTCTGTTGTAGCTGTGGATTTTGTCTTCAGTTTTCTTACCCTGTTGATAGTCTGTGAGGCAGGGGAGGGCTGTTCACAGCACAAATTCCTGGGCCACAGATGTAAAATACCATTCAGAAGCTCAAAACAGTTGTCAATAAGAGCAACTTTGAGATATGCTCGACGAATCACCCTTTCCAGCACATGAGTGGTTTTGCATCCTTGCAGTGTCTGAAAGAAAATCTGTATGGCCGGGAGATGAGCTAGTTAACCTGCATGTCTTCAGGCACCAGGCTGCAGATACTGGTACAGCTTCTACAACTTCTTCAATTATAAGCGGGGAGCACATGATATGACCCAATAAAACAAGTATTTCCATCTCTGACTTCCATGGGGCCAGCAGATAAGCAAACATAATTTCTCCCACTGACATAGTGACAGCACCAATTTCTCATCTGTGTACCTGAGTATTCCCACCTGCAGCTCAGGGCTAGCAGGGCTCCCATTGACTCTCCTGAGAAACTGGTGTGTCACCCTGACTGTATTTGCCCATAAAATACCTCCCTTAGCCCTTCTGTTGATGCATGAGAATGTTGGAGAGCCTTTGTGGACTGGTAACTAAGGAAGGATTGGACCACTTATTTGTGTAGCGTACATAAAAGAAAGTTATTTGGATTTACTTTAAAATTACCCTATTCTGAGTTAGAAAAAAACAGATGGTAATTTACATATGGCAGTAATTGCTGACATCACCAGTAGAACATCTGAAAGTGAGACATAACATAGTTGAAAAATAATCCTGTCAAGTAAATATCCACAGACGGGGCCAAATTATAAGAATATGCTCTGTGTGGCTGTACTACAAAACAGGTTTATTTGACCTCTGGCATTCTTGCCTCACTCTTCCTAGCTTTATCGTCTGTCTCAACTGCAGTATTGGTAACGAAACCCTAATGTGCCTCAAAAACTTTGAAGTAAACTTAGTGTAGCGGGTTGCTCACTTTAAAGTTAAATACGTTCTAACAAAATGACTCAAAATGTTTTCTTTCACCCTTTGTGATTAGGCAAAATCAATGTTCTTCCAATTTGCTGCTCAAGATTTCTGTGGGGCTCTCAGTTCTTCCTGTGCAGCATTTCCCTGCCTGTTCTTGTGGGAAACACAGCACTGAAATATTAGCAGAGTAGTGCGTGCTGGCAGAAGTCTGTACCGATACCTCCTTAATAGCTCTGAGATCGTAGGCCTAGATCCAGCGCCTTTCGACTTTGGGCTCTGGTTCAGGCCGTGCTGAGCTTCTTGTTCCATGCTATAAAGATCTAAAAGGCAGGTCGAGGGCTGCAGTAATTCCCACAGTAATTACAGCATCGTGTTCAGTCCCACCATAGTTAAGCTAAATTCATTAAGTCGTTACCAAAGGAATGGTTGCGTGTGATGGATGAGCTAATTTGTTTCTTAGACATGGTTCATAGACCATTTTCTGGAAAGCTGTCCTAGAAACTTGTTGGATTACTTATTAGATAAACATATGTTTTAAGGAATTTGCCATGAATTTTACACCTGGAAATACTATTTTACTGAGAAACTAACAGTTCACAAAATAATTTCTTTACTGTATTTCACTATCAGTATCACTTCTCTTGATCTACTTGCTTTTTTTTTACATAATCTTTTCTTTTTGAGGTAAAAATTCACTTGAATGCTAATCAATGTATTTTTTTCACTGTAATGCAAATCCTTTTACTTCTGGCACAGGGAGTTTATCTTGACTTTCTAAGGAATTCAATAATTCTTCCAAACATGCTGAGCGTATAAATGGAGCAGTGATTTAGGAGGCAGGTAGCTTATATTATAAGGTATTTAAAGGTTTCCACAAACAATAGAAAAGAGGAAAATTAAATCCAGCAAGTAAAATAAGTCCCTGTTATTGTTTTTAGATAATAACAGTCATCGTATAAGTAGATCTTTCTTCTCAAGAGGACTTCTTTGTTTTTTCTATCTCTGTCTGGTAATGTTACAAGGTTCTGATTTTTTTTTGAAGTGCTTAGATGTATAATAGGGCAAAGGAATGTGTTTCGAGACTCATAAAATGTTTAATTAGAAGTATGGAAGTTCTTGTAAACTCCTGGTGGTTGCCTTTAAGTAATATCACTTCTTAAAACACTTCCCTGCACCCCCCAGTGTCTGAGATTATCTTTCGTTTTGTGTGCAGCCCTGCGACGTTTTGCACGAGGATGATGTACGCGGTTTTAAGGAATCTAGCTGGTTAATAGAGCTGCCACCAGAGCCATTCTGGAAATGGGACCTGGCACACAGAGAAGGGGCTGTGCCGAGGAACTAAGCAGATGCCCTGCTGTTAGAGTCAGGGCTGGGGTTCTGCTCCGAGCTCTCCTGCAGGTATATCGCTACAGATGGATTACTGGCCGTGCTCACTGGGCTGCCCCTCAGCAGTTGGATCCAGTTATGCAGTGATCAGGATGCTGAAGCAAATTTTCACTGTCTGGTTGAAAGATGGTACGTAGAAGGGGGCTGGAATGTGTGACACACGTGCCCACCTTGATTTGATCTGCAGCTTGCTTGATGGCTCCTTCCCTATCACTTACTATTCATCGCGGCCAAAAGGAGAACAGGGGGATCAAACATCGTGTGTGTAAGGACCCAAAGGCACCAACACAGCAATTATGTCACTGACAGCAGCTCCGTTGCTTCTCTTTAAAGACCCCTTATAAATGAGACACATGAAAGCCGAGCATGAGACAGTATTAAATTAAAGGTTCGCCTCTGTGTGTGATTGCCTGAAGCTGTCGATCTGTTTCTTCATGGGTTACAGGTATTATTTTCCCAGCGTGTGGGTTGTGAGGAAGGTTTTATCAAGAGGCAGAAGTTTTTGTCAATTTTCCACTCCCACCGATTTGGCAGACACAGGAGAGTGAGGTGAATTAGGAGTCAGTAAATTAATCCTTCCAACCATAACTGCTTTTTGACTGCAGCATGACGCTTGCTTCCATTTTTCATGAGATTTCTTCCCAAAATATCATGGTGGTGGAAAGAAATCCTTTACCATTTTTTTTACTTGAAAGAAAAATCCTTTTGTTGCTAAAATATGTCAGTTGGAAACTACTTCTTTCATCAAACATTTAAAGGGCTTTTAGAGAGCTGTTTTTTAAAAGGCACCAACTAATCTGTAAGTCATCATAGGTAAAGGATAACATGGCAGTAGAAAGCTTACTATTTTTATACAAGATTGCCTCCTTGCTCCTTGGAGGCTGAAATTCTAGAAGCAATGGTGCAAATGTGGAAATGCTGCATTTTAATCTTAAACTGTTAATAGATTTACCATAAGGAATTACCCCCTCTAAGGAAGGATCTCTTGTTTCTCTTCATGTAATTATTTCAATAGACTTTTGAAATGGGTTTTAAGCAACTTTTGCAGAGACAACAAAAACACATTCAGTGTATGGAGGGTGTATTAACATCTGCCCAGGAGTAGAGCATTTGGAACATGTGCTGGACTCCTGCTTGTAAGCACTTGAAAACTGAGATTTATTTAGTGCTTGAGTGAGCAGGTGATAGTGAAGTATTCTAGCCAGGGGCACCAACTGTTTTGATGTTAGCTAGGAGCCGATATCCTCTAGAAAAGCACAAGGACAGAGCATAACTGTAGAAATGATTTTTCCTATTTCCTCATTAAGTGGAAAATTCTTTTCTGAAATAGTAGAATTGTGTTGTTTGAGCCAATTGAACTGAAGACAATTTTGTTATTGGGCACAGATTTTCTTGGTGCTGTGAAGGATCTGGAAGAGGCTGAGCGATGGGGGCACTGTAGCTCTACACCGCTAAGGGTAGCACACACATACTCTGTGTGATGTGGGGTGATTACTGCAAGATTTACTCTTGGGGCCACATCTCATCCTTTGGAAATTTTCAGGTGCTCGTGGTTGTCTGGTATTTTAAGGTTAACTATTCAGTGTTATCCTCAGGCTGCCTGACAAGGAGTACACCAAGTGCTCACAGTGTGTTATGTTCCTTGAGGTGCTTGGTTACTGGTGATTTGGTGGCACCTGGAAGAATAATCCATTACCAAAGAAATCAGTTGTTAAGAATGATCAGCCTAAGGAGCAGAGATATTTCTTCAGCTGTTTTATTATAGTCCAGGAAATTAAGAAAGCTAAAGCAAAGCAAAACGATAAGCAGCTCTGCCGTGAGCCCATTCTGATGGTGGAAGTAAGAAAATACCTAATGCATCAAACTGTCACAGTCAGATTCTAACCACACAGAAATGATTGATGGTAAAACCACCCTTAGGTTTCAAGTAAAGGTGGCTGGGTTTTTCTTCCTTTTAAAAAATTTTATTTATTTATTTTTCTTTTTTTGCATCTGTCCTATGAAATACTTTCTACTAGGGATTTACTGAACTTTTTCAGGTAAAATGCAAACTATGGAAACCTTGTAGTTTATGGTCAAAAGTCAAACTAAACTTTGTGTCCCTGAAGCTTGAAAAAATCTCACTAATTTTCCTTGTGGTATTTTTCACTTTTAAGTATTTTTACTGTTTTGTCTAAACAAAAACCAGAAGCATCAATAGTCATAATGAAAAATAAGATTAGAATTGTTGTTGTGGGTGAGCATATCCAACTTTCTGTTGTAGGTTACTTAATCTTATGATCTTTCTTCTAAACCTGACAGTTTCCATCTTTGATTATTTAGTTTTTCCCCCTTCTGTCCTTGAAGGTTTTGAGATAAATAATTTAATTTAGGAACTGGCTTTTTGTTTGGATATAAAACTACAAAACTTGGATGGTCTGAATATTTTACCATTTCCCAGAAAATATGTAAGGTCATGAACATCTCTATAGAGCCTTTTGCATTTTCTATTTAAGTACTGGAGTGATTTTGGAAACAGTTCTACAATAGCAACTAAGGGAAAAGGCAGCCTTGAATTTTATTCTTTTTCTGATTTGGAATGTCATCAGAATTGTTTTGCCAGCTTCAGTCTCTTCCTATTAATATATTAATTGTGGTAACTGCTTCAGTTTTGATGGTGCGGGCTGACCCTGCTTTGAGGGCTCTTTCCCATCAGCATCCTCTGTTGTCTAGTTGGTCAGAGATTTCAAATCAAGATTTTCTGGAGTTGTGACATTCAGGACAGATAATTTCTGTTTGGATTCTCAAACAGAGGTAAGATGGGTTTATAGTGGCAACTTTTTCTGTCAGAGAATGCTAGNGGCAGAAGAGCCCAGCTCCCTTCTCTCCACAACCTCCTCTCAGGTAGTTGTAGAGAGCAATGAGGTCTCCCCTCAGCCTCCTCCAGGATAAACACCCCCAGCTCTCTCAGCCGTTCCTCATCAGGCCTGTTCTCCAGCCCCTTCACCAGCTTCATTTCTCTTCTCTGGACTCACTCCAGAGCCTCAACATCCTTCTTGTGCTGAGGGGCCCAGAACGTAGGTAGATTTCTTTTACAAAATCTGTTATCAAAAACTGATGCCTGCATCAAAATTATAGGTAAAGCCATTAAAAGTGGTCAGATCTTTTAAAAACTCCCACGTTCAGCCATTTCCCGTCTCACCTTTGCTCAAGGGGCTCAAACCTCCTGGTAGTGACTGCGGCTGCGTTAGCATCATGGAGGCTCCGCCCCAGGCCTTTCTCCTTGGTCAGCTTTGCTTGGTGAGGATCCCTACAGCCATAAGGCAGATCCCTTCACCTGGCTGACCTGTTAAACAGGGGAACACTAAACCGTTAGGTGGTAGGATGCTGTGGGTGAGAGCTGTGTGCCATCACATTCTGAGAGACGCTTCCATTTTCCAGTCCTGCGTGTCACCGGCTTCTCTTACGTTCTGCTCACCTCGCCCAACCTACTGTCATCTGGGAATCCCGAGGTAAAACAAGGGAGTCCCAAGCCACGAGGCAGCATCAAAGTGTCCACAAGTGGTCTTTAAAATCACTGGTGTCACTAATCCCTTGTTAGATATAATGAGGCCTTGAAATTTCTTTTTGAATTGCCTTCATTAACCTGAGTCCTGTGTAGCTTGGAGAGGCAGTTTTTAAATGTCTTTGTTAGCCTAGCAAGAGGGGTTATTAGAGGTTAATCCCTGAAGCATGACTTTTTTTTAATGCAGCTATAAATTTATTTGTGTACGTTAAAAATACAAATGGTTTAAAGTTCAGCCCTTAGAGCCTGTCTGGAGCTTAACTCAATGCACAATCGTGGCGGCGTTCCAGGCGGTGGTTGTGCCAGGCCCCAGCGTTGGTTTCCCTGTCGTGGTGAATCTGAAACCGTCCGACCCCACATACTTGAAGCCAGTTTGCTGTCGAATTGGCAGCCGTTGTGGTCAGGCTTCACTTGTAAGAAAATGCTTTATTACTTCCAAGTTTCCCTTTCAGCGTAGAACACTTATAAGATCATAAAACTGTCTGTGTCTTTCTCAGAGCTGTCATGGCAGCCGGGTAGAACAGCCCCTGCTTTTCATCTGAAGAGTTAGGGATTCCCAGGTAATATTTATTTGTCCTCTGACTTGTTTTCCTGCTCTGTATGTTTTGTCCCTTCTGAAAGCACTGGGCTGTGTCAATAAAGTCAGCTGCTCTGCTGGTTTTAAAGCAGCTGGAGGTGTAAGTGGTGGGAGTAGCTGCTGCCTCTTGCTGAGGAGGAAAGTGCCACAGAGGCTTAAACCCAGCCTGTGTCAAGTGGCAGAAGTTGATGTGATGCCTTCTTCCCATCTTATTCTCCCATCTTATTCTTATCCTCATTGCTTTCTGTACGGTAACCATACGTGCTAATCCATGTGCATGATAGGAGTAGTGTTTGATGGGAATGGTTGGACTCAGTGATCCGGTGGGTCTCTTCTAATCTGGTGATTCTATGATTCTATTCTATGACTATCTGACTTTAAAAATTCCCTATTTTTTGCCACCTTCACCTGTATGTTTTTAGGCAAGTCCAGCAGGTTGGTGATTACCACCCATGGCTTCGACAGGCTCCTTTGGGAGAGTCACATAAATCCAGCAACAGCTTTTGTCCTATGTGATTGTCTCCCAAAGTGCTCTTGTGAACCGGGAGGGCAAGAGGCTTGCTGAGGAGGAATGAAAGAATACATAAATTAAAAAAAAGAATTATTTAACTTTTTAGGCTTTCAACATTGCAGTGAGGTTTTTAAAAAAGTAATCTTATTTCTAGTGGAGTAAGATTGCACCCAGTTCTGTGAGAATAAAGGGACAATTGAAGTATTTATATAGTTAAACCAGTTTCATCAATTCATTAGAAAGTTTTAAACTTCCTTTTGAGATGACATATAACTTCCTCAGACTGGAGTTTTAGTTCCACCAGCTAGCAAACCAATTAATTTCCCTGACGATCATGTTTAGAGTATTGCAACTCACACAAAACTTTTGAAAAATACAGCGTGAGGTTGATCCACAGGCAAGACTGCTTTGTCTTGGTTTCTTGCAGGTGCAGAACAGAGAATACTGGGGAGAGGTGGAAAATCAGCATGCAAGCCATTTATATCTGTTTCCTATTACAGTTTAAATTCTGCTGCCTGGGTGGAGCTCAAATCCTTAAATCTTGGTTCAGGGAGCGAGGGAGAGGTCTAAAAGTCTGTGATAGTTAATTCCAGGTAGCAGATTCAACTGTTTCACGCACATGCTGGCATAGCAGAAGAGAAGGGCTTAAAAAACACCAAAAGGCAGAACCTAAGGTATTACAGTTTTTTGATGGGGTATTTTGTGGAGTCTTAGCAGGGTCCCATACTCATAGTGAGAAAAAAAGTCCAGTTATTTAATTTATCAAAAGTTCAGTTTTACGAGGATTGGAAACCTATTTATGAATTTGAATCTAAACTTAAAAGAGGCTAAAAGAGAGTGGGAGAGAGGGAAACACACAAGTGAATTAAAAATTAAGCACAATGTTTAAAATGTAGTTCTCTGGAATGTTGAAGGTTGGCTAAAATTGGTTTCATTAAATTTATGCTTCGTTGTAAAGTTTTAAAGTGTTTCGTTCATTTTGAACCAGTTTTAGCTCTTAAACCATTATTAAAGTCCCCACATCTGTTTTCTCACAATGCTGGTGATGTTTAGGGCTGTTCAAATCTGAGAGCACAGACTGAATTCACACAAGGTGCTCACAGGTATGTGGGAGAGAATATACCTACAGAGGCAAGTGCAAACCTGCTGAGATTCCTTGAAGACTCAGAATGGACATGTCACAGCAGTGAAAATCTATCTATTAAGTAACAGAGTGTTTTATTTTCTATGAAGCATGTCTATGAACCTAAATCTTTCTGTATCTGATATTCTCCAGGGTTTTCTGGTGGGAGATGTACTGAAGAATAGAATCCTGTGGGTTCCAGTAGGGGACAGATAAGATACACATGGCTGTAAGCAGAGATGCATGTTCAGAGAGTCATTGCCTCCCAGCTGTTTATTTTTCATGATTGCTGAGTAACAAGTGAAACAGAAAAGCTGTAACTGTGCGCAGAGTTAGTGTCATCATGGTCACTTAGCTCTGCTGAGAGTTGTAGAAGCCCTTTGCTGTTCCTTTAGCTGAATGCATTCTACAACATCATGTGAGTAATAGGAAATTATTAAGACGCTCATTTTTATATTGTAAAGTAACTTAGGATTTTCGTGGCTGGAAACATAAGCTACTTACATGCAGCAGTGACTTTCACTCGCATTCTTCTTCACTTACAGAGCCACAGAAGTTCTGAGCCAAACCCTGCAGTTCTTACTCAGGCAAAACTCCCACTGATTTCACTGCCTTCAGTGGAGTTTTGCCTAAGTAAAGACTGAAAGATTTGGATCGGCAGGCTGAGAACACAGCGTTTGCTATAACCTTGGGCTGAATTGCACAGAAGACGGTGGGTGTTTGAAGGGAAAAGGAAATGCACTTTTTTCTACAATCATTTCAGCCCTGTTAGTGCTGAAGTTAAAAGCATTCCTTTGGCAAAGCCTGACTTCTAAACTCTGCCAGTGTCTGGGGCTGGGGGCATTAAGAATTACAGCTGGAATTTTTTGTGCTGAGCTGCCAAGTTAGAGATACTCTTCAATGAACGAGAGTATTAGTACGGTTGGTGTTTTTGTCATGCGGTAACAGAATAGATGTTCTGTGAAATCTAGCAGCGTGCACACTTTCTCTTGCTTTAAATTTAATACGAAGACTGGCAAATATCCCACAAATATAAAAACCTTCAATGAAGTCCAGGAAACTTTTACTTATTTGTCCAATAGAATAAAAAATACACACAAAAATTTCACCTTACAATTATTTACTGCTTAGTAGTTGTTTTAAAAGCTTGTCCAGTAAGGTGTAGTTAGAACAGTGTCCCTCCTCATAGTAAAAATGCAGCGGTTGCCTCTTTCTAGCTGTTTGTGCAATAGAATTGATGAATTCAATACTGAATGGGATGTGAGGCGTGGGATGTTTTCATATGAAATTAGTTCTTGTACTTTCAGGCTCGCCGGGGCTGTGGTCTGTGAGGAACTGTGCATGAGCGTTTGCTGTTCAAGGAGCAGTTTACCTGTTCTCGTCGGTGGTGGGTAGATTAGGTACCGCAGTGGCTCTAATCTGTGGTGTTGTGCGTAGCACTGGAGAACATAAAGGAATGTGGAAGCAGAATGGGGAAACGTTGATGAGACCTCATACTGAACCCTGGCACCCGAAAGGCTGCCTCTGGCTAGAAATCCTGCGGTGGATCCTGTGGCCAGAGCCAGGAGGAAGGGAAGCCTGCCAGGGAGGTCTGGAGCCACACAAGACTGGAGGAAGGGGATGGGAGGGCTGGATCCTAAACCATGATAGTTTATTCAGGCCTACAGATTTCCTAGTCCCTTTTAAACGATGTATGTCAGCCCAAGCTCTTTGTTAATGCCGGGCAGGCTTTGAAGATTTTGTGTCAGGGCTTCAAAGTGCTGCTAGTTTTGCTCTAGGGTCGAGTATTTCAGTTCTTAATTCTAGCATCAGGTTTCTAAAATTCTCTGCAATACAACTTTTCTTCATACTGACACTGTGCGCTTTGTATCCGCAATAACAGAAATAATTCTTCTGGAAGCTAATCTTTGCCTATGATCAGAAATAGTTATATCTTGATTTCTTTGAGTTGTAATATGTGCATAGAGAATTCTGGTAAGAGGGAAACACCACGTAGTGACTCTTTTACAGCTTTGTAAGAAAGAATAATTGCAATCTGGCATAAATTCTCCAGAAAGAAGGTATTTAAAAAGTCATCTAGTGAGTACATAACAGGCCAAACTCTGTGGTCTTTATAAAGTTTCCTGATCCTACATTTTGCAAGTCTGTGCTCCTTATATAAACTCCTCGAATTTCCTGGTCATTGATCCTGTTCAGTGTCGTGGAGAGGCAGGGAATTACTTTTCCTCCTGTCGTGTTAGCTGTGTGCTTGAATATCTATTTGGTCTTGTGCTACAGCACAGTGTGGTGGAAACTCCTGGCTCCGCTTCACGTACAGAGCACAGAATAGTGGAAACTTCTGGCTCTGCTTTATGTTAGTTTGTAGTTCAGGTGGTTTATTCAGCACTGGCATTGGGGTATGGAATCTTCTTTTTTAGCACGCTGCCTTTGTTGTCTGGCAGGGACGATGGTCCCTGCTGCCTCATAGCTCACCCTCACTTCTTGAACGCAAGGGACACTGGCAAAAGCTCATCTGGACCCACCCTGCAAAGACCTGGGAAGTTTAAGACCATCAGGCAGAATTTTCTAGCAAAGAAGAAATACCTCACATTGTAACTGTCACTTATCTGCTTCCTCAGTGTGAAATAACAAGAAAATTGGAAGAAATTTTAAAAGAGCTTCATGTAATTACCCCTACTAGCAGTGATTACATTATCTTTGAGTTGTCATTTATGTGTAACATGCCAGTTATTTATAACCTATGTGATGAAAAGTTGGATTGCAAAATCATAAAATCTAGCTTAAATGCCTAATTATATATCCATAAAGAATGACGGTATCAGGCCAAGCACATTAGTCAGGAGAAAGTCAAACACTTCTGCTTTTTGACAAAAATGGTCATATTTGGAAAGGGGTGTTAACTAGAAGCAACAATTTATGCTCAGTGATGCTGGGTGATCCAAGCAAAATACATAAGACTTGCAGTTATACTCCAAATTGAGAGGACGGGTCTTGGAAAACCATCGATTGATTTACAACCTTGAAACTGGAACTCCTACATAGTCCTTACTGAACTTAGAAGTGTGAGATAACAAACTCTGAACTGAGCAATAAGCAGAATGAGAATAGGTGATCGGCTTTGTATTCTGATACTCTGGCAACACTGAAGTAGTGATTGATTTAACATCAGAATGATAACTTGCTTAAGGACATAAATGTGTTTTAAATCTTCATGACTGAAGTATATTTGTAATTTAACTCTTCTAAAGTTTAATTAATTTAACTCCTGGTGGTCAGATGGTTCAGTTACTTGCACTTACTTACACTTACTGATTGAGAAAGGGGTGGCAGCCAGCCTGGCATTAAGAAATAGCCTCTATTTAATGTTGCTGGACGTCTACCATTCCATCCACTAGTTATTTTCTCTACAGATCAAAGTTACACTTGTAGTTGGTGTTCTAGGAGTATAGTCTCTCTCCAGTTAACAGTTTTAAACCACTAATGTCTGTCAACAGTTTCAGGTAAATGGCTTGTTTTAGAACCGATAGTTAGTTTGATGATACTAATCATGGGTTTTCAACCTTATTGAAGACAAGGAAAAGTTTTAGAATTGGATAATGAAGTCTTCCCTTAGATGAGAGGGTTTCTGGGGGTAAAATTAACAAGAAAATGTAGTGTGGCATGGAACTCACTCTTCAAATCTTAAGGAAAGATATCAAGGCTTACTGAAAACTGTCAGCAGCTCGATGTGAAACAGTAAGGGTTGTAAATGAGTCTTGATCATAACTTCTGCACAAACACTTTTCAGTGTGACTCATTTGTTGCCAAATGGCGCTTTGGTGGTAAAGGATGGCGAGTCTTCCTGAGGATATTTACCCGCGCTCCCTTCGGTTTAAAGTTGAAACAGGTGTGCAGCGTATAAATGCTGGGGGGTCTGGAACCACTCACTCTCCTCAGCAGTTGAGTTCCCATTTGTTGCTTTCCAGAAGTCGAGTGTCAAGTGCTTTACAAATGCAACAACCTACGGCAACCGATGTAAAATTTCATAGAGGCTAGAAGGTCCCTCCATGCTGCCTCCTGAATAGTTGATGGAGGGTGTCAAATGTGAACTGTTTGTCCTGTTTTTTCTTTCCGTTCTTTTCTTTCGCTAAGGCTGAGATCAAAAGTCTTACAGACAACAAAGGCAAATTCATCAGCCAACTCCTGGAACACCAATAATGATACCTCCTTTAGTTAGGCTTAAGCCATGGAAACCCACTTTTAAAATTTCCTTTATCTTTAAAGTTTCATCAGATATTAAGCATGCAATCACAGCAAAGGGAACTCAGTTCTGTAGGTCACATACTTAATTGCTGCAAAGGATTTAACCAGACCAGATTTAACCAAACATTAAGCCAGCATCATCCATCTTCACTTTTAGTTGACACTGAATAGTATAGAGCATAAAAGAGAATTGTTAGGTTCTACTGCATTTTTGAAGGCTGCAAGAGCTTTGAGATGGTTGAGTCACTTTCCCTGGAGGGGTTTAAGGGACAGGTGGACAAGGTGCTGAAGGACATGGGTTAGTGATTGATGGGAATGGTTGGACTCGATGATCTGATTGGTCTCTTCCAACCTGGGGGTTCTGTGATTCTAGAAAACCAGAATAGATGCTGGATTCTTACACCCTAGGAACCTATGTGATAGTAAGAGGCAAGCAAAATTGTCTTGGATGTCCTCGCTCTGTCTCCTGGCTTGTTTCTTGCTTGGTGAGGAAGACTCTGTAGTGTCATTGTGAACAGTTTTGAGATGACCTGTGCTTCACGAATCAGTAGATGCAGAGAAAACTTTGCATTTTCAGTCCCTCTGCTGCTTTGTGAACATCTGATCAATTTACTGTGCAGTGCAGCTGGTGAACCGATGGACGTGGTCAGTTGTCAGTGGTTCTGCGTGTTGACTGGTGATGCTCATAGCACGTTAATAGAGAATTTTGTTCCCTGCAGAGAGACTGGGGAGCGCTGCCTGCTGTGGCTGCACTGTGCTCCGGGAGCTCTGCTCGCAGAGCAGCTCCCATCGCCTAGGAGAGAGCTGTGTTTCCTGAATATTTACATAGGTACAAATGCAGAAAACAGATGCTTCCATGAGTGTTGGCAAATTTGATCAGGATATTGATTCAGTCTAACAGCAAATGCAGCTGCCAGGATTCTGCGCTCTGCGCTATTTTATGAATTCGTTCCAGGTGGAAATTCACCTCTTCCTCCTCTCCTTCCTTGGACAGAAACCCAAACAGTGTGTTCTCTTGGCTGGTTCTTTTGCTTGCTGTTGGTATTTTGTTGGCTGTTCTGCTATATCTTTTGGCTGTTTCTGCAACTGGCAGAACCTCAGTTTGGAAGAAATATTATTGACACTGTACTACCTGCTTTTGCAGTAACTTGTTTTATGCTACTTTATGCAAGGGAAAAGAGCAGAGTTTATTTTGCCTTTTTTTTGGTGTTGGTTGAGGGTTTTTTTTTATTTTTTTGGGAGCAGGGGTTTGTCATCTGGGCATATAACAGAACTGGGATGAGGAAATGATTCAGGTGTTTGGTGTTTTCTGTGGTTGTATAAATTAATGTGGGTGGATGCTACAGTTGGTCTCATTTTGCAAGAAGTAATTATTAAGCTGTCTGTGGAACAGCAGTATGAGATACCTTGTCTCATCCATTTGAGTAAAAGAACTGCATTTCTAAGCTCTCAAAGGTAGAGATCTCTGGGTACTTTCCTGAGATGTATTGTAGTGTTTGTGGGTGCTGCACACACATCTATGACAGTTTTCTTTTAACTTCTGCTTCTTTATAACCCGCCTTGTTAAGCTATAACTCTATCTGGAAGGTCTCATTCAGGGGTTTATTCAGTGTAAGATCTTCATTGTAGTCACAGCTTGTGTTAGAGTTCGGCTGTTGGGATGTTTTGTTAAAGTGAATGTTTTGCGTAAAGTGTTTAATAGAATTAAAATGGTGTTTCTCTCCTACAGGAGTGCTTGTAGTCCTGGTAAGCAAACATATAAACATTTTAAAAGACAATTACTCCTTAAAATTGCATTGGCTTTTGTTTTCCATCTGCCCTACGATCCACTGCATGTTTGCTTTTATAATGTTCACTCCAATAAGCAAATCCTGGAGAAGTGGCTGTCGAGTTAAGCTCAGCAAGCCTGAGCACAACGTTTGTTATCCCAAGGCCGTTACGTAGCTGTATGGTTATAAACATTCTGGTCTTTATCACTTTTATTTTTCGTCCGGGGAGACTTCTGAGCACTAGTGAAAACAAAGCTGTAAACAAAGTGACAGACACTTGGAAGGTTGATGAGGCTGGTCGGTTCGGTGTCTTCTCTTGCAGTCCTTATCCTTTATCATAGGGAATGTCTGCTCCTCAAGAAATTCAGAGTACCAGAAGCACATCAGCCTGGTGAAAGTGGAGCTTATCTCAGCCCATCAGAGATCACACGTGTGTGTGTGGACGGGTTCCTTATGGTGCCTAAAGACAACATAAACACAAGGGTGAAGGTTTCGGTGCATGAAAAGAGGTCTATGTGCTTATCCCACTGGCAACAACTTACCCGACTACTTAACTGGTGTTTTAGCAATCAGCATGGAGGAATTAACAGAGATTAGCAGTTGTTGTTCCTCAGGAGTGCAGATGTTTCCCTGTGTTGAATACTATAAAGTATCTGTGATATGTAGGACACTGAGATAAAAGTAATTCTTGTTATTATCAGTCACCGTAGATTTTATGTTTTGCACACTTGTAGCTATAATCGTTGTGGTTTATGTAGTTCAACCTTTCAGTAATTTGCTTTACCTTCTATTTCAAATACGTGTGCACAATACTTAAACTTACCCAGCCATGAGGAGGTGACATACGTGTGTTTGTGCATTAAAGCTATTTTTTGTTGTTGTTTAGTGTATAATTTGATTCAACCTAGATAAGAATTTGCATAATAGCTAACAAAACATTGGAGAAGATGATGTGTAATAATTTTATTTGTCAGGTAGTATTTTGCTTTGAGATAGTAGACTACAAACTCCACTATCATTCAAAATTATGAAGTCTCCAGAGCTCAACTTACCTACTTCTTCTGGTTTACCTGTTGTAAAGGAAAATACATAATCTCCTTGACTGAATTACTGGTAATTCCTTAAATTGAATTGGTCCAAGAGAGCTGCACAGACCATGGATTGATTTTCCATTTGGGCACTGACAATTTCTTTGGCAGTTGGAGGAATAATGTAGGGTGGAATTCAAGCCCCTTCTATTCTTTATATAGAATACGTTTTCTGAAACAAGTTTTTCTAAGCAAGGGGAGTTCCCACAATATTTGCAGTGAATTCTATTAACTCCCATGTAAGTAAAGCCAGTCTTGCTTCTGTATTTTCCTTTTCTCTTAATTTAAAATAAAAAATACAAGATGAAGCTTAGTGCTCTTTCTTCTTGGCAAAAGGGTTTGCATTTAGGAATTTTTAATTCTTGTGTCATAGACTAAGATACTTATTTTCAGTAAGACTGTTTTTTCCCCATTTCCTTGAGGTCTTTACCTCCTAGGTTTTTGGATGGTTTTGCACATCAAAAATCTCTTTGTTCTTCATACCCAGTAAGTCTTGTGTCTTTACAGTTGGCCAGTCATTATATTGTGGTGAGCGTTACAGGAGTTGTTTAGGGAAATCAGGATTTAAAAGTGTTTATAAGGAATTGAATATTATTTCCAATTCAGAGAGATGTAGGCAAGTTAAAATCCGATCAGGATACAGCAACTAAATTCTCTCATCAGTTCTAAGTGCCATGAAAGCTTACATGATTAGTTGTGCTCCAAATGGCTTTTAGTTCTCTTTTGATGAATAACTTCAAAATGATTCCAGAGCTTTTAAGCCCTTCCAGAGCTGTGGCCTTCTTAGAAGACGGCGCAAGCAGGAGAGTCTTGGAGAGGAGAACGGTTGTCTGGGGTGTCTGGCTGGATGTCAGGGAATTTTCACCGATGGGTTGTGATGGACGCTTGTATTTACCTTGGGCAGCTGGAACTGCTGCACCACCCCGAGCGCCTGCTGGTTGCGTAGGACCCGCTCAATAAATCAGAGTCCAGAGGCGCTGGGAAGTGTAGCTGGGTGGTGCGTGCATCTCATTAGCTGGTACTGAATAATATTATGCAGGAGTGAGACAGTTTTTCCACGGAGGTTGCCTGATGGAGAATTTTTTTTTTTTTCAGTAAATGAAGTAGCAGAATTACTGTTGAGTTCAGTCCCCAGATAACATCTCCCTCCCACCACCACCATGAATAAACAAATACTTGAATGATAAAGTGGAGAGACAAAGTTGGGGAAAAACATGCAGAATTGAAAAAGGAATGTGACTCAATGCTTCACAGCAGCCAGCAAAGAAATTATTTTGCCTTCAAGCCACGGTGGATACAATAGAGCTAAGTGAAAGAAATCAACAGTTTTCTGTTTGAAAAGCACTCACTGGCAGAGTAATAAATTTTAAAAAGGCAAAAATAAATGGAAGAAAATCTTCAGTTTAGGGCCAGAGGAAAATTTGTATTTATTTCCAACAGGAGCCTGAACGTGGATCTGCCTTGGATAGAAATTTGGCTTCCGATAATGTTCTTTATCAGGCGCTTATAGTAGAGAGAATAAAGCTAAAGAGCAAGAGCCCTAGAAGAGTTGGTTTAGGGATCAAGGATGGGTAGACAACATGGTTAATCCTAACTGTCACGTCTTGGCACAGACGACCTGTATTAATTAAATTAGATCAGTGAGTTCACTGGTAGTTTGGAGTGAGAGATTTAGAAATGTCTAAAACACGACTGAAACAGAGGTTGGGTGTACCTGGTGCCGTACAGCGAGTGGGAATCTCACAGAGTCCCCGAGGCCGAGCTGATTTACTCACAGATGGATTCTGCATTCTGAGATGGAAGAGCTGGGATAAAGGTACTTGTGCTTTACTGTTAGTGCAATAAACGTAACAGATTCTAGTTTTTTGTGTAGAAGTCAAGTAAGGAAAATATCTTTTCACTAAGATCTGTAGTGTTTTCTTACCAAGAGAGAATGTTTTCTTACCTGCTGGTGGTGCCACCCCAGCTAATTAGCATGAGTGCAGCATCGGGGAATGTCTCTGCACCTCTAGCTCTGGAAGTCTGACCTTAGGAATTAATATGGATTTCTAGGGGATGGGAATAAAGAGAGTTTGGGAGCATACTGGAAGGTGTACTTTGATATTGTCATTTTCTGTGTTTGGAACAGTCCCATGAGCTTTCTTTGGTTTGTAAAGGAGGAACGCCGCAAACCCCTGCTCCCCCGAGAGATTCCATTGTGGAATCACCTTGACTCTCATAGAGGCCAGCAAGTGTTTGATAAAAAGAAAAAAAGCTACTGGATATCAGCTGTTTACTGGACAGCTGAATCATTCCTTGGCTGCAGTTTCTGTGGATTCTGGCTGCTTTCTCCTCACCCTTTTGTCCCTGTGCTTCACCTAAGCTGTGCTCCAGCTTCTCTTTTTGTCCTTCTCACCCACTGCCTCTTCCTCACAGCCACACGCGGTAAAATACACTGTTTGTGAGCTACTTTTACTGCTCTGGTGACAGCACAGGGCTTTCATGCACTTTCCTTCATGACAGTAGCAATTGCAGTCCAAGTCTTGAACTTAATTGAAAGTCTAGAGCTTGCACAGTGGCATTTTTTTAGTATTGTGGTACCCTATTCTTCACAAACCCGTGTTGACTAGATGCCATGGTGATACTCAGGGCTTAAATCTTGACTAGACATGGACTTTGTCTCATGAGAAGAGAAAAGATCATGGCCTTCATACTGTCTCAGCCTCCTTGCCAATTTTGAGCCTCTGGTCTTAAGCGAAAGAAGCTTCTGAGTGAACCACTTGTAAGTTCTTTCAAAGGTATTTACAAATCACAAGATTGTGTGTAATCCTAGTTTTTTGGAAAAAAAACCAAAATTATTTCTACTGGCTTTTATTTCTTTGAAATGAAACATTCAGCTTGTTTCAAGTACCTGGCAAGGAAGTTTTCAGTGTGGGTTGTTAAGTTTTGGCAGTGACAAGCATCTAAAAGCAATGGGGATATCAGTGGAAAGCATTTGAAAATATTAGCCATTACTATAGTTACCAGCTCGGCCTCTGTCTCTCTCTTTTTTTTTAAAGCTAAATTTTAACTTGAAAGATTGCTGGGGATGAGATCGTGTCAGTGGGAGTAATCTCAAAAGTGGGGACACCAGGTAAGGCATGAGCCAAGCAGCATTGAGCATAGCCAGGTGAGGAAGGTTGAAGTGGCAGTTGGGTTCATAGGAGCCCCTACGCCTCGAGTTTTGGGGGTCGCTGCTGTTTGGGCCACGCACTCAGCTTTCAGTAGCACAGTTCCAGGTGTAACAGGCACAATGAAACCCACAAAGCTAAAAAACCCAAACACTTGTTTTAGAATTTCAAATTTTATTAGAATTAAAGGAATTAATTAAAGCCGTCCCAGGAGATAATAGAGAACCACTGGGTTCTGTGCTGCTTTTTTGTGAGTAACATAATGGATAACAAGAAATACATGCAGCTGAAAGGGAGGGCTGGTGAGTAAGTGTTTATTGCACACATATATTCTGGCTGTGTTAGCTGCTTTTTCAAGATCAGACATCTGTCCTTAAAATATTTTGCTGCTTGGAGGATTTTCTTTACCTTGAAATGAAGCCAAGTTTTCCCTTCATAAAGGAGAACACTTGAATAAACATAACCCTAGTATAAAGCCAGTTGGGACTAGCCTACTGGCGATGGCCAGAGTTCATTTCACATTGGGAATTCTTAGAAAGACAGTGAATCTAGCTTCCCCCATCTCAAAAGTAGCTCATAGCATCTCTCTTCTCGACTTCTGTATTATAAAGCAGCGTGGGAGAGAGAAGTTTACTGGAATATTTCTCTAGGCCACTCATCTATGGTCTGGTGTTTTTCAGAAAATATTAAATATTTCTTTCTTTTAAGTTTGAAATTGCAAACCATGTGAGTACAGAATAACCCATAGAACGGTTACTTACACCTAACCAGCAGGTACAACTTGTAAAGCTCCTGTTACAGGACAAAGGCAGTTGAGAGGTCTGAGTGGCTTAGAAAGCTGAGGTTTGTGTATTCTGGAGAGCAGTGTCAGCACGTGATGATACTCAGCTATCAATTGGATTCTGAGGAAGTTTGCATGCATTTTTTTTCCATGAAAAAGAGCTTTTAAGAGTTGGATTCTCCGTGTGTTAGACCAGGTCACAGGAGTTGTAGTGCTAGTAACAACTGAAGCTAGTTATTCAATTCCTTTGTCCTCAGTTTACCTGTCTATAAACTGTAAGCAGTGTAGATCTGCCTCAGGGATCTTGGATCTGAGAACTTGGATGAGGTAACCAAATTGTTACCTGTTGAACTGGAAACTTGCTGATTTATCAGACTGTGTTAGTTTAACTTTCATTTTGTTCTGAGAACGATTGGAACAGGTCAGCAATGACCACATGTTGCTTTTCCTCTAGGCGTTTCATTTATAATCCAGATTCTACTGTTCTGGGAGGCTTTTGGCATTCCCTTATCTCTGCTTGTCAGTGTAGTGGACTCTGCTGAATCCTGAGGAATCAGCGCTGTTATAACACAGACTGCAAGAAATACTTAAATAAAAGAAAAACTAGCTCTGAGCTGGCACACTAAACTCCAGGCTCACCCCTCCTCTCAATCTCAACAATGTTGTTGGGGTTTTATCTTGGCTTTTTGTTTGCTTGTTCTTACCTACACATTCCATCTGTGTATCTAAACATTCAGTGATTAATGCCTCGTGAAGGCTTTGTTTTAGAAGGAGTTCACTTATTCTGTTTGACCCTTAAAAAGAGCAACTGGATGAGAAATTACTGTTACACTGTGAGATGATGAGAGACGTCAGGAAGGCTTGTCTTGATTCACAATCTTGATGTAATTTTCAATGTAGACAGTTCAGATTCCTTTAAGGAAACACTTAACAGCTTCAAAACAAGAAATCTTTGCAGACTAACTTGCCTTTGCACAATTTTTCCTTTTTTTTTTTTTTCCTTTGGATGTCTTGGTTGAAATTTTCAGAGGTGTTAAAAAGCTTACAAAGGCATATGGGGCATCTGTTGGAGTTGTTAAACTCGCTGAGATAATGATGGATGAAGCATATGCAAACCGGTCCCCCTGCTGCCTCCATCCTGGAAACTGATCCATGTAGTGAGAACTCTGCACAAATCTAATTACAGGATCAGGATGAGAACACAGATAATAATCTTTTTATCTGTTGTCTACTCAGTCCGAACCAATTTTTTTCTCACTGTTCATGTACAAACTACGAGTTTGTGTTCCCATAGTCGGTGTGTGTGGTTTTGGCACATTGGACTGGGTGTGTGTCAGCTCCAGGGGTAAAAAGGGGCACACGTTTCTGTAGATGGACCTGTTAAAAGTCTGGGATGAGGATTTTTAATGTGGTCCCTAGAGTCACAGTGGTAGAAATCTAGTATTAATCATAGAATCACCAGGTTGGAAGAGACCCACCGGATCATTGAGTCCAACCATTCCCATCAAACGCTAAACCATGTCCTGCAGCACTTTGTTATTAACACATCACTGGTACCTCATGGTTCTTTCTATAATTTTGCACACAACGACAAAGCTATAGTCAGGTCTGACAAGCCCCACATGACCACTAGAGAGTGACAGGACATCACCCTCTGCTCCCACACTTCTTACTTAAGAAGCAAGTCTACCTCCCCTTGCTCTGCCCTCCCACATCAAGTCGTTCCAACATAGACCTGGTTGGAAGGTTGTCCAAGGAGTATCACCACTCCATCATCCCATGGAGTTCTCAGACTCCCCTACCATCCATAGATACCTGTGCTCCTGCAGAGAACCCTATCTAGAACCATAGAACCTTACCTAGAACCCAACCTAGAACCCAGCCTAGAACCCTACCTAGAACCAGTCTTGGAGACAACACTGCATTCCTTTAAACTGCTCTTCTGTTTTTATATTTGTATTTGAAGTTCAGGTTGTGGTTGATATAACAAAACTTAAACTCAGATCTGAGTATTTGAACAGCTCTTGAGTCCACACTAAGGAGATTCTCAGTAGTTCTCAAGTGCCTTGATCTACCTAGCTTGATTCTTACTTTTTCACTACCAACCAGAGGAAAATGAAAGGAAATATAATTTGAGGTCACATTTCTGATCTCAAATTGTCCATTATAATTTCAAGTCTGGATCCTCATTCAGGTGTAGCCTGTCACTGTGTGCTGCAGCCTGTGTGCTCTTCAGCACGTACAACTGGAGTAGAGAAGTTGAATGGAATTCTATAGCTCAAAAAATGGTTATTGTTTGTCTTTTCTGTAGTACAAAGTTGTTCTGAGCTGCATGAATCTAAATGCACTTCTTTGAACCTAAGTGCTCTGGGAAAAGAGATAATTCCGCTACCTCAAAAATGAGAAAAAGGATCCAAACGCTGTGGCTGGGACTTTTACGGGGCATTCCAGATGGATGATGCTCCATGGAAAGGTTTCACCTTGTAAAACTGTCTGCAATTTTCATATCTATTTTAACCTGTCCAGATATTGAAACAAAAAGAAAAACAGTGTTGAGAAATAGTTCCACAGAAACAGGGAAACTGTTTTGGTTCTTAATGGAAAAAAACTATTTTTCACTGTGGTTTGGCTTAGGATTATGCTCTTCAGCTCCGTTAAAGGCAGGTTGCTCACAGAACAAAAGATAGCCCCAATTAAAAAAAAACCTGTGATGATAGAAAACTAGTTTGCTGCTTGGAAAAAAGCCATTCAGACTCGCAGAGTTGTTTTTATGAAAATGTCAGTCACTTTAAAATAGTAGAAAAGCTAATTAGATGTTAGAAATTAGGAGAGCAATGGAAAGCAGAGTAGTTTGTTCTCTGGGTGGCTCTGTGTGTAAGATGTATAGACAGACAGACAGCCAGACAGACGTGTGCATCTCAAACCTGTGGGGCTCCCCACCTCAAACCCGGCCCCTTAGAGCTACAGCAGGTGCAGTTAAGCCAACAGACGTGACAGGGGAGTGGAACAGCACGAGCAGGGATTCATTAGCCTGAGCATTTCAGTCTGGAAAAAAGATTTACTTGGGTGAGAATGATGGAGTGAAGTCCATAAAACCTGGGAGTTCATGGAGAACGTGAAGAGGAAATTATTGTTGTCTTTCTTGATACAAGAGCTATAGGGCACTGGCAGAAAGAACCTGGTGTTAGTCTCAAATTAAAAAGATGTAGCATGGAGTTAGAGAGTGGAACTCACTGATGTAGGAATTAGGGCAGCTGATGTCTAGGAAGGAACTAAGCACGTTCCAGAACAACTACTAAATGATATGAAATGGATCTGACTTCAGAAGTCTTTGTGCCTGAAATAAAAATTGAAGCCTGGAGAGTTTTTCTGAGTTTTAGCATCTGTCTTATGGATCCTTTGTTGATGCCTTTAAATAATGGACTTTTGATTTGGCTTGGTGTGGCTTTCTTGAGTTTCTCTGTTTTCATAGCATGGCTGAAGAGATTTGGTCATTGAGTCTAATCATTCAAAGAACCTGATCATTCGTTGCCTTGAGATTCTGCTGAAGCTCTTCATACTCAGACTTTGTTTGCTAACCTGAGTATCTTCACATTAGCAAGAAAATACTACCCAGAAACTTGTAGTGTAAATTAAGAATGAAGTAATTATTGACATGATGGTGAAGTTGAACATACTCTTGTGAGGCAGGTACCAGGCCCCATTTTTTCCCTAATTAGTGTGCCAGTCAAAACGAAGAAGTGCATACTACAGTTTCCATGACTTGGGGACCTTGCTGCTGATGTTCTGCACATTTCTTCTCTGATTAACAGAAACAAAAGTGTTTGAAAGTTGGCAGCATTGGAACGTGTCAGGACACCAAATACAGGTTTTTTCTTCGGGGTTTTATTTTGTTTTGAAGAGCGTTGGGGTGGTGACAGTAAAAACTTGTTAGGGCCACATGAGAGCCTAAAGAGCGGTGATTACAGCCCTGTGGAGTCTTCCGCAATGAAGTTAGCTCATAGGAAAGGGGGATTCCTATTTCTGCTGCTTGTGATGCAGACACGCACTTAGAAGGAGCAGTTTTATGTCATCACATCCTCTGCTTTTGTGGCCTCCTCCCTTTTGGAATCACACACCTTCTTCCCCTGCAGCATTGGTGTGCGGCCAGAAATCCAGATGGCTGAATATTAAAAGGGCTCTGTACTTAACTCATGTAACGGAGCCAGGGTGCACTGCCTCCTCTCCTCAGTTCTGGTCAACAGGAATATGTAAAGCTCCAGAAACCAGATTCCACTTGTCTTGCAGGGGATTTGCAAGAAAGTTCCCATTTTAAGGGCCGTTGTTTTCTGTAGGACAGGCAGAATTTTAGTATTTCAGCACTGCAAGGTCAAAAAGAGCTTTGCAGGGATAAAATCTCATTTGTTCTGTTTAGTAAAAAGCAAATTCAAATTTCAAAATATTTTTTTCCAAGTATCTCAAGTTACAGCTCCCTTAAGTATATAATTTCTTCAGAAAGAGGAGGTGCTCATTTATGTGCCAAATCACTCATGTTGGAATGTTAATTGGGATGATGCTTTATAGCTGTTCTGAGAAAACAGAACTATTGAATGGAGGTTCCACTCCTGGCTGTGACTTTGGGGGTATCTGCTGCGTGGTGCAGTGGCTGCTCTGCCACACCTCATTTTTCAGAAGGAATAGATGGTAGTTTTCCATCATTCACATGGAAAATTTACCAGTCTGTTTTTCTCTCTCCTGTTCCTACATGGCAGGATAAAACCAGCATCGTAGAGGTCATCGCACATCAGACTCTTTCTGCAGGCGATCAGACACTTTCTGTGGGAGCAGAGGCTGTCACTGCGGTGCTGGGAGAGGCAGACGGTTGCCTCTCAGTGCTCAGGATGCTGTTTTAAACTTAGGTCATAACTGAGACTATTCGTATTCCTCGGCTCTCGTCCTGATGTTCTCTTCATATGTTGTTACTGTTTGTTTATGCTCTTTACGATGCTCATCAACCAGAACCTAATAATCGTAGATATTGTAAGAGTTCAGGAGAAAACTTAAATGCAAGGAGTAGGGAGGTTATACTGGGGCAAGAGCTGGATCTTTGGGTAGGTTATGTGGTGTTTTACACTTGTTTTCTGCAGCATCAAGCTTTCGAGGAGAGCTGTGGAGACCTTTCATTTAATCCTGCAGCAGGCACAGTGCGACTTGCCAACAATAATCCTGAGATCTCATCAAGGCAGTGCTGACACCCATTAGCTTTAGCCACTTAGATAAGAGGTATTTTAAAAAGGAATAGAGTTAACATCAATGCCATAAATTGTATTCTTCTATTTAACTGTTTCTTGCCATTGGCAACAAGGCCATATTAGTCTACATTTTAAAAACTATTCCATGATGTTTCAGACCTTTTTTTTTCATGAAACTGGTGCATATCTAGATCCTATGAATGTCATTTGGATTCTTGAGGTTGTCAGGTATGAACAGTTTGTTTCTTCCTGCTGCCTGAAATTTATCTGACAAAACGAACTTCAAACTAAAGCCCACGTAGGTCATGAAAACAGCTATTGTGCAGGTAGGAAATCTGCGATTAATTAAGTGGGTGACATCTGGATGTGACCACAATCTATTTGTGAAGGGCTGTAAATGACATCAAAGATTTGCGAGTGTTAGGTCTGTGGACAGCAGGAAATATTTGAGAGCCAAAGTAGGATCAAATGTTTGGGTAAAAATTATAGTTATAGCTAACCACAAATCAAGGGAGAGCCATTAGGATGCTGTTTGTTATCCTGTGGTTGAATGTAAATTCTCAACGTTGCTGCTTTGATTTGTAAAGCAAATGAGAGTTCGGCTGCGACCCTGAAGACACCGAGATGCTAACGTAGGGCGAGCAGGCTTCGTTGTGCTCTGCCCTTGGAGGTTTCCTGAAGGTACCTCGTACTCTACAAGCTTGGGGATGGTTCCTCGCTGGTGAACACCCTGTTTATTTTGTTTCTGCTGGAGGATGCAGAAAGCCGGGGAGGGACTTTATACAAGGGCATGGAGTGATAGGATGAGCCCATCCTCTATTTGTGCTTGGGAATGCTCCGATCCACATGCGTGACCTTAAACTCCACCAAATACGATTGAAATGTGTTAGTAACCGTTGGATCGTGAAGGCCGTAGGATTGAGATAATTCTGCCTTGTCAAAGCTGTCGAGGCCGACTCCTGTGACTTGGCAGATCTCCAGCTGGTGTCAGCTTTGAAGTCAATGAAGATCCCTTCTGAGGGAAGACAGCAGGATTTGGATTCAAATATTTATTTATGATTGATAAATGAAGTCCACCTGGTACCCAGACAAGGAGAGCAGATGATGCAAGGATACTAACTTTAAGAATTTCTCCTTCATTCCAGTTTTGTGTAATATTTTATTTCAGATCAAAACACCTCCCAAACAACTACAAAAAATACTCTAATTGACTGATAAATTTTAAGACCATCTCACCAATAAGAGAATAGCAATAATTGTTGCTCGTGCTACTCTTTAGTAGAAGGTGATTTGAAAAGAAGAGTGATGCAGACTTTGTGCTTAGGTGTAAGGAATTATCTTTTTTGTGGGGGCCTTTTGCGCTTTGATTTCAGAAGGATTTTAGGTGCCACCTTGTGGACAACATTAATACTCTGGTAGCTTCTAACCAGGACAGAAATTGGTGAGGTAGGATTACTATCACAAGTTTAATCACTATTAAAACTTCACTAAGTTTAGGTTCAAGTTCTGTGATAGGAATTGTGGGGTTTGGGGGGGATTGGAGGATTTCAGTGTATTAAGCTTTCCAGTTTTGTTAATTGATATTCTGAGACTTCACCTCTTAATTAGTTTATTTAGATTTTAGATTTCTTCTATAAGAAAGTTTATTAGATTTCTTCTATAACAAATCTCTGGAGTCAGTTGGCTCCAGCAGCTGTGGATAAGCCACACTCTACTGGTCTTGCAGCTTCCATAGAACTTCCATAGAATTTTACTCTGGACTGTAATTTGCAGAAACCCAGGTCCTTTAATTAGTACGTTTTCCTCGTTCTCAGCTCCCCAAGCTCTAGGTTCTCCTCAGATTCCCTCTAATGGTCACCAGGGAGCCCCATCGTGTTTGACACCCAGAGGAAAAAGAAATGATGTTTTGGTCGGTCTTGCCTACAGTGTGAGGAGCAAGGAGGGCTCATCGATCCCCAGGAGATGATCACAGAATCACAGAATCACTGGGTTGGAAGAGACCCACTGGATCATCGAGTCCAACCACTCCCACAAAACACTAAACCATGTCCCTCAGGACCCTGTCCACCCGTAACTTAAACACCTCCAGGGAAGGCGAATCAACCACCTCCCTGGGCAGCATATGATGAACCCTGGAGCCAAGAATCACAGCAAACCAGGCAGACAGTGACCTTCCCCAGAAAGGTGCGTGTCTGCAGGTCCAGAGCAAGGAGGGCACGTCTGCTGACAATTGTCAGCTGAAAACTGAGTCAGCAGGTCAGGACTGGGGTCAGAATGGTACAAAAATGCATCTGAAAGCTGCTCTGATTTACTCGGGGAAAGCAAAGCCAACCTCTGAGACAGTAACATTGGCGTGGGTCTTAAAGCTTTGAAGGCAAATTCTTAATGAGGGGACTAGTCCATAAGAGAACTAGAAAGGCAAATATTTGTAGCTTTAGCTTGAAGACTGTGTAACTGCCAGGATGGAAAACACCACTACTGTTTGCACCCTAAACACTGTGCTAAAAAGCTGGTAACGGTGCTTCCAGGTGTGAATTTAACATTGAGGTGAGTAAACCTGCCAGGTAAATTGAGATTTGAATAAATCATCTGGTTCTGGCTGCAGTGACAATGATAATTTCCAGTGGGGAATGTGTGAAAGAGTTTAAGGTCTCTGTGAAACAACCATTGAGTATAAAATGCTATTGGTGATAGGGTTAGAATTATTTTCCTCATATCATCTAGCTTCTTGTAGTTGTCCTGGTGGGCTTGAGGTTTGCTTAACTTAAGATGAAATTAGAGGACTAAGCAGTAGAGTTGTAAACCAACCACGAAAATGAACAACATTATATTCCTTCAGAGTTCAAGACCTTTATAAGACTGCAGACAGACAAAGAATCCCCATGGAGACCTTCTAAGTTATCATCTGAGGTGAAAGGGCTCTGAAGAGCAATTCATCATGCTGTACTGGTTGCACAATGAATCCCATAACTTCAAGCTTAAAACCCTCCGTTCTTACAAAGGGCGATGAAGTAAGTTGTGATTTCAGCAAGCTGTTCCTGCTGAATCCAGAATGATAAATGATACTTACTCCTGTTTCTGTTGTAGATGGCATTTCACTAGGGACTAGAGCTAATTCCCAGGCCCACCTCCCAGTGATTTCAAAGGGAGCCTTTCCACTGATTACAGTGGGATCTGTATCAAGAGTAACTAATGCAATATAAATGTGTTTCTCCACGAAGCAGATATTTTTGAGCAAATTTTGGAATGTCTGACCACTTACTGCACGTATACTGCGCTTATTAAACGTGTGGGTGGGGGACTTGGAAGTGATTCAGAAGAAAATGTACTTTATAATCCTCTCAAAGCTCCCTGCGTCTTCTTGGCTCAAGAATCCACTGCATTCACTCAGGTGAGTAGGTCTAGTCGGTGGTCACTGGAGTGAGACATTTTGGATGAAGGTAACGCACCATCTTTTAGCACATTTGCACTACAAGGAAAGTGAAATAAATCCATTGTCCTCTGTATTACACCATGAGGGAGTCTGGAATGTTCAGAGGGAGGAGAGTGGGACATGGAGTGCAACTGACCACTGGTGAGAAGATAAAACACCAACTTCTGGAGCTGAGCAGCTTTATGCTGTGACTGACTTCATCCCTGCACGTTTTTTGAATGAGAAGGAGAAAGAATGATCCGTTTAAGGAGCGAGGAGGAAAAGCAAAGAATTCCTGTAAAGGTGGAGGGTAGAATGCTTTCTAAATGCATAATGGAGCAGACTTGTGTTTTCTGGCAGCTTCTCCAGAGTAAGACATCAGTGGAATACCAGAGGAGAGAAATCCCAGATGTCTGGGAATTCCACAAGCTCTTCATGTTGTAACCCCAAATGTCCTTGTGTGAAAGTGGCTCGATAACAATGCGATGCCATGAAGTAGCACATAGAATTTTTAATTGCCAGCAGTTCATGCTGTGTCACCTGTATACACATATTTCTTTTAAGAGCTCTTACTTCTCTTGTGCTCCTGCGCAAAGCCTTTTAAATTCTGAGGGCCAGACCAGCTGCCATCAGGTGAGAACCACAGAAAAGTGGTTGGACTCGATGATCCAAGGGGTCTTTTCCAACCTGCTGATTTTATGATTCTATGAGAAGACACAGGGCTCTGTTGCACCAGGTAGGTGAGAGAGGTGGAATTTCAGAATCACGTGACAGCATTTTGGGGTTTAGCTTTTATGGAAAGCAGAGCTATCTGTTGAAACGAGCCAATAAGCTCATAGGTGTGAGAGAACAGAAAAGCTGGTTATTTCCCAAAGTCAATAAATAAAATGCAGTCATGGCAAAGCAATAAAGGCTTTGCGGTGTACGTTGTTAGACTCGCACAATAGCGGACGCTGCAAAGAACAGTTGAATTCAGTCGTTTTAATTTCCTCTGTTGTGGGCTTTCCAAATAATGGCTGATAAAAAATAATTACAGCGCCTCTATGTAATATCAAAATGCTGTTAAGTAGAAATGAAAGTTAGGATTTAATGAGACAATAAATGCGCTGCCCACCTTGAACAAAATGCACAAAGGAAGCAAATTGTATGTTTAGGAAAAGTAAATAACTTTTAAATGCTTCCAGTGATCTGCTCAACCATTAAGGTGAGGAATGAAAATAAAACAAAGCCAAAAAATTCCCAGCAGCATTTGCGTCATCAGTCCATTAAGTTGAGCAAATATCAAGAGAATTACATTCACAAAGAAGAAACTGCACTTTAATTAGCTGGTAGCTGGACTCTCTTTTACATTTTTCCTCTTTGTCCTCCTCCCCTTTACCTCAGACACCTCTGACCATTTGCAGTCAATTTGAGTGGTGGGATCTGAGTGTTTTCTGTAAACACAAACGACCATATAGGTGTTCAGAAACGTTACTGAGCTGTGGTAACTAGATCAGCCTGTATTCTGGATCCATTCGAAGCGGAGCATATGTTAACAGCTAGAAGAAAACTAAGAAACACTGTTGAGTCCTTAGTGCTTTCAAAAATGTAAATAGTTTATAAATGAGCAGCATCAGGAGGGAGGTGATAATGGTAAAAGAAAGGAAGAGCAAAGATTGAATCGGTTCTGGCCCCTGATGCTGTGAGGAACAAGATGTTGCTTATAGCACAGGAAAAGAATAATAGCAGAAGGATGTAATGGCATCTTCTCAGGATCAAGAGGACAATCTCTGCTCATGGTAGGTGACTGTTCCTCTGAAGGCCTCTTTCAGCTGTGAAGATCCCTACAGATTTCAATGGATTTATTTGGAATTTATATAGCATATTGTGAAATTTAAATACTGGAGGGCGAGCTTCCTAGAAAGTATTTGTCAGTGTTTTTTTCTCTAAGTTGTAATAGAGGAATTGATCTTGCTCATTGTATAAGCAGAAAATGGAAGTTATTGCAAGAGCAATAGAAACACAGTTAAGCTGCTATTGAAGTGTCATCCCTAAGGGTCATTGTTCTACAACTGGAGTCTAGTTAATAATTCAGTTGATGCATAAACCAGAAAGAAATTAGTCTCACGTTCCCGTAGCTGTGTTGGCGCTAAAGCGCTAGGGAAAATGAGACTTTTTCCTGGTTTCTGCATCAACAGTTTCTAACTTGGTTCCACTTGCAAAACAGTTTTCTTGAGGAGTGACACGTCAATAGCAGCTTCAAGGCTGGATACAGGAGTGTAGTGAAACAGGAGTATGATGGAGATATGGGCTGGGACTTAAAGTCTGGAAGGAGTTTGGGGTTCTCCTGCAGGCCTCTGGTGTGACTGCGGGATGCTCGAGCAATTTTATCCTTCCAGATTAAAAAACAACCTGAAAAGTTGGCTGCTTATGTCCTGTCTCCAGCACCGAGGCACCACGATGCCTGTGACAGCAAGACCTGCCTCGGACATCTCTGGGTTTGCACAAACCCCTCCGATTTTTATTCTAAGGAATACAGAGGTTCTAATTGTATGTAGTTACTTCTCTGCATTTTAATGACTTAAAGATGGTACTATCAGATTCAAGGTATATTAAATATCTGCTGCTTATCCCCAAAATGTCTCTTGACAGGACACAGAATCTCTTCCTTGGCCTCCTGATGAAGTGCTTTGTACGCTGTCACAAAACAGAGGCTGATTTCTCTTACGGATAACTTGTTTTTTAAAGAAATGGTTACAGAAGTATAGAGCAGTGTTGTTTTTGTAAAACTCCAGTAATATTCCTGGTCAGTGAAGAAGTCTCTACGTTAGCATCTGCGCTGCTGGGAGGCTGGTTCATGTTTTGTGCAGTTACCAAGTGTCCGGGGGCAACACTAAATTTCTGATGTGTGAGTTCAGTTGTGTCCGTTTCATTACTGGCTGAATTATCGAGATGATGTCTTCCCATTTCTGTTTGAAAGGCTTGGGGAATGATCCCTCCAGACTGGATAGGGAGAAGACTTCTGACATGACAAGAAAGGTTCAGTCTGCCTTACAAATTTGACTGTAATGTAGGAATCTGTTTATTAATATGGACATGAAAGAAGGTCAAAGATAATGCTCTTAAGGACAACTTAGAGCAGGAATTAGTTGAATGTTACCGCTCCAGCATTTGGTAGAAGATAATCTAGTTTCTGCATGCTTCCTTCGATAGATTATAACAGTAGAGCAAGGGCTGAAAGGTACTCCAGCCTTGTTCTGTACTAGTGAAAACAATCCCATAGACCATATAGAAAAATGAGGGAAAATAGTTTCTAGGAGAAGGGAAGAGAGAGAACTGAGAGTCTCATGTCGGATACCGTAGTGGTGTTGGATTTACTGTTCCCTTTGCTGTTTGCAGGGTATGATCTCCTCAACAATAACAACCAGTAATGCTACTCAGTAAACTGCAACTGCAGAAATGCTCAGCTGTCTCATTGCTGCTCCGTTACGGGTCAGTGCCTCCCCTTAGGAAGGAAGGAAACCAGCCTTGATAGCCTGTAGTGCTGATTTGACAGGATAAGGATTGCTTGGAGGCAGACGTATAGCTGTGGTTTGTGTATTTTCTACATATTTGGTGTATTTCCATTTATTGCTTAGATGGAGGAGGAGCACAGGCATATTTGATAATACTGGGGAGTTGACATACATGGTAGTACTTGCTTTATGAGTTATCAGCTAGTGTTCCTACATCAAAACCCTCAAATCTCCGTCTGGTAGAGTTATAAAATACTGCATCAAATCTCTGTTGAAGGCTTCGGGATGGGGACAGTCTATTTCTTGCAGTCACTGTCAGGAGAGTATGTGCCCTCTGTTTTGAATTTCTCTGGGGTCACCTATGCTGCTTAGGATCTTAATGCCTGCTCGTTAATTTAAAGTCCTTCCAAGATACCCGTAAAAAGTGTATTTTACCTTCCTTGGAAACAGAATAACCTACAGGCTTTCTTATCCTGATGTATTTTTCTCATCTAAACCACGGAGTATTTTTACCAACTTCTGCTCAGGTGCCTGGATACAGGGCAAAGAGACTCTAATCAGCTAATGTGAGATTTGGAGGATCTTCCTCTTCTTGTTCCCAAAATGCAGCAAATAATTAATCCTTAGCCTTAGATCCAGGATTTTTAATGAAATATTTCCTGTCCACATAATATTTAATAATTCATGTAATCCTGTTTCTGTATAAAAGCTACATGGTATTAAACAGCTTAAGTACTAACATATTGAAAATAAATTTATGAATAATTTGATATTTTATAGAAGGGAATAAAGGTAAATATTGTAACTGCAGGTTAGACTACTAGAAAGATACTGTCAGCTAGCAAAGAAAGCTTCAAACATCTTAGTATTTCATTATTTTTGTTGAATTCAGTATCGAAGGATTTTGAACTACTTTAGAAGGACGAGTGTGAGAAAGGAGGTGTGACTAGTTCTGGTGCTGTTACCTTATACCACACAGTAAGAGTCACATACCAAGTTTTTCAGAATGTGGAGATGAGAAACAGTAACTAAAATTTAAAAGCATCTTGTAGGTGACACCCAGAAAACTCCCACAGTGCTAATAGTCAATCTCAATACTTCTATTTATTCCACAGAGCAAATGAAAGAATATACGGTCTTTGGTGGCAAAATCAATGACCCAAGTAGGGGGAGATGTAGTTTTTCTCAAGCAGAGCAGCAGATGCGATGGCTCCCATGAAAAGCTGTTTGATAGGACATGAAACTCAGTTAGCAGCAGCCTCACCAGTTTGTAAACCAGAATTTACTGATGGTCTGGAGTGTAAAGACAAACCTGCTGTGCAGCCAGGGCTTCTTCTGCTACCCACTTGCTTCTAGTGGTGTTTTGGGCCACGCGCCTTGCTGAATTACTCTTCTTACCTTACCCTGCCTGCCATTTCTTTAGCAGCTGGAGCAGCTGTGACACCTCTGGAACTGTCCCTGACCCCATTTGTAGAATTTTTGACTTGTACATAAGTACGATTTCTAGTAAACTTTTTATTCTTCTGCCCTCTAGTCCTATAGATGCCTGGGCTCCAAATTACTTACAATCTTTAACTAACTATCTGTCAAAATAACTAATTTTTTTAGGTTAATGATGCTGATTGGACTGATTGGTTGGACTCGATGATCTGGTGGGTCTCTTCCAACCTCGTGATTCTATGATTCTGTGATTATACTGCAACTCACAACAGTGGCTTTCCTACCTAATAATACATTGCAGCCTAAGCACCAGAAGCAAGCTATGATGTTGATTATTTATGCCACTCTACCTCATGGGCTGCAGTTTTTAGTGGAATCGTGTAGTTCTGCGATTGTAACATCTGTTTTCCATTTCAAGGATCAGCACTTCATGTTTTCAGATGCCTGGCACCAGCTCCGTTCTATTGTATACATAGTCTTAAATCCCTATTAAGTCCACCACTGAATATTTCATCCAGATTGTCCCTTGTTTCTCTCAAAGGTTTTTATTTAAATTAATTTTGGCACGCCGTTGGCTGTGGTTCTTGAACAGCGCCTTTCATTGCAACTTACAGGAGTTTCTTGCACTACTTTACATCTTCTGTATTGCTCGCTCGTTTTGCATGGAGCGCAAGCCACAAGTACTTCTGAAAAACACTTTGGAAGGAAATGTTTGAAGGGACAGATGGTTTCTAGACGTCCTCTTGTTGATAGCTTAGGAGCAGCTTGCAGGAGTCCTGTTCAAAATCCTTCTGGTGGGCAGAACGCTTTTCCCTTTGTCATCTCATTCATCTCATATTCACAACCCTAGGATTTCTGCATTCATATTAGAAATGTTCCATGTGATACGGCTCAAAAAGTGATCCCTGCCTGTGAATTCCTTAAATGCGTTATCGCATGATGAAAAACAACTGTGAATTCTTTGTCCACCGAGGGTGCCTTTCCCAGTTGTTTACTGGGCTGTTCAGTTGAGTGTTAACGTACTGGCGCCCACTTTACACGTCAACCATCCAGAGTTATACAGGAGACTAGCTGAGATGTTGGACCTGTCTGCTTATCTAGCAAAACTTCTGATCTTTACATCTGTTGACACAGCTAAGACCTTTTCATGTTTCCCCAGCCAATATTGGAAGGAACACTCACAGAAAATTCCAATTTGAATCACTTCTTTCGTTAACATATTCTTCTCTTGCAGATGCATCACGGTGCATTAGTCAGTGCGATAAGGGGATTTATCTTTGGTGTGTACCTATGTGCTTAAATGTAATGAATGCCACGGCCTGAGAGAAGTTAGAAGTTGCTTTATATTTTTATATGAATGTGTGTTAGCCAGGTAGCGAGGTGGTACTTCCTGAATTTATAGTTATAGCTGGAAAAAGAAAGAAAAAAAGAAGAGGTGCAGAATTATTGGTTCAGTGCAGCTGTACGACTTCTCCAGTTTTTATGAACTTGGGTGAATTCTGTTTACCAGCCTGTTTCTACACGGATGACGAACATTCCAAATTCCTGCACAACTTCAAGCAGCTATTTAAGAGCAGAGAGCGAACGGAGTCAGGTTGCCAGAAAGGTGTTGCTTTCATCCTCCCCAAATTGCTCTGGACCAAGGCCCAGGACATCCTAAGTCTTGAGTCCTGGAGCAGTAATGTGTCTGATCCAATGTGTCATGACTGTCGGTGTGAGAAATCTGTGCTTTATACGGTTAGAAAGGGAGGTTCCCGTGGAACACGGGCTTACTGGATCTGGAAATGTTAGAGAGTAAACGGCAAATTTTATGTGACTGCCTAAACCATTTGAAGTGAAGGTTGGAGTTTCCCAGAATGTATGAGCTACAACTGGCCTCTTTGCTCAGCCCTACGCAATATTCATCTCTAAAGCACGTCATTTCCATGGAGGCCTCCGTAGCTGCTCAGTAAAGGTTTTTAGTTTTTCCTTGTAAAATTGTAATTAGTTGTTAAACACCTGCTGTGTGTGTAAAATGCACAGATGAGTGCACTCTGCATAACAGACCTGCATTTATTTATCTTACTGTTCATTGTGTTTATCTTAGTTATCTTTATTGTCTTTATCTCATTTATATACTTGTGGTTCTGTCGCTCTTTCCTCATTGTCAGCTGCTGGTTTCAGATGATTAGGTCCTTGTCTCCTGTAATTCATTCCTTGGCTCTTTCTCAGTCTGTTCTGTGGAGGAACATTTAAACATTACAGACACTTCGTGTGGCACAGGCTGCTTTACCCTCCGCGGGACGGATTCCAGATTCCACAACCAACCAACATTTGTCAGTCTGCATTTGACTAAGAGTGACGTGTGAGCTTAAACCAGGTTTGATATTTATTCCCCAAGGAGGAATCCCGTTTGTACTGATCGGTTGCATTTCTTATGTGAAAAGTAGTTCTGTTCAAACTGACCCACAGTAGCTCTATGTTATGGTCTCAGTGAAGAAAACACACTTCTCTCTATTCTCACTTACTTGCTAAGAGGAAAAAAAAAAAAAGGATTAACCTATGTGAGGCTCAGTAGCAATGGAGACACCATTAAAGATTTATGCTAGGAATTCATACTGACTAATAGCTCAGACTTGAAGGGATTCCTTTCACAAAGCAACTTGCTGGCAGAGGAGATTTCCTGAAAGTCACGGTGTAACATGGGCTGATGCTAAGAACCAGCACATTTCTATCCAAAAAATATATGGTAAAGTGTAAATAGGCCCTGCAAAACATCCCTCAAGGAGGACCAGGACAGAGATGAGTCAGTCACTGGGCACAGCTGTATTAGATTTAGATCCCTCGTGTTTCAGAGTGTTTTAGCAGGTCTGGAATCATATTGTGTGATTTTTGTTTTACTGATGCTTGTTATTCCTCTATAGCAATAAATGCATTTTGAGGCAAAACACAACAATTGAATTCGTACAGGGTTTTATTATTTCCACCAAGCAATGCAAATGTAAGATATAAACCCAAATGCTTCTATTTGAATCCAAAATCTCTTTGAATTCAAGCACCAATCCACTTCTTCTAAATGTGATAGGATGGAACAGATTTATAATCGGTTATCCCACCACAAAAACTGCACTCAGGAATCTTCCTCTTCCTCTTGATTCACAACTGCAAACAGGTAACCTTGTCAAGCTCCATGTAATCCTGGCAGTGATAAGTTAGATGGTTTTATCTGTGTTTCTTGGATAGTCATAAGAAAGATGTTGGGTGTTAAATATTTATATTGGAACTAAGAAGCCTCTGGCTTGCAGTTTAGAACATTTTTCCCAGCAAGGGCCAAGCGTTAATATTGGGAATAGGAAAGAAATGCAGTGATGCCAAGGCTCGAGACACTCCCTGCGTTGTAAGTTGTATCAAAAATTGCTTTGTCTTTGTCCTCTTACTTGGATGTTTTCTTACTGGAAAGTCCGTGTAACAGCCGCCTTGCAAGAATTTTGCGAGAATTTGCAAGATTTTTGACAATTTGAAATAACAGAACACTAGTCTCTCAATTATTTTTAACATTTTCCATCAAATTACTACATTTCATAAGTAAGTGATAGGTTTCAAGTCTACTGACTCCTGTAGTGTTTCCTTCTTATCTGAATGATTACTTGTTTTACGTTATTTTGAATTATTTGGGGTTTCTTTTTTTTAAACTCTCCTGTCCAGGCAGGGCTTACTGATTGGGCTGGAGGATTTCTACTCATCGAACAGGGGGATCACTTCTGTCACTGTCCAGACACAGTATAAAGACTTTATTTTTAGAGAACTCATCTGGTGAGACTCAGTGCTCAATTTTAGAGGAAATGTAGATAAAATTTTATGTATAAAGTAGTTCTGCTTTCATAAAAAGTCCATTTTGGATCATAACAAAATCATAGTTCTTCACCTCTTTTCTGACTAGCAACTGCAGGAAACTCTGTTGTTTAAAGGTAGTTTTATTTCAGCGGAGGAGGGTCAGCAATGAATGAATGAGATGAGTTAGTGTTTAGTATGCTCTTGCATTTTGCTGACAGGCTGCAAAAACCCACTGACTAACTTGGAATCCCCAGGTCTGTGCACCCTTTGTGTTTTATCGCCTCTCTGCGTGCAGAAGAAAAAGGGAAGGAATTGCTGAAATGCTGGTTCACCACATCTTTTCAAGATTGAATGTCCTGCGAGATGTCTGCTGTCCTCAGTTGTTCTGTCCAGCGTCTGCAGTTGTAAGACCTTGGAAAAGAAATCTTATTCTATTTTGCAGAGCATCGGCTGTGATGACTACCTGGGCTCAGACAAAGTGATTGACAAGTGTGGAATATGTGGAGGGGACAACACGGCTTGCAAGGTTGTGTCTGGAGTTTTCAAACACACGCTAACAAACCTCGGCTACCACAAGATCGTGGAAATTCCTGAAGGAGCTACTAAAATCAACATTACCGAGATGTCGAAGAGCAACAACTACTTGGGTAAGTTGCATCTGGCTGAATAAAGCGTTCTTTGTGCGCTAGTGTAAGTGGTCGTGCCAGGAGAGGCCTTCAAACAGGCTGAAATAGATGTCAAGGACTGTGGTGATTACGCTTCCCATGTCATTAACCTTCTCTGAGTGGTCAGGAATCCAGCCAAGCATCATGCTCGTTTGTGTAGAGTGTATCAAGGTTGCTTGAGGAGAAAAGAGGATCTCCTGATGGCCTAAAAATTTCAGTTGTTTTAAAGTGAAAGTGTTTCAAAATTGTATTGACATAAAATTATACTGAGGTGGCATCTACGGACTGCAAGCTCATTGATTCAGTTGTTTATTCTGCAGCAGCTCCTTCAAAACTAGAGAGGATGCTGGGATATTTCTGCTAACGTCGTGGCATTGTGTGGTGTATTTCTAGATCTGTCTGGTGTGCTGCAAATTAGAGATGATGTGGGATTTCTGCAGATTGTCTGTGGCTTGTGCATTTGTGAACTGCGTAACGTCTTGTGTTCCCAGCTTACAGAGCCCCTCGCTTGCCTTAATTTGTGCTTCTGCTTTGGAGCCACTTCTGAGTGGACTGGAGAGAGGAGGCAGTTAAGAGCTGTAAAATCTGTCCCTCCCCCTTTAATTGCTCTTCACCTATCAGTCTATCCTTAGATCTGTCTTAAAATTAAATTACCACGGCAAATAGTAAAAATGGGGCCACACAAGGTGTGATTATTGCTGGAACTGTCTTGCTGTACTGGAAGATTGAAATCCTGCTACTCTTGTTTGCTGATTTATATCAGTTCCGACTGGTAAGCCCCTCAACTACTGCTGAAGTAAAAGAGGGAGGTGCTCATTAATGACTTGTTGCTCCCCTCTTCTCCTTTTTCTTCTCCTTAATTCCTGCTGGAGCTGTAACTGGTTCTACAGAAACTTTATCATGTAACTGGGGTTTTATTATGGAGAAAAGTCTGACCTGTAATGGGAATCCTGTCATTTTCCTGTGACTCTTGGAAAATGAAGAAATATTATCAGCTGCCCACAGCCCAAGAAAACCAAACGTTCTGGACCTCTGTGGGGTGATCTTATCAATTCTGATTTGTCCAATTTCATCCAGGTGTACTTTAGATACATTCATACACCCTCGTGTTCATTTTTTCACATGAACAGGTTGTATAGTGTCCATCAATGTTAACTTGATAGACGATGAAATAAAACAATGTTTCTACCTAAGGAGCTTCCAGAGATACTTCTCCATTTAATAGCAAATGGCTGGGAGCGCAGCTTACTTGGCAGGATGGTGAAAGCAGCCACATTACTGATATATAAAATCATGGAGCTGAAGGTAATTTTTCTGTCAGGTTTACATGCCAGCATCTGAAATCAGCTGGCACAAGAATTCCCTAACTATATGTTAAAATGTCCTGAGCCACTTGAAGCATTTTTGGGGTGGGCAGGACAGAAAATAGGAACATTTTTTGCTTAAAAATAGCCAGCCAGGCGATTGGCATGTATGGGAAAGGGGCAGAGTTTTTCTTTCCCATGCTTCTCCGTATCTCCTTATCCCCTGAGCTCTTGGTTTATGTTATCATCTCTTTTTTTCCCCCTCTTTTTTTATCCATTTCAGATGTTTCATTTTAAAGCTGCTGGTATGGATTTAGTCTGCTAAATTTGCCAGTTCCCTCCCCTGTCAGGAATTCTTGAGTCTGTAGCTCCAGCGAGTAGGACTCCAACCTCTCTGCTAACACCAGTGAACAATAAATGTGGTTTATTGAATCAGGTGAGTTGCACCTGAGGAGTGAACATGTGCTAACAGATCAGAAAACTGAAACTAGAGAAAAATTTATCAAGCAATTCACTGGACAAGTGAAATGGTAATAGGGAAGTTGCTTTTTGGTATCTTGGTGGTCACAGATTTCTCACTGATAAAACAGCGTTCGAAATTTAAACATCCCCATTTTTATAGAGCACATAACAGTGTGAGAACTCAGAAGCTTGAAAACTCAGATCTGGTATTTACAGTTTCCTCTGGTTTTATGGTAATAAACAGAAGTCTTGAACTTCATAAATAAGAGTAAAACAAAGTTAAGCTCATCCTTACGCTGCAGCACCGACAGGACGAACAACCCAGCAGAACATTCCTAAAGCCACGAAAAGGATTTCTCTTACATTTCCTACCTGAAATCCTTGCAGGTTAGGTCAGTATTTTACCTTTGGAGCTCACCCTGTGACTGAGGTAGATAAATTACAAAGGAAAATCCAGACTGCCACAGGTTTGCTTCTGGTGCCAATGGGTTAATATCTAATAAAAGACAGTGTATTCAGGCAGATAGAAGTGTTCGGTAGCTAACTTCTAACCCTTATTGCCCCAGGTTTGTTACTGAGATGCCTGGTTCTTCCTTCACACCCCCCTACAGTTCGGTATCCTTTAGATTATTGTCCTTCAAATACTTCCAAATTGATTTTCTGCAGGGAGAGTTTCTTTTACTAAGTGAGTGTTCACCTGACTGTAGCCAACATGTATTACTTGGCTAGCGTGTTCACTTGCTAAACCCCTTGAAGTTGTTAAGACTTTGGATGAAACTCAACCCTGGTGTTAATGAATTCAACCCCACCAAATTCAAGTTGCACACGAACTCTACCTCGTCTAATGACCTGTAGTTGAACCAGAATGGATCTAGGACAATATTCTTTGCTGACCATATATTTTTTCAATGCTGGTGTTGCTTAAATAATTACGTTTCAGAGTTTCTGGCAAGGCTGCCTTATTGTAGTGAATTCCAAGGTGACCTTTTCCCTCTGGCTTCATTACACAGTAATACCTGACGCTCTGTAAGGTCTGTAAGGTTCCAGGCACGCTGTGTAAACATACAAAAGAAACGCTTTCTCAAAAGCCACTTTATTCTTTTTTTATATATATTAAGTGGCAGATCTTATTAAAAAAAGCAGAACATCTCACTCATCTGGGTGATGGGAGGAACTCCTTCCCCTGCCCTCAGGAAAGTGGCTTTTTGGCTCGTTCCTGCTCATTGATGACGGTGCTTACGGCCAGTTTTGCGACTCAGAGAGATCATGTTTTAATTTCCCGTGTTTCCTAGTTCTCTCATGATTTGACAGAGGTGTTTTTATATTTTTTTTGCCATTTGTTTGTAAGCAACGTTCCTGCAAAAGCAGCGATGGCGGCAGCAGCGCCCCTGCTATTGCTTTGATGAGCTGCCCTGCAAATATATCATCTGAACCACAGCCAGCAGCAACGAGTCCCACGGAGGTGCTCGTTTCATAAATTCTCTATTAAAGGAATGGTTTTTTCCTTCTCTTGAAATATGGAAAGGTTGTTTTGAAAGGAAGGGAAAGGGATGAAGAGAAGTATGCAAAATAGTGAGAGGGAACTGAGAAAGGCTGCTTGGTGAGTTTGCCTTGTAAAGCACCCAGCAGCCTCCTTGCTTATATAACTCTGCTAACTTCTTGCCTTGTAAACCTCTGAAGAACTGACTCTGCAAGGTTTTCAGTGTTTCCTGCCTCATCAGCCCCCAAAATCTTTAATTTCAGCCTTTCTGGTACCGTTTTGATTATATTTCCATTTCTAGTTATGGACAGAACCAAGGAACTTCAATACAAAAATTCAAAGAAAATGCATTAAAGAATGAAAGCGATGGGCTGTACTCAGCTTTATTAGCTTGAAGCTGATTAATGTGAACTTCTTAGATCCTAAAGCTTTAGATTATTTTTGTCGTCTAATTGATGAGAAAAACCATCAAGTCATTTGTGTGAAAATACTCATTTGAACGTTGGCTTTGGCACACAGGGTGTGGAATATCAACACACGGTTTGTTCTAAGCTGCTTAAAAAATAGAAGCTTTTCTGCAAGTTGCGTGTTAAACCAAGCATCGTACAGTGTGTTCGTGTCGTGGTGCTGAGCAATATCCAGGAAAGGGGATTCTTCTCTTGCTAATGCAGCCGACTTTCTGCTTCCACTCTGCTTTTCTTTCCAAGGTGGCCAACAAGGGATCATTGTGGAAATGTCTTTGAAAGTCGTTAGCCTTGGTTGTTGATTAAAGGCCCTCGTTTGTATTGTCTTGCTCGGTGCTCTTTTACCTGGTGTAAGCTCTACTTTGACTTAAAGTTCTTCTTTCTTTAAGTTGTGATCAGGGTGCAGTGATCTTACCTCGCTGGTCATGGCTCCGAGACTTTTCTCCTGGTCTTACAACTTTTAATTCAAAGCGAACTTTATCCTCTGACTTCACTGTTTGTAAAGAACAGCCAGTGTCAGCCCAGATGCATGAACTATCCAAAGGCAATTTCCCAAATCACATGAAGACACATTTCTTCTTTTCCTTGCCAAGAGGAGAGGTTGTTACTCACTTAAATAGTAGTTTGAATGCTGCACAGCAAAATTTAAGAAAAAATGGTTGAGAACCTGGTTTCAATTGTCGTAGATGTTTCTGTACAGCATTCTTTGATTCCCTAATCTTATTTTGTTCTGAGCAAAATTCTCTTTTGGATAGCAAAAACCCTTTCTTTGTTCCTTAAGCATCCCTTGATCTAGGCACAGAGAAAGTGTTCTTACATCTCTGTCTGATTCTGTTAAAGAAACATATTTTTATCTTTTTTTTTCCCCTGTTGCTTCTCTTATTTCCCTTTGAACTTCTCAGTTCCAACATTTTTGTTTCTTACCCTTTTAAAAATCTCTTTTAGTAAAGTAATCACCCAGTAGAAATTCTACATGATTAGTGGCTTCATGGTTGGATCCAATAAAGAGTTTTCATCTGCAGAGAATATTTTTATATTGCAGCATTAAATTCCAAGAGAAGTCCAAGTCTTTTCTAATACACAGTATGTATGGAGATTTAAAACTTGATTTATAGACTGTGTGATTAAGTTAGTCAAGGGAGATTAAACTTTATCCTTTATTTCTTAACTTGCCCAGTGCCTTTGTTTCCTATTGAATATTACTTCAAACACGTTGTGTCAGAAAAATTTGGGTGCTTAGGAGGCTTAGAGACCCGATCTTCGTTTTGTATTTTCACCCGTGGCAGCTGAAGTTACCGCATGGTCACGACTCCATTTGGTTTATGTACTTGTGTTCTCATCGAACTGCTGTAATTCGGAAAATTTGGTTAGTTTGGCTGAGGGTTCTGGGTCAGGTGAATCTCTGCTCTGAGATGATGAACTTGTTTTTTTGTGGGGAACTTAGCCGAAGTTACCAGCCCATGGTGCTGATGCAGATACGGCTTTGGGACCCTCAGACAGAAAAACTGAGCACCTGCTGGCCACTTGGTAACCACAAAATGCTGAAAGGGATTATTTTATTGTCAAAAAGAGGCCCCATCATTTGTAAATTGCTTGTAAGGACTTAAGGCAACGACGCCTCGGTGTGTAATGTGTCTGCAACTGCTCAGTCAGGCTGCACCATAGAGATTCCCTCAATAAGCAGAATTAGAAGTTTACTGTTGAATTTCTGTCATAACCCTTCATTATTCTCTTTTAGGTTTGTATTCCAGAAGACTGATTTTTCCATAAGTGTCTGGCAGAGCTAGAAGAGGTTGTTACATATGCAGAGTGATAATCCTTTCTGATTTTTTAGTTGCTCTCACCAAATTGTTCTTTCCTTCCCTGAGCCTAATTTATGCAGGGAAAGTCAAACCATGGGGGTTGGTTTGCATTGTAAACAGACAGGACCTTGCTTCAGTTGTCTTCTGCTTAAAAATAAACCCAAGAACCTGAGAAGCTTGGGGTAGCCTTAAATTTGTGTGGGTAGATTCTAACTTTGCAACATCATCGTTTTCTGTTGTATTTTCAGCTAGGTGGACTTAGAAAAAGTCTCCAATGTGTCAGTTGAAAAAAAGCATTTAATCTTAAGAATTTAGCAGTTTTGTCAGCTGACAAGGAGAAATTAATTTTTCCTGTAACCGTTGTCTTAATAACACATCACAGTTCATTCGTGGAGCTTCTACCTCTGTAGCTCAGAACAGTTCTTCATGGGCTGCTTGGAACCTGTTCATAGAGCCCTACTGAGCAATAGGCCTGGTTTGTTGTTAGCTACCAGCAGTCAGCTCTGCTAGAGGGGAGGGAGAAAATGCAAACTCTGTTCTTTATAAGCAAAGGCTCACTGGTTTATGAATGAAAAGGTGGGTTTCTTCTCTGTTCTTGGTGTGGGCTCAGTTCTGAGCAGAAGAAACTACAGAATTTTGCTCCGTTCTGTTAGTTTGTGAGGAAGCATCATGTGTTCTGTAATTCAGTACGTTGCCATGAACCTTATAGATAGTTTGAAAAGGGAAATTCTGTTAATAGGTCCAGATTAACCTTGAATTACCTTGTGCTGCTGGTGGCCCTCTGGGTGCTTCTTCATAGCAAACGGCGTGGTGGTTGCTGTGGCAGGAGGGGTGCGTGCCCGGACCCCGGGGCGATGCCCAGTGACCACACAACAGCCACGAGTGTTTTCACAAGCTATTTAGGACAGTGCAGCTTGCGGCTTTGTTCTTGTTGCTTTTGCTTGTCTCCAGCTAACAGACTGTGAAATGAGCATACTAACAAGTAGAACACAATGTTATTGTAAAAATAAAACCAGACAATTATTTCAGAGTCAAACACTTCAAAAAACAGCAATGTGACTTTCTGCGTGCACCTTGGAAGATAAATGTTATTTTCTATTTATTGGGAATCAGGTGAGTGTGATGCCTTAGGATGTTTGATTCTCCATCCTGCCAGAATCATGTTCCTGAGTGAGATTTTGTTGGCTAAACTTGAAAGTTAAATTGAGAAACAAAGCAAATAAAAAATCTTAACATACAGAGTTCCCTGTTGCTTTTCAGTTTAGAATGCGTGCTGTGTCTTTAACATCTCCATCTCCACTACCTACACTCCTGAAGCAAGGGTGAAATCAAATGGAATAGTTCTGTTCTCACTTTGGAATGACTCTAAAGATCCAGGAGGAAGAAACAGGGAATATGGAATGGGGTGTAAGCATCTGTGTTTCAGTTCAATATCGCCCCTAATGCAGGTGAAGCAGGAGCTGGAAGTGAATTGATGAAGATTTTTTGGTCTGTCATAGCTTCATCACTTCTTTTAAGCAGGAAACAGTAGTAATATGGTCAGGATTCCTGTGAGATCCAACCAAAATCAGGCATCTTGGAACCCAGCTGGGCTTCAGGATTCGTTAGCTTCGTCCCCATTGCCCTTAATTCTTCAGGTGCTGATGAGTACTCTCCAAAGAAGCTGGAGACCCTCAACTCCTCCTTAGTATGAAAGAGTTAATAATTATCTGTTTGATTGTAAGGTGAGAATCTAAAACTGAGAGAAGTGCATGTTAGAGCAGAGGAATACAGTGGCAGAGCAGATAGAACATTGCTGTGCAAGGATGTCTGGAATTTTCTTTAGCCTTGTCTCAGTACGTTTTGTGTAAACAGCTGAGGATGCAGATCTTGCTGGTGAATTCAGAGCCGTTAGTCGTGGGCTGATGCTGCTTTCTTATTACTTGGTTGAACTGTGTCGTTTTCACAATCTTGAAATTGCCATCATGTCTTAGGAGTGAAATGAATTAACAAGACTGAAGGGTAAGCACTGACTGCATCATCTGTTCATTTCAAGCCATCTCTTGCTCCTTCCTTCTGGTATACCTACATCTTAAAATTGGTACAGTACTGCAAACATAGAGTCCAATTCCTGTTGGATTTAGATTTTATCAATAATTGATAACTGTCAGGCATTGCTCATGCTTTTTCTTACCTCCTTCAGTATAAAGCAGACACCCTATGGCTTTCTTCCCTTGAAAACTGACAAAAACAGCTTTTAATGGCCAAGTTGCAGTTCTTACCTCTTGTTCTTCTCTCCCTCTGAGGTGGTTCTGTACCGCCACTAGCAAGGGTGACATCTCTGCTGTCCCTAACGATGCAGAATAATGGAATAGTGGAATTCTTTAGGCCTGAACATCTGCTGACTCTGGCAACTTAAAACCTTAAAAGTGTTCTGTGTAGGTGAGGTAATGGGAATGCATTTAATTGGTCTAAGGCACTTAAGAGCCAGGAGTGCAGATGCTGTTTCGGCGTGTTGTGTGTCAGATAAATTACAGTAATTTGTGCAGAGTGGTGGGTTTCACAACGGAGACCAAAGTGGGGGCGCTACCAGAGGTGCTGCATAATTGCATCCCCAGCAGAAATGATGATGGATTCAAGTTAAATATTTATTTTGAACATCTTGAGTGTCATGATGATCCAGCTTCCTCTGAGTCCAAATCAATGTAAGAAAAACGCTAGAGCTGATCTGAGGGAATGTGGTAACAGGTGAGGCCTTTCATCTCCTGCCTGGTTTTGCATACGTCGTGCTTATGAGCCCAAGCAGAGCTACCTGGGTTTCTTGCTCTTTGAAAGGCTCCCAGACTTCAATAAACCGTTAACACGTTCTGAAAGTATTTCAAGACTCTGCCTTTTAAAATTAATAGTAAATAGCAGTGTAGCTGTTTATGGCTTAAGATCCATTCAGCATGGTAAATAGTTCAGGGGGAGGGTGGGAACAGCAACTGGAACTTGTTGCTGTGCCAGGCTGCCCTCCTTCACCTTCTCCCCCTGGTGTTTTCTGCTGAAATCCACTACAGGAGGGGTTTGTATTTCATGCCTCCATCCAGAATTTGGCTGTTGAAACAAAAGCTCCTTGGTTCTTTCAGAAGATTGTCACAGAAAGTGCTCCTTATCTTCAAAGTGTTTTTCTGACATTAATTAATTGGATCCTCGCAATCCCGCGAGCAGGATAAGGAGCGGCTCGTGGTGCTCGGAGCCGCAGTGAACGCTTGTGGAAAGGCTGCAGAAAGGGCTCTTTCTGCTGCACAGAGAACTTGGAAAGTGTTTGGAGAGAAGGGCACAAAAATTAAAAACCCCTTTGAACTCTGGGCAGGCTTTAATGCCTACGTGCTCGTGGATGTAAAAAAGCTGCTGCTCACGGGGCAGAGCAGCTCCTTGAGATGACAAAGGTGCCGTTGATCCCATCGGAGCCGCACGGCCTCGCACGCTGCAAGGGCTGGGGAAGCGGAGCAATATGCACTAACACCTGATTTGAATAAAGGGCTTTAAAACCTAGTAATAATAGTAGTAGTAGTACCTATAACACAGATAGACTTGCAGACACATGGAATAGATTTTGCGTGAGACAGAGTCAAGAGAAAAATGCATTAAGTGAACGGAAAAAAAAGGAGGCGAATCAAAATAAAGCAAATGGTATTTGTGAATATATCCTAGTATGAAAATGGAAAATACTTTCTCTCTCCACTGAATCACCAACAATTCCTTTCTCTTTTAGGTGACCATTAGCCTAAACTATCGGCCAGCGAGTCATTGTGAAAGAAACCTGTTTGTCTTTTGGTACCCAGGGTGGGGCTTGTGTCTGGCTTCACTGAAGTTAGTCAGGAAATTCTCCTAATCACTGAAGGGTCTGTAGGATTATAAATGAAAAATATGCTGCATTGAAACTGGGCTTGAAATGTGTGCATGTCAGCATCACCCAGAAAGTTCTTGAATATTTAGCTCTCATTGTCAATTCGTGGTCAGGTATTTTCCCTACAAGTTATCATCTTTAAGTAATAAAACCATGATATTCAGTTTGGAGGTAAATAATTGTTAATTAAATAGGCTGTGGACTTGGAAACACTGAGGCAAGAGTTGATTAGAAGAAGACAGATAATATGTCAGCCTGCAGACTGAATAATATTTCAGTCTGCCAGTTTAAATGAGGAACGTTACCTTCACTGTATTGGATTTATGGTATCGTCCTATTTAGTGCAGACAGAAGTGAATCTAAGAGATGGGAGGAGAGCTCGTGAATAAATTATTAATGGATTATGCCTGGTGTGTTACATAAACTTAAAGATAGTTGCGGTAGCGTGATGTCTTTTTTGGCCTTTGCGCAGCAGGGTAACGGGATTGTTGTAGGTAACTCAACGTGCAGCGATGTTTCTTATTTTGAGCGGGGTTTAACCAGGGATGTGGTGGTGGCTCCCAGGCTGGTACGTGTGCATGCACCAACACAAATCGTGACACTGCAGCTTTGGGCAGTAGGTGTGGAAGATCTTCATTCTCTCGACATTTAATCCAATTGTGTGTTGACCTTTTTCTGCTGCTTCAATATTCCTGCCCTACCTGAGTCAGCATTGCAAACTGTTAGTTCTCGGGGTATCACAGAATCATAGAACCACCAGGTTGGAAGAGACCCACTGGATCATCAAGTCCAACTGCTCCCATCAATCACTAACCCATGTCCCTCAGCACCTCATCCACCCGCACCTTAAGCCCCTCCAGGGAAGGGGACTCAACCCCCTCCCTGGGCAGCCTCTGACACTGCCCAATGACCCTTTCTGGGAAAATTTTTTTCCTAATGTTGAGCCTGACCCTCCCCTGGTGGAGCTTGAGGCCATTCCCTCTCGTCCTGTCGCCTGTCCCTTGGGAGAAGAGCCCAGCTCCCTCCTCTCCACAACCTCCTTTCAGGTAGTTGCAGAGAGCAATGAGGTCTCCCCTCAGCCTCCTCTTCTGCAGGCTAAACACCCCCAGCTCTCTCAGCGATTCCCCATAAGGCCCATTTTGATGATCGTATGTACAGCATCAGCTGCTGGATGAAGTGCTGAGCTCCCTCTTGTACTCGGAACCGAGAATGGTGGCAGGAGTTTGTGTCCTGAAGTCATTAGCATTTAGCTCAGCTCTGATGAGGCATCTAGCATCTCTCTTTTCAGGAATGCAATAACTGAAGAAAAGGTGTTACAAACCTTCCAGCCTTTCTCTTCACAACCCATTTAGGAGTGTGAAGAAACTGTAATAGTGCGTTTCCATCAGGTGTTGGAGAAAAGTATTCAGCAGCTGCTTTGATGAAAAAGCAAAGGCCCTTAGCTGATCACGGGGCAGCACTAGTGACCTCAGAGAATTTCACTTTTCAGACCCCTGTTGGCTGCTCTCCGGCTGCGTGTGCTGCCAGCAGAAGCCTTTGTGTGTGCTGCTCAGCCTCTACATTATTTATCTTGCAGTGTTTGCACTATTACTCCATGTCTTCTTGACTTTGCCTTTTTTTGTTGCTTTTGTTTGGGTTTTTTAATACAGAAGAGTCCGTCAGTGCAGATGCATTCAATGATTTTATTTGCTTGAGTGGAAGAGACATTGCTGGATCAGCTGGTTACGGTTTCTTTGGATGAGGTGGGCAGGGTTTGTGTTTTATTTTAGAGGTTTTTTGGCTGGTTGAATAGAAACAAAAAAATGGGTAAATAGAAAATAAATGAAAGGGGTGGAGAAAGTTATGGAAAGAAGATGCTGATTGAAATGCAGTGTCCTGGGAAATATAAAAACCCATTCAACCCAAACCTCTCTCTCCCAGCATGTTCTTTAAAATGCTAGGGGGAATTTTAACTTGGATTTATATGTCTATCAAAAATATCTGTGGATTGCTGTTTACTTGGACCGGTCAGCCTGGGCAAAGAAGGGGACTAAACAAGAGAGCTTGAACCTCAGTTCTGGGTCACTTGGGGTGTAAAGTCAGGTTTGTTTGCAGAATTCTACAAGGTGTTTGTGGATCACAGTAGGTGCCAAGAAGCAGTTCACCCACGGAAAGGGTGGTAGCTCGTTGTGTTCACGTATTAGGGGCTGGGAGGGGGTCTCTGAGGCATTCAGCTCGCTGGGGTACGGTGTGCATAGAAACAGCAATCCTGGGATTTTCGACTTGGCAGTCACCTGCAATTATAACCACTTTAATTACAGAATCATAGAATCACCGTTTTGGAAAAGACCCATCGGATCATTGAGTCCAACCATTCCTATCAAATTATGGCAAACATTATGGTCTGGCCCACTAAGAACTGGATTAGGAAGACTGATTTCTCTGTATCTACCCTCTCCCTGATCAAACTTTTATTTTTAATTTAATTCAGATCGAAATAGGTCCTACAAAGTTAAAGACTTCACACTCTTGTGAGAGTCTGTACTACCATTCAGTAGCACCAAGGATTTTTCTAAACGTCTCTAAGCTGTTGCCGTTGCACCAAGTATTTAGTTTGTGTTTAAATTACTTTTGGGATGGTGCATATTTAACAAGCTTATTACTCACAGGAGTCATAAAACGACACAGTTTTTATCTCAAATATGGAAAAAAAGTTCCCAGCTAAGTATGAAACTAGGCGCACTAATTGTACTTCTAAAGAAACTGAATTCACTGTTCATCTAAACAGTGTGGAAAATGATGTCTGAAATGCATAAAAAATATATTATGGATTATATAATTCTTAGTTTAAAGAAAAATTAAGGCTATAGCTAATCAATTTTTCTAGTTCTGGAAAGATAATAATGGGAAAATTCCATTAAAGAGAGAAGACAGAACTTATCAAACTTTAATATGAGTTAAAGACAGAGAGACAAGGATTTTTCTTTTATGAGGTGGAATTTTAAAGGAGAAATAAGAAATTAGCTTCTGAAATGTTGAATATTTAATGTTCAGCACGATGAGTTCCTTGTGGTCGTATTTCATGGTCTAGGAGTGTAAACTTGGCCTGTTGTTCCTCCTGAGACGTCCCTAGTGCCCGGGGAAGGTCTGGGACTCTATTAGTCTGTGCACAAGGTCCAACGCAAAGAGCCTCTGAGGCTGTGCCTGCAAATCCATCATTGTTTTCAACAGTTCTATGAAAAAGTTTGATCAGAGAATGTTTTTATTTCATTGGCTTAATAGGCAACTCTGAAATAAATAACAATGATTGAATGAGAAGTGATACAGAGAAATAATTTGTATTTGGGATAATCCTGTGATGCTTTTCATTAAATGATTCAGTCATCTTTGTTGTGCTTGGACCTATAAAAATAATGAATAAAATGAGATTATTTCCATTTATGTTCACGTCTGTAGGTTTCTGGGCTTACCTCCAGCTGTCAGTTGAGAGTTTCATGTGATTTGATAGCTTTGTCAAATAAATATCAAATCGATCCTGTCCCAGAGCATCTTTTTTTATGTTTAACTGTGCAGACTGACATAAGCAGTAACACGTGTAAGACGGCCCTGAGCCCTTCCAGGCTGAAAATAATCAGTGAGAAGGTGGTACCAGGGCTGCTTTTCCATCTTCCCTCTGACCACCCAGCGTTTCCGTGCCAGAATGCAGCTGCTGGCAGAGCCTCCCCAGGTCAGTGGAGACAGCCTCGCGCTAGCCTGGGGATTATTGTTCTTATTCTAGGAGCCAAGTGCTGGGGAGGGTCTGGAATAATGATGTTGGTTTAAGCTGGGGACCAGAGTTTACCGTGCTGTTGACAGCTTTTCTTGGAAGAGAGAAGTAGTGAAGAAGTAAACGTGTTTTTAGGGCTGAATGTAGGCAGCGATACTAAATCTGTCTGGGTTTGTTTGTAGCCTCTGTCCCTGCTGTAAGAGCCACTGAATTCATCTGCCTTACAGAAGCTGTGGGTGCTGTAACCACGGAGGAAGAACCGCTTTAGGTCTCTCCTCTTGTCATCATTTCTTCAAATGTCGCTGTATTTGAGACTTCAGCACCTTTATCCGCCTCACCTGAAACGAGACGCCGGGTTTGAAACCCTCCGGGGAGTGGGAACGGCAGGCACCGAGCCAGAGGAATTCACGCCTAAGCCGGGGGACCCGACAGCGCTTTGCGGCTCAGATCTCCACGGTTTGAGTTACAGGGTTCAACTCTACCACAAAGAGCATCCAAAATTCTTGAAAAATTCCACCTGAAATTCAAAACGGCTTAGGAATATTCATTAGCTGCAGTTCTTCATCGTGAGGAATTAAAGCTATTTAGGAAATTAAAGAAGCGGTTATAATTCTTTCTGCTTCAGCTTTTGATTCTCCTGAGATACTGGGCTGGTTTTCTGCGGCGATAGCGCAATGTGCTGGTTTAACTTAGCCGTCTCGCAGCTATTCCAGCTCTTGGCAGTCGTCAGGAGTTCAAGGAGGTACAAAACATCTTCTGTTATGCCAGCTGGAGAAAAGAGCGGGGTATTCGCACGTGTGCGTCTCACTGATCTGGCCCTTCTGACTGAAGCAGTGTCTAGATTAGAAGATAATTCAATTGTATTTATCCACCCCTAAGACTTAGGCCAGATGTGTGCTGAGTCTCCGTGCTGGGCTAACTAGGGTGCGGTTGAGCCGTGCCACAAGGCTCAGCTCTCACGTTCAGAGACATCAGCGGCCGGTCTGATCAACCCCTGAAATAGAAGAACTAGATTCTAACTGAAACTATGTAAGTCAGCCAAATACTGTAATCTACAGGTTCAGTGGGAGTAGCACAGCTGAAGTATCACACACTAGGTTGGAACCGTGTCCCTCCTGGAGAGCCCTAGTCCTGAACGTCGGTGGTTGTTGCTAAATACGTGGTTTGTGGCTGTTGCCAGTGCAGAGTGTTCCCCGGTCTTACTGAGGGACGGGAGGAAAGTTGTTGCTAAAAATTCAAGCCGTTCTTTTTCATTAGGATAAACCTGATAAGAGCTGAAGTTGTGAGACTGACACTTAAAAACCAACCGTGGTTACGCCCTGCCTTCTTTAGAGAATTAAGGACGTTTAAGTAAGAATGTGAAAAGACTTTTTGAAGTTCTGTATAGAAAAAAAACCAACCCAGAAGGATGAATTGCACATGTGCTGGTCTGTTGGTCAGTCCCCCTGTCCTTCTGAACCATGAGAGTCCCCTGAGGTGCTCTGTGTGTCCTAAAATCAATTGTAGATGTGCAAGTGTGGATGCATTTAACGTAATTTCCCTACAGATACAAGATGTGTGACTCTTACTCCAATCCTCTGGGTTTTAGTGCTGAATTTTTGTCTTCTTCCCATTTCATTTCACTCATTTACTTTGGGCCCTTCTTTACCTTCAGTATTTTCAAGACAAACCTGAATAATGGTAAAATTACACAGTATTGAAACCAGCAGAATATTCACACTGGTTTTAGTGGAGTTTAGAGTTCAGTCATATCCTCCTACCCTTTCAACTCAAGGAAAGTTTCTATGCAATTTAAAAGAGAGCGAGGTTTTTTTAATAGGTAATTTTAATAGCAGTTAATAAAAGGTATTCGATGCCTATAATTATAGAGACCTTGTCTCTAGCTTCCCCTTTGACTCAGAGGTCTGTACTACGCTTCTCATAAAATACAATGACTTTATTTAGGAGAGATGCCATTTCTTACAGGACATTTCTTCACTCATTACAGTCCGTTCGCTTTGAAGCAGATAGGGGATCGAAACACCATTGGTTTATAATTGGATTATTGTGTCATTAATTGTGGTAGTGGTTATTGAGAGCCTGATGAAGAGCAGCATTTGCATATGTAGTTAACCAGCCTGTCACACAAAAGAGGATTAAGCAGGTTTATTTTGTGCTGGAGACCTTGTAAACATGAAGCATAAAGATGAACCTCATCTCTGTTGTTCCCTCTTACTCTGTCATTTATTTTCTCAGTAAATATTAGCAGGTGCTGCAATAAATACTTGTAGAATCTAATTGGATGCTCCATGTAAGCAGTAGCTTAAAGGGTTGAATCACAATGTTTGGGAGTGTCGCCTGTGTAACATCCTCCTGATGGAAAGTGTGGGGCTTGGGGAAGTGCCATTAATCCTGCACTTATGAATAATATGATTAAAATTCATCAATCACTCAAAAGCATCTGTTTGAGAACTGGGAAATGGCCTCTTCTTAGAGCAGTTCTAATGAGGGGAAGCAATAACAGGGAAAAAAAAAGAAAACGAAACCCATGATGAAATTCAGTACCTGGCAGGGGAAGGATTGCCAAAATGACAAAATCTGTGTTAATTAACCTTTCAACTCGCAGGATCTAATCTGCTTCATGAACTCCCTATTTCAAAGCTCCAGCAAATACACAGACATAGATTTGCAGTTGTACTCTGGCAGCTCGGTGAGGAAAGGGTTTTAAATGAGTTCTCTGACTGGTCACCGCTACCATTTCTATCTGCTCTCCAGAGGTCCCTGGGTAGGTTTTTCAGCACAGCGCAGTGTTCCCTGGTGGGATGGAGCGTGGGGTGTGGAGCTGATGCTGGAGCACCGTAAATGCCGTGTAATCACACGTTTTGCAGGTGGAATCATTGAATCACAGAATCACCAGGTTGGAAGAGACCCACCGGCTCATCGAGTCCAACCATTCCCACCAATCACTAACCCATGTCCCTCAGCACCTCATCCACCCATCCCTTAAGCCCCTCCAGAGAAGGTGACTCAACCCTCTTCCTCGGCAGCCTCTGACACTTCCCAATGACCCTTTCTGGGAAGAATTTTAATGTCAGTTATCAGTGTGTGTGGATTCCGTAGCGCCACAGCCGGCACCTGCCAGTGTCAGAAGCCGAAGCGTGAGAATACGGTAGAGTCAGAGAAAGCCTTTGTCTCATTTTGCTTCTCATCTCATCACGATATCACAGAAGAGGACGGGTAGACTAGCCAATGTGCCTTGGTTTCAATTGGCTGTTATCAATATCTACCAGGGAAGACTCCATTCAAACACACGGGGAAATACTGCATCCTCCTCTGGTAGAAGCTAACAAGAGATCCCTTTTGTAACCTGCAGATTGCATCTGAAATTTGAGATTTTATCAAAGTTGTTGAGATTTTGAAGCTGCTGTAGCATCTGAGCAGTTGTGTGATGGGCGCTGGTTGGTCTCAAAGCCCATATTAGTGATTGCAGCAGTAATTAATTGTGTGATCTGCTCCACTGCCCCCTCTCTGCCTCGTGCGGGTGCAGCAACGCGGCTTGTGGAGTCAGGAGTGAAATAAGGAACAGGCACAACTGAGCGAGGAGGAAGCTGCATCAGCAGGGGGAAATTAGAGAGCAAGAGTTTAATGAACACGGCAGAATGGAAGGGACGGCTGCAGAGGCAGAAAATGAGCATTTCTGTTTACAGTGATTAACTAAAACTTTCACCTTTCTTCTTGCATGTTGGAAAAAAATCAGGAAGTTTTTGAAAACTGAGTTGGATCGGTTGCCCGAGGTGGTCTGCAAGAGCAGGTGCATGAGGAGCTCCAAGCAAGATTCAGCTTCTTTCTCTGAGGACAATCTCAGAAGGATCCTGAAATAAAGAAATTACATTAACAGCAGGATTTTAGTGTGAAACCTCACCCGTGCTGCTGCTGTAGGGATTTGATAAATTCATACATAGAAAGGAGAAAATTACACAAGCGAAGCAAAACTGTCTTGCCATTGTAGTTAAAACTTTGAAAATACCTGCTGGAAGCAGAGAGGTCAATAAAAGGCTGAGGCAGGATGGGAACGACATACGTGTCTGCGTCTAGTTCTGTTCACAGCTCGTCTGGAAAGCAACCGGTGTTTGGAGAATGATGGTCTCAAATATTTACTTTGACACAATTACATGTCAAATTTAATCTGCAGTTTTCAGAGTCAGACCAAAGGTACTGAGGCTCTGACATCAAAGCGAAAACATTTCATTTTGTGCCAGAGCAATACTGCTTGGATTTGGGGGTTTGTCTGGGTATTTTGCTGAGCTTTGCCCTCTAGGACACCTGGAGATAGTGTAGAAAGGACAACCAGTTGTTTGGTTTTAGACGGCTTTTACCAGGGAATGCAGGGGAGCTTAGAATGGTAGTCAAGAAAATCAAAAAATGAAAAATTAGGAGACTGCATGTCTCCTCCAGGCAACAAACTGTTGGAAACGTTGATAATTTGTCTTCTCTGAATGCAGCACAATCACTGACACATCTCTGCGCATAATTCAGAACTGAAATCCAGACTGATCCCCACATACAGCCGAGGAAGCACAAAAAGCCTTTGTAATTCAGCTTTATCAGTTCATTAGTATTGGACTTACTTGCAACAAGAAAAAACAGACAAGAAAAATCTATCAAAACTAGAGGACTTTTCCAGAGAACCCTAAGTATTTTAAAGTACTCTTGGATTATCTGTGACCAAAAGCAAGGTTAAAGGAAATAGAGAGACAGGAGGAGGATCAAGTCTTAATTATTTTAACAAACCTTATTTGTTACAAACATGTTCTTGGAAGCAACTGCACTCCCAGCATCTCAGCATTTGGTGATCGCAAGCAATCCAGAAAAGTGAAGCACAATGTGGGTTTTGTTAAGCCTGCTGGATGCACTGAAGAAAAGTGGTCAAGCAAGATGAATGGTAAAAGGCAAATGAACTCTGAAGGAGCTGGATTCCAGCACACTCGTCGAGTGTTAGTCATGAAGATAGTTTTGTGACCTCTTTGCATAACGTAGATCTGCAGTACAAGACTGCAGATTGGGAAAAACCAGCTTATAATCAGGAACAGAGGTGGGAGATAAATTTTCCATCAGCTCCATTGATTTCTTATCCGCCCGTTCTGACTTAGCCTTCAGCAATCTGTTTCCAGTGTAATGCTGAAGGTGACATGCCCAGTCTTCACGTCAGCACAAATGTCATGGTTGAAAAAAAAAATAGCGAGCTCTCATAATCATTAGGAAACACATCAAGAAACATCTGCTCTCTCACAACTGAAAGAACAGTTCATCATTAAAGTAGTGCAGAAATTAATTTTTTTATTTTCTGATTGTGGTGGTGTAGTTTAAATTAGGATTACAAAAGCTACGTTTATTAACCACCACACGTAATTTATAACTGGAAATCTTGATTTTGAAAGTGGATGTGAATTATTGTTTCCAGAACGTCACTCATTGCACTACTGCATCCACTACCCTTGATCTAAATGATCTTTTGCTGTGTGTTTTCTGAGTTGCAGGGAAGGCGCATACAGAGTTGTTAAACAGGAAGACAGGAGCATCTTTAAGCATCTTTAAAATTAATTAGTACTTTTCAGATGCTTGAAATACAAGTCTTAATGTACGGCCTGTTGAGAATTTGCCCAAGCAGAAGCGTTGATCAGAGTTTGTGTCCTGAAATGTTCGGTGTCTCCAGTGCACAATGTTCTCGAAGGCTGCTGTAAACACAGTTTTAGTAAAGAAGCTGATCCCGGGATAAAAGGTAGATGGAATTGGCTACAGCCTGTGTTCCTCGTGAGGAATTAATGGCAAAGCATTTCATAAGCTTTCATGCTTCGGCTGAAAATATTAGCACCATAAAAATTCTTCAGGGGCCAGAGTTGCGGTGGGAGCTGCAGAGCGATCAAAACATAAAAGAGGCTCATTTCCCCTTTTTATGGGGAGGCCTCTTCCAGACCTGTCATACGCTGGGGTTGAAATCAAAGTTTAATGGACTCTCAGTTTCTCTGCCAGCCATCTTTCTACGGTTTGGTTATTAACAACAATTTAATCTTAACCAGCTCTTTCTTCTTTTTGAGCTCTGATAACTCACTTCTTTCATTTTATTTGTTTAGTAGAAATGTAAGAAAAAATTCTCAGATGGTAAAGCTGAGGGAGTGTTCCCTGCTCAAAAACCATTTCAAAGGAGTCTCCAGTCTTGCAGAAGCGTTTACTCCACAGTTGTTTGAGCTGAAGGGTAATAAGTGTAAATAACATGTAAATAATGTGAATGGATTTAATATTTAATCCGTGTGCAATAGTATATGAGCCATCATTTTTCTTCCCATCACTGTATGAATAATGAAGATACAATTTTTATGGCTGATGTTGTATAAAATATTTTTCAACTAATGTTTATGATATATATGGTCTGTTTTGTTAATAAAAGTGTCATAAAGTGAGACCTGGGAAGCAAATAGGCGTGTGATAGCTCTTGGGAAAATAAGCAGGTAGCATTAAGTAAAATACAATTTCAAACCATGCGAATGCATTTTTACGGGGTCTGATCCGGAGCCATTAAAGTAATTTAATTTTTTCACTTCATTGCAGGGCAGCACTTCTTGGCACCAACGTGTGTCCAGCGTGTGCAGCCGGCAGGCTGACAGGCACGTGGCAGCCCATGAGAAACTGTGGAAAAAGGTTTCCGAGTTATCTTTGATTTCCGTTTCTTTCCCTGCAGCATAAACCGAGTGTTTGGACACAGTTTTCTAAGCTTGGGGGCATCGCACAACTACTAATGTGTATTTTCCATATCCACAGAGCCTTATCCCCTGGGACAGAGAGCACGGAACAGTNCTGTGATTCTGTGATTCTGAGAAAGGAGGAGAGAAGGTAAATTATGGCAGAGAGGGGGGAATCGCATGGAAAAAGCTGCTTACGTCAGAGGGGACAGGTATTTACTGCATCATAGAATCATAGAACAACCAGGTTGGAAGAGACCCACTGGATCATCGAGTCCAACCATAATGAAATGAAAAATATAACTGGAATTAATTACAGCTTACTCAAAATAAATGTTGTATTCTGAGATTATGCACTTTCACTTGGTAAAATCCATTCATTGAAAAAAGTGGATTAACCAGAGCTCTGATTGTTTCATCAAGTGACAGCTTTTTGGCTCTGAAGTGCAGTGCGGGGTGGAAAAGTGAGTGTGCTGGGTTGTTTCATGGAAAAACAAATAGGAACTACCCTGATTACTCACTGGAAAAAGTTAGGTGTTGGTGAAGTTATTCCCCACCTGCTCTAGGGTATTTTTAAAAAGCAATATAATAATTATGCAAAACTTACTTTGTTTTGGACAATTTCTGATTGATTGTGACCTAAGAGTAGCAAAGGGCTGGATGCTTGGGCTTCTAGGTTCTGCAGCGCAAGCTGCATGGTTTTAAAATACATGTGTCCTTGTGTAGTTACAGGATGTCATGAGCTGTAGTTTGGTCTTAATTTTTTTATTGTCAGCTGGTTGATGCCTAACACATAATGAATTGGAGAGAAAACGAGCAGGAAAGAGATCAAACAGATAATTTTCCAACTAATATCATAAAAACCCCTTAAGCTTAAATTTATCATATTTTAATGTTTTAATTTAGGCTTAATCTCTTCTTTTTTTTTCTTTTGCAATGAAAGCTGGCACGATGGGCTTGGCTTTATCAGTTTTGCTCTGTGGCTGCTACTGTGGATTGTGGCATCTAATTTGACTGAACTCTTATCTGAGATGTTTCTTGTAGATACGGAGTACGACAATTCATTATAAGCTGATAGTTTAGTGTCTTTTTAAATATAGTGTGGGAAGATAAAAATAGACAGTGTGCTGGATGAAAGAACATCAATCATCAGGGTGTCACAGGCTCTCTACAGTTTTGAAATTTGTAGCTGTACAGACACAAATGTCCTTTTTCAGAGTCTGACTTGTAGTTCCTGAATCATGGATGATTCCTGAATCATTCCTCTTTGCATCCATGCTCACAATCTTTATGGTCCGTTAGAAAAATGAAGGGATCTGCAAAGATGGCAGATATTCCTGCAGGAAGGCTGTGACAGGGTATTCAAGGGCACTTCATCATTGAGGCTCTTTATAAAATTTGCCTGTCAGTTGTTTTGAGAAATGTGCTGGTAAAACCGTGGGAACCATTGGAAAACTGTTCCTGGAACCATCCGAACCACAGGGTCCTGGTGCTGGGAGGTTGCGGAGGGTCTTCTGCAGAAGTCAGTCCTCTGAGGGCCAAACCCAGAGAGGGTGTGGGGTTTGGATAACGAAGTGACACGGGGAGGACCAACCCTTACAAAAAAGTGTTACTGGTGATGCACTATTAGATGGTTCAGCAAAGGGAATGATCTCTGAGGGACAAGAGTCTAGAGGAAAAGCTGCTGTATCTGACAAGGAAACAGCAGTTTTGACACAAGGGAAAATAAAGGTCTGAATCCCTAGCCAATGTTAATTAGTGTTACGAATTCAGTGAAACCTTGCAGTGTAATTGTGCTGTGCTGGACCATAAAGCCACAGGCATAGCGTGATGCTTTTCTTTGTGGCCCGTGGCTTGTCAGAACTAAAGAGCTCGTGCAAGCTCTGGGCTTGTTTGCTTTTGGTTTGTTCTTTTAGAAGCGGTTCTTAACTCAAAGTGCAGTCTGAGGCTTCTGCCGGAGCCGGGGCTCCTAAAGCAGCAGTCTCGGTAGAGGCCGTACCAAGTACTCCAAGCAAAACTAGTGAAATTAGCAGCCGATGGCAGCCCTGCATTTCTAGTGGGAGTATGGTGAGGAGGGGGTTGAGTCACCTTCCCTGGAGGGGTTTAAGGGACGGGTGGACGAGGTGCTGAGAGACACGGGTTAGTGATTGATGGGAATGATTGGACTCCATGATCCAGTGCGTCTCTTCCAACCTGGTGATTCCATGATTCTATGTGCAGGCTCTCAGCAGCAACGTGATACAAGCCAGCTGGGCACGGACGGTGCTGCTGGGATGTTAAAAAGCTTTCATAAAGTCCTCTTTTGCTCAGGCCTTATTATGCCTCACTGCTTAACCCAGCACACCAGGAGTGACACTGACTGGCAGAGCTGTGCGCCTGTGGGCCTGTGCCCCCGTGTTCTGAAACTGCTCGGCTTCATTTTCACATTCAAGGAGAAAAGCGCATGGTTCGTGCCTGCATTTCATGAAGAACAGTTTGATAGAGTAGTTGTGGCTGGCTGTAAAGCAGCAGGAGTCTGTCTGCGCTTCTATTACTTCATTCAGTTGAAAATTAATGTGGAAGGATGCAGGAGGGTTGCACAGTTGCTCTTCAGCTGCTCTAACAAGTGTTGTCTATGCCTGTGGAATCTGTTCACTTCATCTTTATTGAGCAGTGCCGATGGTGGGGATGGCACAACGGCACTAACCTTAGCTCGTTGATTGCTGAGTCTCCATCGCGGGGTGCAGAGGGGATTGCAGGGAACAGTCTGATGGGTGAGATGGTCCACGCAAAATAAAATGTCTGTGCTGTCTGCCCCCAGCCCCATCTTGGCTCCCAGCACGTCAGATTGTAAATTTACAAAGGTTTCAATAAAGTTTCTTTGCTTTCACAAGCTGGCTCCCTTTGCCAGCAGAGTCACCTGTATTTTCTCATGTTTTCCAGAAACAAACACCCCTTTGTTGCATTTTTTGAGCCAGTCGTTAGCCATTGTTTCTATCCTGAGCATTGATAAATAAGGTTATGCAGTTGATAAGTTCCAGTCCATGATTAAGCATTAGCAATATAGCAAGTGGAAGAAGTGACTGTATGGCTGTTTCTCTTTCCAGATGATACATCAGCAGCCTAACCCGGGCATACACTACGAGTACATCATCCCAGGAGACAATGTCATTAGTCCTCAGCTGCTCGCTCACAGGAGGCCAGGTAAAATCCTGCTTTTTACTGTTATTAAACACGTTTTATTACCCAATAAGCTAATGGAGAAATTCTTGCCATTAAATTAAATGTAAATGCTGCCATTGATGTTTGCATCAGTATTTATTGAATACTTCCTTAGTTATGATCTTAGTTACCAGGAAGATAAGCTAGACCCACTACATTCTGTTGTGATTATTAGTGGATGAAAACAGACTGATATTTGCAAGTGAGGGTCACTCTTTTACATTTTTGTTATTGTCCCTCATCAGGGGAGCCCTTGAATGGTCAGTTGGGAATGTCAGAAAGTACAAACCACGAGGAGGAGGATTTGCGAAGGGAGACGGATGCTCTCGCGGGCCAGCCAGCTGTGACTTTCCCAGTCATCCAGCCAGGAAGATTTCCTGCTCATCAGCCAGAAAACCACGTGCCTGCTGTGCAGCCACCCAGACAAAACAGAGAATACAACTGGAAACAGATTGGAAAAACGGAGTGCAGTACGACGTGTGGAAAAGGTGAGTGCTTCATACACCACGCGTGGAAAACAGATGATGTGTGGGAGGGTTCTGGCGTGGGAGAGGAGAAGCATGGGGGGAGAAAGCGCTTGGACTGCTCAGCAGCTCCTGAATGCATAAAGCATCGCTGGACCTGATGTTTTCTGGTGTTTTACAAGCAAAAGGCGTGTACGATTATGTGCTTATATTTAAATCAGTAGAAACAACAAAATTAAAAGTATGAAATACAAAGTATGTAAATGAGAAGGGAAATAAATGGTATTTGCCTCTGAAAGGAAATATTTCTGAATTTAATGTCAAGGTGCTCTTTCTCACCCCCTTGAGAGCTGTCGTATCACTGCTTTCCTCAGCATTCTCTGGCTTTATTGTTCCATTTGGCCTCTCCAGCTTTGTCAGATACACCCTTGGTGCTTTTTGTCCTTTTGTCAAGAGTTTTCTGATCTTATTGATAAGGTCTTAGACTTTATGTTTTTTACTTTCCACATTGGTGCTGGATGCTACCATTATGGCTTTTACTGCAGAGCCCTTTGCAGTGCCTCACCTCATTTTTCCTTCATTTCAGGGTCACAGTACCCAGTCTTCCACTGCGTCAACAGAATCACTCACGAGGAGGTGTCTGAGAGCTACTGCGACAGCAGCACCAAACCCATTCCAGAAGAGGAGGCCTGCAACCTCTTCCCGTGTCCAGCTTTGTAAGATATTGCGATTTCAATCAAGTGAAATAAGCCAATGTTGTTGAAATGTTGCACGTGACAGGCTGTTCCAAGTAGGAAATTAGTTTGAGTTAGTTTGTGGTGTAAACCAAGAAGAGAAAAGACTTAAACCTGATTGCCATTGTAGCAACTTCATTTCAGGTCAGCAGCTCTATTTTCCATCTCTCTGGTGGTTACGTTCTTCAGTTCTCTTCTGAGCAGCAAGTAACCGCTCCTTTTCACACGTAAAAGAGCGTATTAGATACTCAGGAACTTCTCAATCCATTTACTTGGAGATGTCTTCTCTCACCAAGCATCTTTCTCACCTTTTTTTCCCCCAACACATCATATTAATTCAGCTTCATTTCTTTATGCTGGATAATATCAAGAATATAAACAACAATACATAGATAATTATTACAAAGAATACAGAGACTTCCCTTTATCTCCACAAGAATTCTGAAATAAAATGTGTGATCAGTTCAGATTCTTCCTTTATTTGTGTTTGTTTTCATGCTTGAAATGAAAGCTGAAAGGGGAAAATGATGTTCATGCAAAAGTGATTAAATAAATACAGTCAAATTTGAATGAGAAAAATATATCTAGGGATGTTTTCATATCTAAATTAAATTTATTCATGCATTGCTTATCATTTGCAACCTGTATCCTTGCTCATTGTTATCAACCACCGCGAGTAGATTGGTTACAAATATATAATGTTTTCATCAAGGATTAAGTCATGCAGGGAAAGGCTTAAGTGTTATTTTAAAAGATTCTGCACCCGCATCAGAATCGGGTCATCCGAGTTCTGTTAAGATTAGTATTAGAGAAATCTTTACTGAGAATAAATGTGTTTTTTCCTTAGCTGGGACATAGGGGAGTGGTCTGAGTGCAGCAAAACGTGTGGCCTCGGGATGCAGCATCGGCAGATCCTGTGCCGGCAGATGTACGCCAACCGCACGCTTACGGTGCAGCAGTATCGCTGCCAGCACCTGGAGAAACCAGACACCACCAGCACCTGCCAGCTGAAGATCTGCAGCGAGTGGCAGATCAGGACAGAGTGGACTTCAGTGAGTCTGACTGATGCATTTGGTGCAGACCTCAGAAAAAAATACGATTTTTCTTCCAAGTATCACTATGTTGAGGCTCTGGAGTGAGTGCAGAGAAGGGCAACGAAGCTGGGGAAGGGGCTGGGGAACAGACCTGATGAGGAACGGCTGAGAGAGCTGGGGGTGTTTATCCTGGAGAAGAGGAGGCTGAGGGGAGAGCTCATTGCTCTTTACAACTACCTGAGAGGAGGTTGTGGAGAGGAGGGAGCTGGGCTCTTCTCCCAAGGGACAGGGGACAGGATGAGGGGGAATGGCCTCAAGCTCCACCAGGGGAGCCTCTCCACTGTGGTTCTTACATACAGTCCTGATGCAACCTCCCTTTTCTTACAGTGTTCGGTGCCTTGTGGAGTGGGGCAGAGGACCAGAGATGTGAAATGTGTCAGCAATCTCGGGGACGTTGTTGATGATGAGGAATGTAACATGAAGCTGCGGCCAAATGACATTGAGAACTGTGACATGGGCCCCTGCGCGAAGAGCTGGTTCCTCACAGAGTGGAGTGACCGGGTAAGGCTTCTCATCATCTTTGTGCTGCCAAAGCTTCTAAAGCAGCTTAGATGCGTCAGAATCAGAAATATGCATCTGTGCACCCATAAGAGGAGTGATCCTGTTTTCCATGTTTGGTCTCTTAAACAGTCCAGAGCAAACAAACAAAAAATATGATCCCAAAGGAGTTTGTGTTCGATACAAGAATGCACAAGAAAGGGCAGGCATGTGGGTACACGGCCAAAGTTCTGGATTGAGAATTGGCTCCGTGTCTGAACTTCCCAAAATAATCAGTGTGCTGAGATTTATTTTTCTGCCTTGCTTAGCCCTGACTCTCAAGATTTAGACTGTCATGGATTCGCTGCTGTTTCTTTGAGGGATGGAAGTTTGTCTGGGTTTAAGTTCAAGCCATAAACCAATGATCCTGTTGCTGTGAAAAGTGGGGAGCAGCTTCATAAACTCCAGCAAAGTCTAGTGGGAGGTACCTCTGCCCACGGCAGGTGGAACTGGATGATCGATAAGGTGCCTTCCAACCCCAACTATTCTATGATTCAGGCTTTTGTACCGTGTGAACATGATTGTATTTTTCTTCTTATTCCAGTGAGTGAGATTCTCCACGTGAAAACAATAAAACCAATAGGGACTTACCTTGTTTCATGATTGGGCTCAGAGCTGTTGTTCAGCAGTAACATTTAAATGTTTTTGTTAGAAGAATTAACAACGTGGGATAAGAAAATCCTGATATTTTGGTCCTTCTTGTCGATGCTCGAATAGCAATTCCGTCTGTAGAGAAGTTGAGCCTTCAGTATGTAAAACCCCTTGTCTTTGACTGGTTGTTTTGGCAGGGAAATAACGTAATTTATTCATAACTTCACAGATCCATTATTTAGATCATTTTGTGGCAGTATCTAGGAAAGGTAGGAGTGTCTGCCTCATGGGTTATGCATGAGTTCTGATGCTTGGAAGGTTTTCAGCGTATTTTAGATGCAGAGAAGGAGGAACTTGACAAGTGGGACAGGAGGGCAGGTACACGGTGCGTCACATAATTTTAAAAAGGCTGATCAGGCTCTTGCTACAATTAAAGGCCTGAGAAATTTTCAGCCTCCAGACAACTCAAATAGATTTGTATAAAGAAACAAAAATTACACGCTAATAAATCTTTGTTGTTATCACTGGAACTTTTTTCCCAGCTGTTTTTCCTTCAGTGAATTCAGCAGCTCTTGCACGGCCTGGGCAGAAAGGAACCAGGCAGAGCAGAGGTGTTAGTGCAAACGGCAGAGTCTGTGCTGCAGGATAAATTGTATTGCCTTTTTTACCTTGTAGAGCAGCTCTTGTACAGTGCTATTAAAGTAATATTGTACAAGTAAGAGAGCAAAACACATTCTGCCCTCAAAGACATCTTCCTCGAAATAGCCGGCCCGGCTGCTGCGGTTCCAGCACATAAAGCTTGGATGTTCCAGTGGAGATTTGAGCATTGAAGTTTTCTACATTATTCTACATTGATATTTTGTTCCCTGCAGAATTAAAAGTAGCTTCTGTAGCTGATCGTTATGACCGTAGAATATTATTATGCCTATTTAAATGTATTAAATGAGACATAAAAGTGAAGCAGGTAATGTGGAAAGCGACGTTTTTTCTTGCCGCAAGCATTTCAGGGTCAGGGAGTAAAGAACAGATTTTCTACCTTCTCAGCTTATCTAAGTGTACAAATTAATTTCTTCCAAGCATTTGCTGCTGCAGTTGGTGTTGTTCACTAACTCTTCTGCCAGCAGTGGGTTAGCAGTTGGATTCACAAAGAGAAAAGCAGAATCTTCTACGGTAACTTAGAATGTGGATGTGGTATAAGTTACTTCCACATAACCTATAATGTGGATGCTCAGAGACGTGTCGTGGCAGCGATGCCGTGGGAGGCCGTGGGATCTTGGAGGAGTCGGTAGCTTTGCCCTTTGAACCCTTGTGGTATTTTTAGGGGCTTTGTAGGAAGCAGCTTTCCTGTCTCAGAATTTCCTTAAGGTGTCTCGTGGCGTTATAGGGGGAGAGCCCCACCAAACTGCATCCATGAATCAGCAGGGTGAAGCTGCTGAACTTTACTGAACTTAGCAACAAAGTTGGATTGATGGGAGCAGATGAGATTCTTGCAAACATTCCACATGACCGATTCCCCGACGGCTCTAATTGCTGGCAAGTTTCCTTCTCCTGTGGGTCAGAAGTGGGAAGCAGCATTCTCCTGCTTTACAGCAATGGGAGACTCACCAGTGTTTCCTTCCAGTTAACCGGAGCATTCCCCTCTTGCATTTTTGTTTATTCCTCGTTGCCGTCCCCTCTGTTCATTTGTTTCTCATTTTGTTTAGAGCATACTTAGAAAAGAAGCCAAAATACAAACAGTTCTTAGATGTTAATGAGGTTCTGAAGCCAAAATAAAATCTCGGGAAGAAAGGGAAAGTGCTGCACATCAGGGAACAAAATCCAAAGAGATCAAATAGATGCTCTGGCTTCCACTCTTCATAAAAAGATGTAAGAGTGATGCTTCTGTAACATCTTCCATTAGAGAACTGCAGTAGCTTCATAAAAACCAGCACTTTATTCCTTACAATCCTAGAGCATCACCTAGCAGGTACGAGTGAGTTTGTTGACCAGTCAGATGTGGAACCACCGGTGAATATTGTGGCTTCACACTCTATTTTCACTGTTTGTTATTTAAATCTGGATAGCTCCTGTGAAACCTCCTGGATCCTGGTTAAAAACAAAGGAAGAGAAACCACCGTGGAGCTCGTGCAGGCATTTTGCTATTTTTTATTACCGCTGTTTGTTTGTATTCAGTATATAATGAAAACAAGCTAGAATACGTCTTTCCACTGATTTCTTGTGGGGATCATATGGAAATAGAAGTTTTGCGTTCTTTATGAATGGATTTGTGACTCACTTCATGATTCGCAATGAAACAGAGAGCCAGGAGAGTTTGGAAGGAGACATTGATCGAAGGGTGGCCAAGACCTACAGAGATTTCTGTTTTCTTCTCTCGAGCTGATCCCTCTTTGCTGCACTTCAGCTGTTCTAGCTGAAAACCATAAAGCTGCTCAACTACGTACGGGGACAGTTTGACTTGTGACGCAGCACCTACCCTATCATACGTGCACTCTAACGGGAAATCAGTTAAATCCAGATATCAGAAAGTGTCTTGGCCATACGTAAGGGTATTTCTAACTGCCCACCCCTTTCTTTACTTTTTGTGCTTTGGTTTGTTTTAAAGAAATCACGGCTGCTGTTTTATGTGCTTTGAAAATCTGCCTCCAGTCTTGGAACGGCCGCGGGAGCGAGCTTTTGAAATACAATTCTTAGTTTATTATTGGGAAAACAAAGGTTACATAATCCTTCTAAAATCCCTTCTGAAAAGGATTTTCTCAGAGTAGGTCAAGTAACACTAAGGAGTTTCATAAACGTATTTCAAGCCTAGATCTTTATTTTTCACAGTGGTGTAACATCAGGAGGTTGATTCATAAAAAAATTTATTATCTTGTGGGGAACAATTAAGATGACAAGTGTGCTCGACAGAAATCCTGCATGAATGGGGACTGAAACTCAATTGGTTGGTAGTTAAAAATGTGAAAATGTGACTAAGG
>WAAB01018398.1:0-16585 GCA_013389865.1 Piaya cayana | reverse complement strand
TATCCAATGCATCCTGTTCCCCCTTCTAACACCTTTGTTTAATCCATAGAATTACTAAATGAAATGGAGTTATGCCATCTAGTTGGGCAGCTGCACAGACCTGTAAAGAACTGCTGGCATCAGATTACCCTGGCACTCCCCATAACTACACCCTTACAAACAATGTGAGTGTAATACGTCCTTGGCATTGGTGCAGGCAGGCAGATAAGTGGTGGTTGCAGTATTCCCCCGGAATCTCCGCTTCACTCGCATCATGGCTGGCTCAGAGAGGGTTCCCTGTCCAGGAAGGCAAATTTCTGAACTTCCCAACAGGGTATGAATGTGGGAAAAGACAACAGACGGGAGCAGAATGTCACGAAAGCTCATCTGCTACTTCCTCTGTGCTCTGATTGCACCATATATCACAGGTAAATGGCTAACATAGCTTCGGCTGAGTACTCAGAAGATGAAGGGGTTGTGAGAAACAAGAAGTCTTTTGTACTTCTGTTAAACATGCCTCTACAAAATTAAGCCAAATAATATGAGGCCAGGCAATCTGGAATGTGGATTCTTTGTCTAAAATTCATACTAGCACTAGCAAATGAAAAAGTCAATCCATTAATTCTATGTTGTGCAAGTCAGTTCTGAAATCTAAAGGGGAGTTTCACTTTGAAGCCAATTAGATTACTACTACTGTATTTGTCTTCGCTCTTCTGTTGTTCTGTGAGAATTTCAGCTTTCAAGTCCTCATTCAATGCTGATCTCAGAGCACTGGGAACACCCTGCCTGTGCAGGGGGAGCAGGGTCAGAGAGGAAGAATATAAGTGTTAATTAATAGCTAAAAAATATTCACTGAGCATTTTCTTTACCCTGAAAAGAGGTTGTGCAATTTGTAGGCTGTTTCTCCAATTAAATGCTAGGCTCCAAACACATCTAGAAGGAGTATGACCTCAGATCTCCTGAATACACCTCAGTGGTTTTGCGATGGCCGGTGCTCTAGAAGACAAACATGGCTTGTCGCTGCACTTGGATTTGGTTCTGTACTGTCTTTCTAAACGTGCCATCTTTACTCCCGAGTGCAGGTTGTGTCTTGCTCCATTTTGCTCTCTGACTCAGAAAAGGTAGTTGTATAGCTTCCTTATCCACCAAAACCCTTCAAATTACTATTTATGGTTCTTAGTTGCTAGATACAGAAACTGAGTCAACATCAAGTTGCATATGCTTTGGAAGTTTTTTCTGTAGAATAGGGAAGATTCTTACAAAGTTTTCCTAAAAGAGGGAAAAACTAGGGACAGGTGTTCAAGGGACAGATGGACAAGGTGTTGAGGGACATGGTTTAGTGTGTGATAGGAATGGTTGGACTCAATGATCTGGTGGGTCTCTTCCAACCTGGTTCTTCTATGATTCTATGATTCTATTTTCTTCTTACCAATATTTTGAGTTCAGAATTCCCTTGTTAGATTCCCCTTCCCTGAAATTTCCTCAAAGGCAGAGATGCAGACCATGTTTGAAGATTCAAGAAGCTGGTGACATTACTGGCCTCCAGATAAGCAAAAAAAAAGTGATTAAATGCCACAATGCTTGGAAGATAAAAGGTGATGCTTATTAGATGCAACACTATGCAACAGAGGATTCTGGGGCTACTGTTTCTTCATATGTTTGTTGAGCTCCTTAAAGGAGAGGCTGTTATGAATAAAGACGTAATCTTATTAATACTTTTGAAGTGTTCAATTCTCTTTAACAGTGAGTAGTGGTGATAGTAAAGTTGAAGTAAAATTAAATAATGATGAAATAGCAGTGGTGAAATATGATGGTGTTCTATATTAACCGAGAAAGTAGGGTATGAAAATCTATCCCAGAGCAATGGAATTTTATCAGAGTTTGTTTAAGGCATTTTAAACTGAAAAGTAAGACAGACAAATGTACCGGATTTGATAATGAAGTTTTTTACTTGTAGATTCTTTAAATTCAACACAAAGAGGAGGGAAATATTAAACAAGAGAAGGCATCACCATTCTAAATGGGAATCCTTTCTTTGTGTTACAAATGAAATGGAATATACTGCTGATAGCATAGGAGGCAAAAATGCTATTTACAGAGAAAATCTGGACATGTCTTTTCTTTGGCACAAGTGGACATGTTAGGGTAAGAGTCAGTACCCAGGCTTGAAAGACTGTAGTTTGGCTTTTTCTGTGGGGCTGTTTACATATTGCTTGTCAATCCAAAATAAAATGGAACTCAGCCCTGGGCTAACTGCCTTCTTGGTCCTGCTTGCTTTGTATGGTTGTAGTTTCTTTTCCTTTCAAAAGGCATGGACCAGAGTTGGTGGAGTATTTTAGTACTGAAACAATGTTTCACTGTTTATACTCAGGGCTTTCCCTGTTTATATAACCTGTCTTTTCACTCAGTGTTAAATGGGTATTTGCTTACAATTGTTTTGTGGACTGTTGCAACAGATAGATTAGAGAAACCATGAATACAATTGGTTTGGATGTGACACAGGAGATGTTATGTGTAGATCAACAGCATTCTGGAATAGCACAAACCTCTCTGAAACTACAGCTTTCAGCATGGCTTTGGGTGCCAGGCAGAAGGCAGGGAAGTGTCTCATTGCTTTTATTGCTCTGGGACTCCATTTCATTTGTGTACTGGAGGAGAGCTCAAGTTTTAGCTTTACACCTTTTTTGATTCAGTCCTGAGGGCTGTCCACTGTGTTTGCACTAGGGCAGGGTCATGCAGTTGCAAACAACTCTACATACAATCAAGTGAGACATACTGAAGTTGAATTATAAGTTCCGCTTTAGCATATTTGTTATTTAATTGTCTAACCTTAAAAGCACAAAATCTTATGATTTTTATGTGTAACAGCTACACACACACACATATATTCATGCTTATGCACACACAGATGTCTGTTTCTATATCCTTTGATTATGAAAGGTGAAGAATATGTTTCTCTAGGGATGCAATTTCCTTCATATGAAGGCAGATGTTTGAACTACTGCAACGTTCATGTAAATTTTATGCCCACAACATTACACCTCCCTAACTGCCTTTCCTGCAGTGCTGGAGACTTATTTTTCTGACGCTGAAGTACAAACAGTCCATGGCACTGGACTAAGAGGTGCTGTGTGCTTTGCCACAGAAGGTTTGTGGCCCTGTAAAAATCAGCAAATATGCTCTGTAGGTAACACACATGAGTATTAGGGGTTTATAGATCTCATTTTTCTTGGAGAATTCTGGGTTCTTACAAGCAGCAAAATTTGTGCCCATCCTGAATCTCTTAATGCCAAACAGAAACATCCATTAGTGAACCTTTTTCTTAGAGACAAATATGCTGTCGTGAGGCTCAGAGCTTTTCCTAATGAAAGGCAGAAAGAAACCTTGATATCTGTATGTGCAGCTGAAGTGAGGTGACAGGTCTCACTGCGCCAATAGAAGAGTCACTGGATTTGTCAGCTAAGCATAACCAGGAAAAGAAGATTGATCTCAACCAGATGCAAAATTAACTTTGGTCCATTAAAAGCCATATAGGCCAATTCAGAACGATCTTCTTTCAAAATTGGTTTCTAGACATTTTAATAAGATAGGATTAGGTACGGTTGAATAAAAAAACCACATATATATACACCCCAAAAGCCAGAACTTAAAGCATTAGGAAATACTCCAGTGCAGCTCACACCTGGAACATTGTTGTGCGCATGACTCGTGTTAGAAACAGAGTCTGATCACATAACTGAACTCTGTTATGTAATTCACATGCTTACCTCCCCAAATTCATATGGGAGCCAAGAATACAAGGAAAAGCAGTAGCAAACAATCTAAACATTGAGAAAGATGGAGAATACAAGAGACCAAGCAGGTGGCTGACCTGCAGAGTGAAGGCCAATAAGGACTTAAGAAAAGGCAAAGAGTTCCTTGACCGTAGTATGGGCTCTCAAACAGACAGAAGCAATAGAGCACCTGATATGGTGGGCAGTGAATCTCCTGCTATCTAAACAGCAAGGAAAAAAGCTTCTTATCCTAGAGATACCTGACTTGTTGTGTAAAGGACAGCCAAGCATTTTCTCAACAGATCCAAGTAACATATGCCAAAGAGTCATATGAGTTGGGATCAAGATTCCCCACGCCATTAGTGATTTTATGAAGATATGAATATAGGGAATATTCTTCAGGGCAGACTGATATTGTTCTAATGCCTTAAAAGAGTAATAATCATGAAAACATTGCTCATGGACTCATCAGTCTGGTTTTGATCCCAAGTAGAACAACTGACATTATCTGGTTAACTTTGTAGACCCAGTTTAAAAGAAGACATCCTCTTCTACTGATGGTTAAAGACTAAGGGAACCTTGTTCAGTGAAATAGACGTAATTAAAAAATAATTAGGAAATAATTTTTAGATAACACAGATATATTTTGATACAGTAGTTCCCTTGTTTGTCAGAGAGTGTTTAAAAAACCATTGTTACACTGAGTTGTTTGAAATGGCTCCATCCATTCCTCATTTCCAGTGGTTCCTTGGGAACAATTTCCTGCAGAGAAAACACAGTTTGGGAATGGAAAGTGGCAAAACAGAGATGAGTCTGTTCCCACAGTACAGTGCAGGATGTGCCTACGGGGAATCCTGCCTTCTGTGCCCTGGTTAAATCACTGCTAAGGGTTTTACATTAAGATGCCATAGGATAAAATCAGCTACACTGTAGGTACAATCCCATGCTTATGCTTTGACAATCTCAGAGCAATGTAATAAGTTCATTTATAGCCCATTGAATAAGTTTATTCTGTTAAGAGGTCCTTTGATTGCAGACTACAAGCACTTACATTATGAGAATCCTGCAACATGGAAAAAGCTGTACCAGTGCTAGGACCTTCTACGCTGTCCAGCCCAGTCAAGCCTGGAAAGAAATAGCGCATTTCTAACCATGATATCCATTAGAACAGATTACAGAGAGCAACAGAGTATCTGTTACTTGACTTCATTAAATCAAATTAGATAGCTTGATAAAGGCTTGACCTTTTCTCACTGTTCTACTGATGCAATGAAAGATTCTGAAATAATTAAAAGGCATTCTTTGCCTTTCTGTAAGCAATGCCAGAATTCATACTCTGTCATTTGCTCCTTCATTATCGTTTCTATTTCTCTGTAAAATATTTTCAGACACTGAAGTGATGGTAGTGAAATGAAGAGTGTGTATTTGTGTCTGTACTGTTCTTATAAACTTGTTTCCTACTAGATTCATATACCTTTTTCCTTTCTCTCTTTCTTGTTTTGTTTTGCTGGGAATTTTAGGTGAAGATGCTTTGTTGCCAGCACCTCAGAATATATCTATTCTTTCTACCAACATGAAACACTTCCTAACTTGGAGTCCTGTGATCATCCAGAGAGAAACTGTGAGATACTCTGTTGAGTTTCAGGGGTAATTTCTGGGTTTTTTCTTCTTATTTTGCTCTCTGAACACTTGCTTACTTAGACTTAAAATCCTGCACCATTACAATGTCTTGAGCACTATTCAGTTCACAGATGTAAGAGAGTTTTGATACTCAAGCACTATTGATCACAAGTGGGGGGAAAACTGTTTTTTCTCTACTTCTGAGACTGTTTACAGCTTGATACCTGAGTAATCCAAGTTGTGCATTATACCCACATGTGAAAACCATCTGTGTCTGAAGAATTCAAAAATTAGGAGAAGTAGCAACGGTTTATTTAGAAGAGAAAAAGAAAACATTTGAGATTTATTCAGTGTCAGTCTTTAAAACAACATACATTACAGAAGGTTTCTAATGCATCTTGAGCTATGACTTGTATCACAACATGGCTTTGAAATTCTGTTTTATTGGGGACGATCAAGTCAAGTGAGTGGGCAGGATTTGATGCATCAACACTGTGTTCGCTGTCCCCACCTCCTACAACATCTTGCTGCATTTGACTCAGGAATAAGCTGACTCTGGGAGATTTTCCCTCGATAAGACCTAAACCACACCCATACTAGTTTCATACACTCCTGGTATTCCAGCCTGAGCATACCTCAGTACTGGTTTTACCTGGAAAGAACTAGCAAGCAGCCTTAGCCCACGTCATAGATAAATGTCCTATCAGACTGTTGCCCGGTTGCTTTCTTTTCCTCTCCACAGGGAGTACGAACGGGAGTACGCCAACGAGAGCTGGATTCCCACCTCTGAATGTTCATTCATCACAGCCACAGTGTGCAACATCACAGAGGATATCTCAGCCACTGTGGCCTATAACCTGCGTGTAAGGGCAGATGTTGGTACTAGAAGATCAGAGTGGGGCACCCTGAAAGGTTTCTTCAATCGCATCACAAGTGAGTTCTTCTGTCTGGCTTAAGCTACACTGGATGTTAATTTCTCAAGAGTTTGGTGTTGAGGAATTGCTTGTGTTTGTGTACTTTGCATGCCACACAAAACCTGTGAACACACCAAGCACATCCTGCTTCTCAGCTCCTTTTGTGCTGGATTGTGATGTTTCACCCTTAGAGACTCCAGGTTGTGTTCTTGGACATGAGTTCTTCCTGAGGCAGGGAGGAATTTACCAGGGCTTGAAACTCAAGGGACTTTGAAGGTAAGTAAGAAGACTCCAGGCATTTCTTTCAGCAAGTTGGCCATTCTTGTCCCTGATTTTGAGGAGTTCTGATCAGTCAGGGTTGCTGCTGATGCTCCATTGAATCTATAACATCTCGTCATTTCAGATGATCCAGAGCCTGATCATATAGAAACACTGTCTGCCTCATGCTGTCCTGGAAATCCCACTCCGTCTCTGACACAATTCCTTCCTCCCATGTTATCCGATATTCGAAGTAACTCCAGAAGAGGAAAGAAAAGTGGATATTGTAGCGTTGATGTGGTCTTAACAATGCAGGGGTTTTTCTTCCCCCATAGCTGCCTAATTCCTGCAAAGATTGAGGGCCAGCTTTTTTATTTATATTCTTTACTTTTTATTTTGAGTTAATTATACTTTCAGCTTTTAATTTAGAAGTATAACATAGTTGCCAGGCCTCCTGGTGAACATACTTGGATTTTATGTTTCATATTGCTCAGTATGAATGGCAATTCGCTGGATGCAAGGACAAATTCTATTAAAAACATCTTTTCTGTATGTTCCTGCTCTTCTTCCGTTTTTGAAAGCAAGGAGGCTGAAACTAGTTTCAGCTACAAGAGAGTGGTAAAGAATGGTGTAGATAAGTAGTGTAAATATCTCTGTACTGCCCTGATTCCCAGTTCTCAAATGTACAGTGTGTAGTTTCATCCATGCTTGATTGATTCTGATTATTTCACTAATACTCTTCACAGTGGAATCCCAGACTGAGCTAAGCTTTGAATATTGAAGTAAGCATCAAGTAAATCACCTGCAGATGTACTTGCATACATTTACAAAAATTTAAGTCACAGCAGGTCATCAACCCAAGTCTATCCAAAACCGTGTAGATACTAAGAGAAAATCAGGATTCCTGTGACCTGCCAGAGTTATCCTGAGGCTCATATTGCTTTTTCCTTCACCTTTGAATAATTGCCAAGACTCCCATGAATAAGCAGTAGTTTCACAGCTCGTGTTCTGTAAGTTAGTGTTAAGCTAATGCCCAGGAGCAGAACAACTGGCTTGATCTGGTGTCTCAACTTCTGATCACCCAGCTGGTTCTGCTGCTTTTGATCACAAGGGACCCCCAAGCCAGACACTTATTCTGCTGGAGAAAAGTCAAAACCTCTCTAGTCTTGTGCAACTCAGCTATTGCCAAACTCCTATTTGCAATGCCAAGCATGGTCCTCCTCCTGCTCAAAGTGTGCTACTGTATCTATACATATCGCAAGGCAGAGAAAAGTTTCTGCCCCACTGAAGCCACCAGCTAGTATTCCAGGTTAATATTACTGCGTTCATGATGGCAGCTTCTCTTCTCACTGGGGAAAGGAAGGCAGATTTTCAGGGTTGCTTCTGATGTGATAATGGTGCTCTCTCTGTGTTGGCAGCTTCCCTGACCCCACCTCTGATGAAGGTCACGGCGGATGGGTATCATTTACTAGTGGAGCTGGAAGACATGGGGCCTGCCTTTCAGTTCTGTGTTCTCTATTGGAAGAAAGGCCAGGAGAGCAGGGTGAGTTTTGCCCTCGGGTTTTGGGCGATAACAGAGAAAACACATACTTGGAATGTAAGCTTAGACATGGCCCAGGGCCTGTTCACCAGCCTAATCTCCTGCTATGAAGCTGGGAAACCTGCCTGGAGAAATGTCCCATATATCTCTACACATACCAGTGAGTTGGTCTTATGCACATGAAGAAGCTTGTTGGTTCTTTGCACATTTCCTTCTCTGGGGGGTAGAATCAGCGGAAACCCCTCAGGGACCTCAACTATTGAGAGAAACCAGAATCCATAAACTGAAGGTGTTTTTTCTGACCTTCTTCCCTGAACATCATTTGGTTTACTCAGACCAAGGTGTCACACTGAGCTGCTGACAAAGTTCTCTTGGCAATTTTATGTAAAACAGCTTGCCTGTGACAGTGAACTGTAACATGCTTAGCTGAGGGCATTGCTTACACCTGGGTAACACTGAAGCAGTGACAATTGGTGTTCTATTCAGGTCCTTCTGTTTTGACTAGACATCAATTCTATTTTTTTCTCCTGGGAACTTGGTGCTTCCATAGTGCCTAAGAGCAAAAAAGCATTGAAAGCAGCTGCATGAAGTCAGACTATGGGATCATCAAACCCAGTATCTTCTCTCTGCCAGTGACCAATGGGGATGACTGAGGAAGATAATGAGAGGGCCTGTGTGTAATTACACTTAGATTATTTTTCTGAGATTTCAGAGACACAGGTGCAGGAAATTCCTGAGCCACAACTCATATAGCCCTTAATGAATTTGTGCTCAAGCCATGTAAACTTTAGCATGTATGGCTTTCTTTAGTTAAGACTTCTGCAGCTTATCTGTTTTGCAGTCTAAGTCTTGGTTTAGGAGAGAGAACAGTTATTCCCTAGACACTTTCCCCACCCCTCTAATAGTTTTATATTGTGCGCCTTTTCCCAGGCCAAGGACTCCCAGCCTACTTAGTTGTTCCCCGTGGAACACCTTCCAGCTCTTTTTGTCTTTGTGAAGGTGGGCAGGAAGTAAACCTTCACAGTTCAAGGTGCAGGAGCACTATGGGTTAGCTCCATAGAACAACACATCTCCATACGCTTCCCCAAAACTGTTAGCATGTGTGACAGAGCTGACTGTTCCATGAAACCTGAACCCACATGAGGGGTTGCTCAATTTAAGGTCAAGTCATTGACTGTTAAAACAAAGGGGGAAAACTCTCATGAACATCATTCCACATTTGAATATCCTTTGCCATTTTATTACAAGGTTCCCTTGCAGTTACTCACAGTTAGCTCTGAAGTGATTATTTAGTATTATTAGCATATATCAGTTTTCTTTTTTCTTCCAGATCATCTGTAGTAATACAGTGGTGAGCACAGGGCTGCATAGATCTCCTCCATGAGCATCTTCCACTCTGAGAAAGGATTACCATTTTAAACATACAAAAGTCTTTCTTCTATTAGGAAGCATCAGGAGCAGGGCTGCTTACTGTGAGCGCGTAAGCCAGGCGCCAAGGGTGATCCCAGTGCAAGCAGTGCCCTCTCCAATAAGGCACAAACCCATTGCCCTGTGTTCTGATGCTCTCTCTCCTGGGCCTGTGGCAGATGCAAGAGAAGGTGGTGAAAGAGGTCAGCTCTGTGGTTCACCTGGACGTCATGGAGGCAGGAACTGATTATTGTGTAAAAGCTCAGACATACGTCGAGGTGATCAACAGAAGTAGCGACTTCAGCCAGACACAATGCGTGAGGGCACAAGGTAACAGCCAGCCTTCCTTCCTACTCTCTTCATATAGTCATGCCCAAGAGGGATAGTTCACAGCTCTTCTTTTTGTTTCCACCCAATATCTCCCACCTTGTTTGCAAATATGCTGCCCATTTGTTCCTTGCGGGGATGAGGGGGTATAAAAAGGAAGATTCATGAGTGCAACCACCTTCACTGGCACTAGTATCCTTCCCTGGAGTGTGCTAACAAAGGATTTCACCAGGGAGAGCTGGAAGAACAGCTCCAGAATGTGCAGGCTGTCTGCATTGAGTGGTTTGTCCTTGCAATCTCTCTGAGTTTTCCTGCTTCTGTTGTTTCTAGGTGACAAATCCATATGGCTGGTTACTGCCCTTCTCTCCTCTGCTGGCTTTGCTGTGGCTGCTTTGGCCCTGCCTTTCCTTACCTGGAAAACAAGTAGAATCTTTCAGTATTCCTGCTGCCCGGTTGCTGTCCTACCAGAAACACTGGTATTGTTTTTGACTGTGCTTTAGTGGGTTTTAGAGTGCTGGGTGTTCACGGGAGCGTGGGGCAGGAAGAAAAAGTAGTTGCATGCATAGGAAGCTTTCCTCATTCCAGCTGCTGAGATCAAGCAGCCCACATGAGTTGGCTACACAGCTGTCACTGCCTCCAGCCTAGAGCCCTGCACAAGGATGATGCACCTGGTGCTTGTGGGGAAGCATCTCAGGAGGCGTGGACTGACCCTGCCTGAGTAGCTTCTCCCTCAACAAAGCAGCTGTGTCATTGGAACACTGGTTGGTGTCTCCTGGTGTCAGCACTGAGCTGCTCAGCTCCTTGGTGCTGAGAAACCAGCCATCAAAAGCAGCCCCTTGTCTCACTCACTCAGGGGTACATTTACGTCAGTGGCATAAATGGGCTGTCCAGTTCAAGTAAGAAAGTGGCAGCAGTTTTTGTGGCTGTGGGTTCCTGAGCACTTGGTTTCTGGATGGTTGTGGCAGGAAGGATGAAAGTAATAGTTGTGGGGAAAGTAGAAGACAGAGAGACTAGCTCATCATCCTGAAGGTGTTTAAGTGCTTTCTTTTTTTACAGAAAATATCTGAGCCCCCCAACCAGCTGATACTGTTTGGCTGTGAAGAAGCTGAGCAATGTGATCTGATGGTGCATGTAATGCCCTCAGAAGAAGTTCTTCGACTGTGGATTCAAGAAATGTGCTAGAGCACCTCAGAAATAGATACAGAGCTGCTCAGTCCCTGCAGTTCTGACTTCCAACCATGGTCGGGGCAGCTGTGAAACCGTATCCAGATGGTCCAAGACTTTCTGAGGGGAAAAATGCAGCAATTCGGAAAGGGAGAAATGAGGGAGCCACAGTGTAAGAGTTGGTGTGTAGTTTGTTCTCTCAGTGCCAGCATTGCTGCTGAGATCAACAGTGATTTGGAGGATGCCACGTGCAGGAATGAGGTGGCACCAAAATGGCCAGAGGAAACCTGGTGGAAGTCTGACAGAGCCCCGGCAATGGTACGAGTTGGGGTGACATCAGGCATTGCCGAGCATACCACAACATTCAGAGGGGAGAGGGGTTGCAGTCTTCCCTGGCTGCTGCTCCTCAGAGCACAACTCACAGTGAGTGGCGTGAGCTGCTCATGAGCAGGAGTGCTTTTGGGATGGGTTTAGAGCCTGGAGCCACAGCAGAGGGCTCCCAAGAAGAGACCTCGCAGTGCCAGGAGACCCCCCAGAGATCCAAGCCAGATACCATCCCAGGCCGCAAGTGGAGATGCCCAGACTCTATTTGCATGTCCAGAATGTGAAAGGTAGCATTCAGATTTCTTCTGGGAGCCCCATGGTTTCAGCTAGAAGAGACTTAACCTTCCCAAGCTTTCCCCAGGGAAGAGGAAGCAGAGCTGAGGGCAGGCAGAGGACTTTCCCTGCCCCTTTGGAATATAGAAACTTTTCCAACACAAACATCTGCCTTGGTTAACTCCTCACACCTCCCAAAACCAGGAGTACGGCACAATGAAGGGATGAAACTCTGTCGCATCACATGTCAAAAAGTCACAGCAGTAGGAATAACAGAGCTTGGTGTAATGGTGTTTAGTGGAGTAAAGAGATCCCTGTTTGTCCTCTAAGTCCCAGGGTTTTTGCCAAGAGAAACGGACTGAATGGGCATATGAAACGTCATTGGCCACAGGACAAGGACCTGGACTACCTTGTGAAGTTTAGGTGGCCCTGCAAGCACCCAAAAACTGAGGACCAGCCAGAGAAAAGCCAGAGGCCGAGCCCCGTCTGAGCAATGAAACACTGATTTGGGAACAGCAATGAGGTCAGCCTCGACAATTTACATAATACACCCATTCTCTGCATCTGGGCAGAGGACGACTGCTGGAGAGGATTGACACCTCAGTGTTGCTCCTACTCTTCCGTCCAATCTAATTGGATTTTTTTCCTTTATTCAGCAATGCCAGGAAACAACTTTGGTTCCTTCCAAACACAGAGCAGTGCTGAGCAAAGCTCTGAAGAGAGATGGTGAAGGACTCTCTGTAAGAAGAGTCTCCACTTTGCGGGATGGTAGAGAGGGTGGTGGTTATAAGCATTTAGTTTAGATGTGTGGGTGTAGGTGTTTGTGGAGATTGGTGTTTGTGTGGTTGTTGTTTTTGTAATAAATGGGATGTTCTGTACTGAGAAGGTGTGCATGAATCAAGTTTGTGGCCCCAGCACTGAGTCACACTTCTGTGGGGTTGGGGGACTACAGGCTTGTGTAGAAGAGTGAAAGAGCTGGAGAGCTCTTGAGCTGCTTTTCTATAAAGGAGCCCTTTGCCTCCATTTCAATCCAATGCTTGGTGTCCTGAGCCTCACTTTTGCTCTCAGTTTGGGGTTTTAGTGCTCTTAAGAAAAGGTGGAATGGGGAAATGCGTGAGCAATTGTCATCACACTTAATACCTTCTCTTCTCATAAATGCAAACCAAGTGCCACCGCTAACACCAGCGGACAAGGCACCACCACACAAATGACATCACTGTCTCCCATTCTCATCCCAAGCACAGCCCAAGGCAAGAAGTTTCCCTCAGCAAGACCCCATGACAGCCCAGCACCATCCTTGTCTGCCCAGCTTGGTGCCAGCAGCTCCCACAGCTGCCAAAGCCACAGAAACCTTCTTGGAGAGCAGGACCACAGCCTGCTTTGTACCGAGTTCTGCACCTGAACATGGGGAAATAGACCTCACAAGCCCCCTTGGCGCACAGATGCCAAACGCACAGCCACATGCAAACAGGCAAAGCCGAAACATGACTGAAATACATTCCAAAATTGAAGGGTGAGCAGGGTAGAAATGACAATGAGAAGGGAATTTGAAGAGCAACACATCAGAGTTTATTGAGCATGTTTGATTATAATGCCCTGAGGAAAACTTGGGTCAACAAAGCAAGAGAGGGCAGTCACTTGAACCCAACCCCTGCAGTGCCTTTTGCCAGCAGAACAACCCCCATCCAGCCCTGGGCTCCTCTCACACCAATGGAGCTTGTGAACCCTGACATTAAAAATCCGGTACATGCCGTCTGGGCCTACTCTCTCAGACCCATCCCAGGGCATCCCTGCCATTCTGCCGGCAGGAGGGAGAGGGTTGGCTGGTGAGCCAATGTCCCAGGAGTCGCTGAATGGGCAACTGGTTACCAATATGCAGGTTTCCATTGCTCAGCCAGCAGCTCAGCGCTACGGCGCCCTGAAATCCCCCACCTTTGGTTCCAGGAACACTGCAGGAATGGATGTGGGGGTACCTCTAGCAGGAACAGACTCAGTAAACATTCCTGAGCCAACCTGAAGGATTATTGGGAATGGAAAACCCATTAAAGGCCTTGAGCTGCCTGGCAGCAAGGATCCGGCCTCTGCTTCCACACTCTCCTCACTTCCCCTGCTAATGGGGAACCTAGGCAGTTCCTGTCTGAGGTGATAACACCCTAATGTCTGTGCCCCCAGAGAACAGAGCTGGAAAGGGATCCAGCTGCCTCTCATATACATTACAGAGGGAGAAAATGGATCTGCAGGCATTGAAAGCTATAAATGAATCAGATGCCCACCTCCCTGTGGGGCAAATCCCTGCTGTGCAGGCCCACCAGGGGAAATACAGACAGTGAGGCAGAACAGTTGGAGTTGGGGGCAGCTGATGTCCTGGATTTATTGTGCCACCTGGCAGCCCAGGATTGCCTGCAGCAGGGGCAGAGCCAGGCAGTGGTTCCCCCAAATCAACCCTGAGGAAGGTGCTGCAGCAGACACGAGCCTGCAGGAGGCAGCACCTCAGGGAACGCTCTTCTCCTCGGGGTTTGGCCTCCACTCGAGGCTTTGGCTGCCGTGGTTCTTCCCAGAGCACGGGCGAGCAAGGGATTTGTGCCCAGAGACACGGACAGGGCCCGGCTCTGCTCCTGCCTTCCAGAGAAAAGTTCAGCACCCAGGAGCGTGAACTCTCCTTTGTGATTCCTGCCATGGGGGTGTGTGAGCAGCCTGATGGGATTTTGCTGTTATATCAGGTTTACTTGTAATAAATATAGAGCTGCTCAGTCTCTGCAGTTCTGACTTCCAGCCATGGTCGGGGCAGCTGTGAAACTGTATCCAGATGGTCCAAGACCTTCTGAGGGGAAAAATGCAGCAATTTGGAAAGGGAGAAATAAGGGAGCCACAGTGTAAGAGTCGGTGTGTGGCTGGTTCTCTCAGTGCCAGCATCNCTGTGTGAGGTGATAGCACCCTAATGCCTGTGCCCCCCAGAGAACAGAGCTGGAAAGGGATCCAGCTGCCTCTCATGTATGTTACAGGGGGAGAAAATGGAGCAGCGGTGTTAAAACTTATAAATTAAACAGGTGCCAACCTCCCTGTGGAGCAAATCCCTGCTGTGCAGGCCAGCCAGGGGAAATACAGACAGTGAGGAGGAACAGTTGGAGTTGGGGGCTGCTGATATCCTGGATTTATAGTGCCACCTGGCAGCACAGGATTGCCTGCAGCAGGGGGAGAACCAGGCAGTGGTTCCCCCAAACCAACCCTGAGGAAGGCGCTGCAGCAGACACGAGCCTGCAGGAGGCAGCAAGCCAGGGAACGCTCTTCTCCTCGGGGTATGGCGTCCACTCAAGGCTTTGGCTGCCGTGGTTCTTCCCAGACCGCGGTCAAGCAAGGGAGATGTGCCCAGAGACAAGTGCAGGGCCTGGCTCTGCTCCTGCCTTCCAGAGAAAAATTTCACTGCAGCTGGGTACACGTTTTTATTCCCTACTGCCTTTTATCCATCACCTTCATACCTGGAAGCATTAGAGGGGAGGGGTTTCTTCATTTTGGAGAGAAAAGTGAATAAATATTTAATGTTATCATCTCAATAGCACCTTCTGTGGGAGTCAGGGGCATTTGTAGCTGTCTGGGCTGACCTGCAGGGACCCTGGAAGAGGGGAGATTGGTCCCCAGAGTTGTCTGTCCCAAAGCTGTTCCTGAGGCAGAGAGCAACACCCAGATACCTGTGACATCTGACTTTTCCTCTGCCTTTCCCTGCTCTCCAGTCTCCCTGGGGCACTTGTTCTGCTTTCCCTTTGCCTGATCGCTCACCTTTGCCTGGCAGACCCTGACTCTCTCTTGCTTTTCCTTGCCTTTTGTAGTCCTGGAGCTGCTCAACACAGCCTGCCCCAGTACCATCCCGGGGGCAGGACAGAACATCGAACTGGGCCTGCACTGCCTGCATGAAGCCCAAGGCAACATCAGGGTAAGAACCAGTGATTATATTAATAAGGGCCTGGGGGAGCCTTTGTTGCTGGTGGGAGTTGACTCTTGCCACAGTCTGCATTCACCTCCTAAGGGATCACAGACCCTGTCCTGGTGCACATCTCATACCTTATTTTGGATCCTGAACATGAGGTGACAATTTGAGAATATAAGTACAGCTCCCCTGCAAGCTGGGAATGGAGGAATTGCCTCATTAAAGAAATCCTGAGCTCTGCTCTGGATAAACATCTTGACATTTGCAACATCTTAGGGTGCTCCTAGCCCAGCAAATGTCTCCAGCCTGGCTCCTCTTAATCATGGAATGGGTCTTCTCCAACGAGCACAAGCAAAATCTTCCTGCTGCGTCCAGAATTTCTGAAGCAGCACCACAGCTGAAAGCAGGAATTCAGCTGGGGACAATCTAAAGTCTTTTTCCATCAAATATTGCAGGAGGCTATGGAGATGCTTCTCTCCGGGGGTCCACAGAAGTCAGAATCCCACCCTCTGGCTGATTACCATTACACAGGTAAACTGGAGTAGAGCCTGATCCTGGAAAGCCAGCACATAGTGCAGTCCTATTTTTGTCTCCTGAGTAAAAACACTTATTTAATGCTAGGTTTGAACAACAACCTATGTTCTTTGGGGCTAAGGAAGTCGTAGCAAACCACTCTGGTCTTAGGGCTGCAGTGCTTTTTCTGCTGGGGGAATGCCCCATCCCTGTGTTTCAGCCACTGCTTTACGATCTCTGCCCTGCAGTGACTCCCAACAGGAGAAGCACTCCAAAACAATGCCAGATCCTCCTGGCCACACTTGCTCCTTCCGTCCTGAAGGAGAAAAGAGGTTGATTTGTGACGAACAAGTGGTGCCACTTTCTCTGCGAGCGATCTGAGGGTCTGTGTGTTTCTTGCCAGGCTGTGACACGTGGACCCCCGAGGAGCAGCAGCTCTTCAGAAAGGCTTTCTCCCGGCACCAGAAGGATTTCCACCGCATCCAGAAGAAGGTAAAGGCATTTGACCCAGGAGGATGAGGGCCTGTTAGCGGGGATGGCTTTGACCCAGGAAGCTGTATTTGGAGTTTTA
>WAAB01018397.1:0-101469 GCA_013389865.1 Piaya cayana | reverse complement strand
ATGATTCTATGATTCATCCCACCATATCCTAAAACTACTCATATAGTGAAATGCTTGCAATCTGAGTTCCGCTGCTCATACATTTTGTCTACCACTAGCCTTTCTCAGACAACTTTTATTCTCTAGCTTTCTTCATAGTTCTTTTGGGAGGGAAGCAGACGGCACAATGGTCTACATCTCTCCTATTACCCCTCACCAGAAGAGAAAAGGCAATGGCAGAGGGCCACAACAAAGGGTATTGTCTGAACTTGGAGATTCCGTGTCCTGTGCTGTGTTGCTGGGAGATTGTGTGGTATTAGCAGGGCTGGGGTGGCAGAGTGGGAGATACAGCACTTTCTCTTGCTCTAGGGAGACAGATGTCCCAACCATGTTCCCAGGTTGCCCCTTAGGACACAGACTTACAGACATAAAAGCTGTGATCATGCACAGTCTCTTACCTTTCAAAAAGTGAATGGGAATGCCAGTACTTATGGGAAGCCACTGGAAAGTCTGGTCACAGTAGATACATTTTTTTAAAAAGCCTTATTATCAGAATAACCATGTTTCTGTGTGACCTTTGTATATACTTTTTATACCAAATCCTAATAAAGGTTTTGGGTAAGTCTACTGTGTTTGCCCTCTCCTACTCCATACCCAGACATGCCTATGAAGCTAACTGCATAAAACCATCATGGATTCAGACAGGTCTGGTCCCAGAGCATCATGCTGTATCCAGCATCTCCAGGGAAATAGTGACAAGTAAAAAAGCCTTTCTGAGCCCAGCACTCACTCTCTGGCCTCCATGTTAACTGCTGAACTGCAGTTACCTTTCCAAATTCCAGAGAAAATAATCTATGCATTTAGGGACAGCTATGCAGCCTAAACAATCCAGCATAATTCTAATGAGCACAGCCATGGTAGTGGTCTGCTGCCATGTATTCAGACAGAGTATTTAACAAATGTGAGAGAGCAGAGCTTGTGAAAGTAAGGGCAAGCAGTACGTTAAGAAGCAGAAGTTAGCCTAAGCCTGGCTTTTCCCTAGGAGGGAGAGCAAAGTGCTGCACCCTAGAGTCTGCTAACACTGAAGTTTACAATAATAATGAAATCTCCATGGACCCAAATGTGCCTCCCACACACATGTCGTGTAGGAGCTTACCACACAGGGAGTCCTGCTGAAATTAATGGGCTGTGTGTGGATTACAAGACATGATTTGGAATAACTGAGAATGACCTTGCAGACATTTTCCCATTGTTGTTTCCACTGTCCATTCAGTATACCTAGCTTTAAGTTTAACTGTGCCTCTCCATGAAATATATGAAACACAGGGAGAGAGAAAAAGAGGAAAATATATTTATATGGGGAGGCATAATGTAATAGCTGAAGTACAAGCCTGTAAGATTTTGCAGTTAGGTCTCCAGTTGACTCCTCCTGTTACCTGGATGGATCTCATCTCCATCCATCTGCCAAATGGAGCCTGTTAATCAGATGTCCCACACAACTTCATGTCACAACATCTGCAGTCCCAGTGATGTGGGGCTGGAAAGGATCCTCCAGGATCCCACCACTCTCTGTGGGTACAGCTTCTGAAGGGAGTAGTGTGGTTGTTGCTGTGAAGGAGGCAACAGTGGTGCCTGTCATGGGTCTTTTCCTGTTTGGTTTATTCCCAGGGGTTATTTCTGGGCTGGAGGGAGGCCGCAGCGTGATGTCAGTGTGTAAACAGGGAGGTGAGTTGTCAGGGCTTAGACGGTGCAGATGAAGGCACGTCTGGCTTCTTGGAAGGGGACTGGGGGGAAAAAAACATCAGCACAGATAAAGAAATATCAGGGAAATGGTCCTGGAGCCACAGAGGAGGCAGCAGGGGAGAGTGGGAAAAAGGCTGCCATCCCCATGCAAATCGTTTGGGAAAACAATACACCTCCCTTCGTTGATTCAACTGATTAAAACTGCTTTAATTTGTAGGTGTCGGGGACAGGCAGCTGTTTTCAAGGAAGCCGTGGCTCCATCAGGTCCTTCCTCACCAGGCGGTGGTGGCTCTATCTGGAGGTAAATGTCAGCGAGGCACGGAGGCTGCCACGCTTGTCCCTCTCCTGACAGGCCCTGGCCAATGTCCTGCTGCTGAGGGTCGTGGTAATTTACGTCCCTTCTGTGTACATTAACTTATCTGCAGCGGAGCTGGCGGGGCTCTTTCAGCCAGGCTGTCTCCTCCACAGGCTGGGAGACTTTTCCTGCCTGTGGGACCCAGAGCAGGGACCGACTGCGCGCCTCTGCCAAGTTCCTGCGCCAGACCAACAACAACAAGCAGCGCCACAGAGCCGGCGGCCACTCACCCAGCCCCAAAGGCATCACCCACGCCCTTGCGGACCCCGTGTCCCTCGTGGCCCCCATGCCCTGGGGAGAGGGGAGCCAGGCGGACACGAGAAACCAGGCGCTTGGTTTTAAGTCCCTTACCCCAACTGCCCTCCCTGGTTTTATTCAGCTATTGCCACAACAGCTCAAACGGCTATTTATTATTCACAGCTCCCCCGGAGCTCTTTTCCCATCTCTCCTCCCCTGCTCCCTATGGAAGGAAGCAGCCTTCTCATGCAGGAGGCAGATACTTCCCACTGGGCTGCAAAATGTGGTGGCCTGGCTGGGGTGACTGTCCTTATGTGGTGGCTTGGATAACAGCATACAGGTAAGCTGCTATGAACAGCAATTTCACTCTTAGTCTGCAGAGAGAAGCGTCCACCAATGGTCACAGGCAGGTGTGAAGACACCATATGAGTCTTCCTTTGAGCAATACATTTTTGCATAAACCAGGATATTCCCCTCATATCAACACACTTCTCTATCATCCCAGCAAGCACAACTGAACACAATTAATCATCTGGCAACTCTAAGGAGATTTCTTGATTTTGAAATATGATTATATATATTATTTGCATATATATTATATATTATCATATTTATATTATTATATATATTATATATTATATATATATTATATTATTTTATATGATTATACCCTTGTGAATGACTGAGTCCTTACTGGAAATCAGAAAAGATGAAGAAAACTCTGCCCACTATAGGCCTTTTAAAATTCCCTATTATGCCCTACTTGTCTTCAGCTAGGTTAGGCAAGGTTGCCCATTACCATTATGCCAACCTAATCGCTGTTAGGAAAGAGAGGGGGAAAAAGGCAGATATTTGTAAGGATATATGAGAATAAGCCTCCTCACATAATCTTGTAAGATTTCTGAATGATCTCTATCAGATTATTTGCTTTGGTATTTGTGAAGAGCCACTGTTTTATCAGATTGTATCAGAAAACTACCTAGAAACTCTCAAGCTCCCACAGAAATCCTAAAAAACACATATTACCTTTCTTCCTCAGAAGGATCCAAAACTGGTTTTTTCTTAGTAGCTTCTTTTTTGATCCCCTCTGTATGATTTACGCGTACATCTCAGTCTAGTAATGTCTGGTAAAACCAGCAGGTATGATAATGAGTGTGAGGGAAATTGTAGGTAATCTTGTATGTTCCTAAGGCTAATTCCTAGCGAGAATTAACCTACTCAAAATAGGTAGGTAGGTAGGTAGGTAGGTAGGTAGGTAGGTAGGTAGGTAGGTAGGTAGGTAGAAAGAAAGAAAGAAAGAAAGAAAGAAAGAAAGAAAGAAAGAAAGAAAGAAAGAAAGAAAGAAAGAAAGAAAGAAACAAACAAACAAACAAACAAACAAACAAACATCCATCCATCCATCCATCAGGGTTGTGGTTACAGACTGCTGGTGCTTTCACCAGAAGCTGCAGGTCACCCTTTACCAACTTGAAGTTTTGACAAGATGAATAACCCCAAATGAAAGGCCAGAACTCACAACAGTAACTTGGAAATACAAAAGCTATAGTTCCTGGTGATCAGTCAAATCCCATGGAACAGAAACTGATGAGAGAGGCCAGCACACACCCATTCCAAGCACAATGTAAGGTTTGCAAGCTAACATCAATCTCTGTATTTCCATCCTTACCACACTACTGAGTCTTTAACTCAAGACTCCACACCCTCCACTGTGCTTGATGGGAGCTGCAGATAGAAGCAATGTACATGGGGAATTCGAGTCCCTTGTCAATACAGGAGAGCAGCAGCAGAGGCATCTGCTCCAGTTGCAGCCTGCTGGGCACAGTAGCAGTTCTGCAACACCTCAAGTACTGCTCTCTACAGAGAGCTTGCACAGGATGTTTCTATAGCCATCATGAGCAGACTGAGCAAATCAGCTCTGTCATGTGGTTGCCTTGCAGATAAGACGAGTAACTGTGCCTATTTGCCTGTGGGAAAGGAAAATGTATTACTAGTCTGTTCTTGCAAGTTTAGTTTTGGGTGTTCTAAGCTGCCTGCCAATGAAACACAGGGCTGTGTGGCAAGGGATATTGAAGTGTCTCCAATCACTGATAAGAAATATGTTCAAACATCTTTTCCTGATGTTCAAGACCAATCCCATTGGTGATCTCCCATGCTGGCCTCTACCAGTGGCTGCCAGCTAATAGGTTGGCAACAGATTTCATGTGTAAGAAGAACAGGGAGATTTCATTTCAGAGCTAATGTCTATGGCAGTCTTTGTGCACTGAGGGATTTCATGGCTATATTTTCATGGGTTTTTTGCATGCTCTGTCTGAGAATATTAATTTCAGTTTAAAAAAGACTACTCTAACATTGGAGAAGCCAACAACTGGTGGCTAAGATGCACTGGCTTTTTAGGCATGCTGTTATCCAGGAGGATCTGTAGTCCAAAGTTAAGTGCCTACAGCATCTGTATGACGTCTGGAGAGAATTAAGTACCTCATCTGTGGAGTCCCCACCACCAGTGCGCTGTCGGGGGAAGGGGGGGGGGGTGTCAGGGCTACCTCAGCTATTTTGGAAGAATTCCCACAAAAGGACTAAGGACTTTGACCTAAGCTCTACACATTAAGAACTTAGAGACTTTATGCTATGGCTGGAGGGAAGATCCTACATTTGGCTGAAAGATGAGGGATATTTCATGAAGACAGCCCTTTTTTGGAAAGCATACTGGCAGTGGAAACAGAGTAGAACCATTTCTGGAACCTTTAATCTTGATGTTTAGGCATTTTTTTGTTAAATACTTCTTGTATCAAGCTCTGGACCATGTTTTTTCTCCTTTGGTCCAGCTACCTAACCAATGGGCAGGCATTCCTTTTCTGTCCTTACCTATATACTGTGAAAGTAGCTCTGTTTTCCCACTGATAGGTCCCTCACTTGTTATAGAAATAAATGATTATTGAAATGTTCACCAATAGGTAATTAATCAAATATCAAATGAAAGCTTCTCATGTTTCCATTTCTCCAGCTACTGCTTTTTCATCTCTGGCAATATTTGTCTTCTACCTTCCATGATGATTTGGTCTTAGTTCTGCTGGATTGAGCGAGTAACACGGTTCATTAATAGACAGGAAATAATTCCTTTGGATATTCCCAGAAAACCTGCATTACTCCTTGACTTTGACATTGGTAATAAATACCATATGTAGAGATGAAATGATTCCATCTCTGGTCTTCTTAGGTATAAGAGTGAAGAAATCTGAATTAGTGTGACTAACGTGACTTGCATAGCCCTGCATCCCTAATTGACTGTACTTTCTATACTTTCTGTTACATGCTTTATTTTCATTTGCAGTGTATCATAGCACCTGTCCCGGGCACTCAGCTTCCACACAGGTACCTGCACAAGACAAGAGCTATTCACCAAAGATATCCATCATCTTTTTTTTTTTCTGTAACATTGCCAAATTCCTCTGGAGGGAAAAAAAAAAAACTTAGCTGAATCACTGCAGGAAGACTTTTATTCTCCTGGAATATTTCATGTTTAGTGATGATCATAAGTTTCAATGTGTTGTTTGTGCTTTTCAGTGTGCTGCCATCTGTGCTGTTTGCCCCATTTTGACTTAAAACTCACTAATCTGTTACAAATTCAGGCTCTGATTAAGGACTTTCAGTTTTAACTACAGCCAACTCAACACACCCCACAAGGCTTTTCTACTCTTAGTACTAAATATGATAACACAAGAGGTTGGAATCTTCTATGGAAAAGATGACAACTTTTTTTCTATGTGAAGGAGTCTCATTGTCCATGCTTTCTGCTGAGGACAACGCAAATGCTTGAGTCATGAGGCACATCCCTTCCTTCAAGCACTTCCAAGTCATCATTTGCCTGTGTACACATTACTGTATTTAAATCCAGGTTTATGACTTTTACAGATGGGCAGGAACAGGAGGTGGAGGGTGATGGACACTCAAAGCTAGAGCAGAAATAGAAGTAAATTGTCAGCTTGGAGACCAAGCAGACACAGATAAGCATTTCTCTCTGAAAACCACTACAATGCATCAAAGAACCAATTTAATTGCATACAATTGAGTTTGAACAGGTGTCACTTGAGTGCTCCTCTCCTGAAACTCCAGAACAGATTTCATAATAGCTATTTATTTTCTCACTGAACATCATGTAGCCTCTCTACCAGTCTTTCTTAAGCCAAATATCACTGCCAAATCAGAGACACATGTTATGCATAGGACATAATTTTGCAACCACTTGATGCAAATAATTATTGGTAAGAAAGAGAAGTAAAAAAGAGTTAACAGCCTTGACTGTTTAACATAGTTGTTCCCATGTATTTAAGTTTTACTATGAGCTTTAGAAGAACCACAGCTAGGGTCAGTGGCATAGTTGAAATATAGAAATGTGTATCTCCAGATATCCATATGTTCAAGATAGAGCAAGTGTAAAAGTTACTGAAAATGTACAGTTCCAACACTGTCTATTCTTCCAGTTACATAAAAACTCCAGTTATACTTTGTTTTTCTTACAGCCTTGCCTCCCAGAATCACGTCATTATATGAAAATGTCAACTTTTCCATCTTTGTGTTTGCAATGGGAATCTTGAAAACATTTGCCTGTGAACCACTACATCAGGATGCAGGCCCATTCTAACAATATTTAAACATCTCTTGGTGTTTATGAGAATGACACAATTTGAGGTTACATATATCATGGTACTTATCACCATTTCTGTTAAATCATGAATGTCTGTGAAATTTCACCTCTTTATGCTTAGAGGCAGCTGCAAGGGAGTAAACTGAGCAACCCACGACTTCCCTTCCAATTCTGCCTATGGTGCTACGAGTCATGAATATCCCTTGATCAATTCACACACAGGATGAGATACTAGAAGACTGATTCTCACCCTTTGATTCCTTGTTTTCATTTTACTATAAAAGACCTTTGTCAAGCAAGAGCAGGAGTTCTTCCATCGGCACACACATGACAGAGATCTCTAGCTCTGACAGGGGCTTGTCAACTTTCCCCACCTGTCAATCTTACCCAGAAGTATTTGTGTAGACCTGTTGATTTAGCACATGGGACAAGCTGAAATCTGAAACTTTCCAAAAATCATACTAAGAAAAGGACATTTCTGTCTGAAGTACTTTTATGGCAAATTTCACAAACCCTTCCAATCACATTTGTAATTGAAACACTGGCAACTGGGGGTTTGTTATTTTCTTTTCTCTCTCTCTTTCTTCTAGTGACATTGCCAAGCTGTGTTCTAATCTGGTGGGCACTGGGGAAACAAAACAAAAAATAATTGAAGTTCTTCTGGTAAATTTAAATTTCTCTAGGCAAGGACTTGTGCTGTGAAGAAGTCAGAAATCCAAGAGCTCTCTCCCAGTGTGTGCACTTTGCCATTGAGGGGGCTGTGTCACTTCTTTGAAGCAGGCTCTATTTAGATGGGCAAAACACCAGAGGATGACATAAACCCCTAAGGATGATTACTTGGGTCCTGTGTCCGGCTTATTCTCAAAAAAAAAAAAAAAAANAAAAAAAAAAAAAAAAGCCTTGAAAATCATTAGAGCTGCTGCTCTTTTGTCTAGCAGCAATGAAAACAAGGGAGATGTTACTGGTCACAGAGCAAATGAATCAAAGGACAGGCATTGTGCAAGGGGAAAAGTTCCCTAAGAGGTTTTCTTGTCCTTAGTACAATTTGCCCTCTCTTTTTCCTGGAGAGGTCTTCAGATCAAAATGCCAGCTTGGTGGACACTATGCAAGATCTAAACAACATAGTGTGCCATTCATCTTGGTCTGACACTGCTAGTTCAGTGTACTCCCCAAGGTGTTGCTGATCCTCGGGGCTGTCACCCACATTGAACTGGCTGGCCAGGGTTCTGGCTGGTCTTTGTAGCTTCTAATACACATTCAGAAATGGCAGTGATCCTATGTTTCCCCCCAGAATCTCAGTCAGCTGGATCCATGCAGGCATAGAAGGCAGCAAGGGTCCACATTTGCCCTCCGCACAAGTCCTGTTGCAGGAGTCTGAGGATTTTGATAGTCACATTCTTAACATTTTGATAATGATAAAAAGAAAAAAGAGACATTGAAACATGTCTGAGAATCATTATGTGTCATAAACCTCTCATCTTAATCTCTGTCTTTTCACCCAGTAGGTCTTCTATTCCTCATAATACACTCCGACACTCGCCCACCATTACCATTCCCAGAACAAAACGTCCAGATTCCCAGCAGTCTTGTGGCAAAGTACCAAGATCAAAATACTAATCTGAGAATTTTTCCACTTCCCCCAAATAATTCTCAATGTGACAATTGCTGCATGTAACAAAACAAAGCCATACTCATGCTAAAATTCTTGGGTTATGGTTTATTTATCCTATTTGATTCTGTATGCACTCCAAAATTACATTTGTTGTGGGAGCATCTGAGCTTCTTGCATTGATGTATTAAGAAAAGTTTGCCTCTTTCAGCAGCAGAATGTGGGTAGTGGAAGGTAATCTAAAATTAGGCAGAAATGCATACACAATACAGAAACTCTCACCAGTTCCCACTGTGGAGACCAGTAAGCTCAGCTCCTGGAGACATCATTTCATTCCCTGACACTTGTCAAGACCTGACAAGTCCCCACTTTCTTTGCAGAGACTTTTCTCTTTCTTATTAAGCGTTCTGTTGAGGACCTCTGACCACAACTTTTACTCCAGAGTTTAAATGCGACTTTTTTAGATCCTCCTTCCAGGCCAGGAGACCATAGAGAAAGTTAACAAGATGACAAACTTGATTTAGATCCTGATGGGAAGCTAGTCAAAGGAATAGAGGAGAAAGATGACAAATTGCGAATAACCTCAGCTATTGAGAAGACACAGGATGACTTTCAGAGCGTGTTGATTCTCTCAAGTCTTTTTACATATTGCATTGCTGTAGCCTGGCCAGTAAATGGCACAGGCACAAATAACTGGAGCCAGACAACTAACTTCCAGAGTGGGAGAAAACATCTTGACCAGCTCCAGATAGTAGTGGGCATTACTCTTGCTAAACCTCTTCAATAATCTTAAATTCAAGAATAAAAATGAAAAGCATGACACATTACCAAGGATAATTGAAAGGAGCATCACGTGCCGTAGAGAGAATTCAGAAATGTTAAGGAATAGAGTAACTTCCAAGGCATGTAAAATAATAATAACAAGGCATTCTTCTACAAGTACGTTGATCCAAACTGATTTTTACTTCAGTATTCACCGAAAGAATCAGCTGTGATCTTAACACTGCTGGCAAAAACTTCATTTGTCATTAGTCTTTTGCACCCCATCAGTCAGGGGTAAAGTAGAAAATGGCAAATTGTTACTTGCTATGCAGTTAAATATTGTCAAATGTACTTCATCCGATGAAATTCACTCCAACAAATTTAGAAAATCAATCTCACAGATCTGAAAACTCCTGATACATGGAAGAAGTTGTAGGGTACCAGAAAGGAGCAAATACAGTACTTCTTAAATAAGGACAAATACATGAACCATAGGCTGTTTTCTTGATTTTTATTTTTAAAAAAACTGTACCAAAAAACTATACCAAAATACTATAGCCAGATCATCAGGTGGCTATGAAGCTACTTGAGAGATAACAGTTGCACAGGAATATGGCTGTGTCAAACACTAGCTCTGTTAAATTCAATTTTCCTCTCTAGCAGGATGTTGATGTCACATCTCCGGATGCTAGTAAGGCTTTAGACACTGTCTTGTATGACAGTTCCCTCATGAAATTATAAGAAAGCATGAACTAGTCAAAACTATTGTAAGGCAGGCGCTCAGCCACTTGGAAAACTCTACTCAAAAAGTAGCTTGAAATAGGTCATTGCCAGACTGGAAAGTTTCTTTGACTGCAGGGGTCCGTCTTGGATCAACACTTTTATTAAAAACCAGGAAAACATGAGAAGGAATTTCACACTTCATGGAAGAGGCTGGAAATGGTTTGGGAGGTTAGATTAGAATTCAAAAGATCTTTTCAGATTGAAGAACCAGTATTTAAAATAATATTATCAGTAGGGGCTAAAGTAAAGTACTACAGCTAGAAAGACATTCTCAGCTGTCAAAATGTAAGTTGGGGAAAGAACTGAATATGTAACACTTCTTTCAAAAATGAGCTATAGAATATGGAGGACCACACATTGAGGGTGAGTCTATTTTATAATACTAATGTAAAAAAAATCCTCTAAATTATGGGGATTTTTAAAAGAGAACATTTTATTTAACACTCAAAGAAATCCTTCCACTCTGCTTAGTACCTAAAAGGCATCTTGTGAAGAACTTTGCTCATACTGGGTAGGCATTTCATAAAAGACTTGGACTAGCTGAGGAAAATCAAGATAACCAGAGATTTAGAAAACATGACCTATAAAGAAAGAATAAAAAAGATAAAGCTGTTTAGTCCAGAGGGGAGATGTGATAATGCTTCTCAAGTATGTAAAATGCAGTTGGAAAAAAAGAAGAGCAAAAAAGAGCTATTTTTGTCCGTTTCAGATAGAACAAGAACATGTGAGCTGAAATTGCAATGTGGGATATTTCTTTCAAGCAGAAAATGAAGATTTGCTAATGGCAAGGGCACTTAAATGCTGACAATAATTGCTAGAACTACTGTAGACTACTGATGGTCAAAAATAATCTGAGTATTCCCCTCTTGCAGTCAAACCATTAAGTTGATACCTTTCAGTTCAGTGGTCAACAGCAGTTCAGTTCTACAAACAGCATGGAACGCAACAGCACCATTAATCCATGGGAGTGACTGACCAGCTCTAGTACATACCTCCCACAGAGATGAGCCTATCTGATGCCATCTCTTCAAAACCCCTTTCTTCTGTCAGTATCTCCTGGGTCAACATTGGCTTTACCTTTCAGCAAATAGCCTTAATCTACGAGTTGTATTGCTGTCATCTGGATAAAGTCATCTTGGTCACATAGGCCAAGCAGTAGGACTGTACAGCAAGAAGGTTAACAAGAACTCTCTGCCAAAAGTGTACATTGTTAGACAGACAGGAAGATACTGAAAAGTAAAGGACAGAAAATTGATAAATGCAGGGTCCAATAGCAGAAACATAGCTTTCTACCTCTACTAGTCACTGTAGGAGGGACCTGGCCAAATTGGTACATTACCCTGGCCCCTGTTAACATTCCCAAGTGAAACAGGGGTACCTTCAGGTCAAGACTGTAAAGTGTTGAAGAAGGATCCAGAAGGGTGAAAATGGGTGGCTGTTTTCTATCTATTGACAAGGAGAGATCATCCATCAATGCCACTATAGTGGCTTCAGTTCGCTCTCCCAGCCTCAACCCAAACTGTGCAATCTCTCATACTACTAGTATTGCTGTTACATGTAAACGTAGAGACCATATTTCATCTTCCAACAAGATACTGGCCTGAGCAACAGGGCAACTATTCTGATCTCCAATATACCTACAGTCAATGTATGTTCTATATTTCTTTGTCCCCATTGGACGGCTAATTTTTGTACAACAGATGTGTTAACAGAGCTTAATTCAGAAGCAGTATTTCTCACAGTTCTAGAATGAAGCCAGAATTCCCTGTTGGAAATAAAGATAAATAAAATCATCCAATAAGTGAATGCCAAAGCTGAAATCTATGTAAGCACTCTTAGGTAATTCCTTAAAAAAAGAGAGATCCATTATGACCTAACCTGCACTTTGTCACCAGTGTTGTTCCACTGTCAAGGTAAAGAACTGAGGAATGTCCTCAGATTTGTTATGACATTAATCATATTAAACAAGGCATGTGAACAACAACTGCAATTAAACTGTAGCAATCAAAGACATAGGAAGCATTTACATTTTGCAAGACCATAAAGTGGTGTTTTACTTAGAAATCATAAAGGATATGTCAATCTATAAGACAGGAACTATATACACATCCTTCCTAAAGAGTAGCCCTATCTCAGGCAGGATTTGTCTACTTCTCCAACAAAGAGTCAGAGAGTTCACAAGGTACTGAAAACTCGAACCTGGTACACAGCGGTATACTTTCTCCTGCCTCCAATGAAGTATAAAGAGTCCAAATGTATTTCTTACAATCCGCTTCTCATATGGCTACCAGAAACACCAACTAACCAAGATAAATAACTTTTAGACTCCCTGTACAGCACTGTAATACCTCTCAAACTTCTGTTTCACCACTAGGAATACTGATGGGCTGACATGAGTTGCTGATTGTAAACACATCTGCACTGAGGAAATAGGGGGTTTCCCCCAAAATGGTTTTGTATTTCAGCATAAGAAGTCTGAACAGCAAAGTCAAGATGCCTGTCCTAATCTGAGGTTGCTTAGGAGCTTCAGAGAGCTCAGGTTTGTACTTAAGACAAATCAGAAAATGACACTACACCACCCCTCCTAGACACTGACAAGAACCAAATGCTCCCAGACTTGTAAAATATTCAGCCTTTGGCTCTAACATAAGAACACTTTGAATATAAAGCTTCAGTAACTATATACAACAAAATCATTGCCAAAATACTGGATGTCTAGCTTCTAGTCATAAAGGTGATCACCAAGTAAGACTGAGAAGTGCTTTTCATATTCTACTTTGCAAAGTTTCCAGGGATAACACTACAAAAACCAATTCATTCAGGTACTGCTTTGGGCAACAGATGAGATCCTTACAAACAAGGTGCAGAGAATGAATTATGAGTATATGCCTGCATCTCTGCAAGACACTGCTGAAATAGGAAGATTCATTAACTTCACTACTGACATTTGTCTCATTTGGGAAGATGATGCCTGTTGCTCCAGGATTTGGTAAATTCTGTAGTCAGAGTGTTATAAGTTTATCCTCAGTGGCCTCCTGTTAGCAAAGCTTTGATCATTTCTTTACTATTCTAAATAATGTTGAATGCACAGAGCAGTTACTAGCAATATTACAAAGACGATAATATCCCTTAGCTTTCCAGTGCTTAAAAAATCATGCAAAGCTGTACATACTGATATGGTGATTACAGCTGCCTTTGAGCTGTAGGTCAGACAGACCTGCTCAGAGGAGTCACTGCTCTCTGGCTCCCCAGCTTCAAGGACACTACTAACAGTCTTTTTTCTCTGAGGCTAAGCTGGCCTACTGCCACTGTAAACACAAAATCTCACTTACATGGCTGAAAGATTAAATATCTGATTAAAATTTCTGGCTGCTAATTTGTTGAACTTGGCCATAGAGGTAAATTTGAACTACATGATACTCAGCTCTATGTGTACAGGAGTAAGGGGAGAAGAGGAGAAGAGGGATGTCATATTTCATGAAACAGCAAGGAAGCCACGTTTCAGCTGAAAATCATCTGTGTTCAAAACAAGAGGCAAACTGAGTTTTGTGGCATGTTGTCCTCCTTGGAACAATCCCCAGAGGAATGGGCTCAACGCAACAAAAGCAAGGTGTGAAGTCACTGCAAAACATGTTTTTGAGTTTCAGTGGCTGCTGTAAAACCATGCCAGAGGCAGAATTTAGGCACTGCAGCTGAGATTAAACTCAGCAAGGGACATCAGTAGGTTGGATCAGGAACTTCTCAACTTCCATGAATAATTTAAACTACCATAAGACCTCTGGTTCATCACACTTACAAAATCTCACAGGGGCTTCTAGGGGCAGACATATCAGTCACCCTACCTAGGATTTGGTTTTAATAAAGAGACTTGAGTAGCCCATTCCCTCTAGCAGAGTTCTTGAAAGGATTGGGGTGTGCTCAACTGGCATCACATGCTCCGAAACTTCAGACAACTTCCACAGATTATAACAAAATGTAAAGGATAGGTTTGTTTTTTCACATTAAGGGGTCCAGACAACTCTGAATATTTTTTTTCTTTTTTCGTGGAGACAGCAAGTTGCTCCTTTGTAACTGCAAATGTGCCCCTTGTCAAATTTCATATTTTGCTTCTGCAAACTATATTAAAGCTCTGCAAAAGAAATATGATTGGTATTTTTTTATAATGGGAAATGTTAGGCAGCTTTAATACAGGAACTTGTGGTTGCCCTATATTTACTCTTTATTGTTGTGGTTTAATTTGATACGATGGTTTCAGCCTTGAGCATCATACTATTTTCTTGGAGGTGTTCTAGCAAAAGAGGAGTCACAAACAACTGCATTTCCCCACAGATATTATAATCCACATTGTAAGTATCAGGAAAAAAAATCACAGTATATTTACAGTAAGGACTACCAGGCACCCATCACTTCATTAGCCAAAATTGACTGGAGTGGGTATATTTAAAAAGCTACAGATTTTATAAAAGTCATGGTTTTGTCATCATAGTGCTGGCTTGGTTTACCCACACACCTGTGAAGACCTAGCAGGGAATGACCCCCAAGTGTGACTTTTCAGAATTTTTTAGCATACTTTTAGCAGTCATGTTCCTTTTGGACTCACTTCATTGTAGCCTTTGTAGAGACTAAATGCTGCAACAGTTCCTGATACCAACCACATTGCTTCTTTCTTTGTGCGGTCACGGTAGAGCATGTTTTCCCCAAATGTGTGCAAATCTTGGGCATGTGTTTCATCTGTTCAGTTTCAGTACAGTAAGGATAGATCCTGAACAGCCTTGACTCAGGCTGGGCAATGACAAATTTGTCTTAACTAGTTAGAAAAAGCTCATGGCATTGCTTTTTTTTTTTCTTTCTTTCCCAGTATCAGGTTTCTTTCAACAAAGTCAATGAGACACATCCACGTACTTAAAGTTAGTAAGTATGGGTTTGGGGTCTGGTTGTTCTTCAGAGCAAATATTAACGTTTCTTCCCAGATCAGCTTTCCATTGCATGTTTGTGACAATAAATGTCACTGCTCAAATGGGAAATAAATACACAAAGGTACCGAAACAGCCAGAGCAAATTAACTCAAGCAGATATTCCTGGGCAATATTTTACTCTGCCACCAAATGTCTGCAGGCAGTGACAGAACAGGAGCCTTCAGTGCAAGTTAAATGGTAAGACAATTTCCAAGAGCTGGGGAGCTGGAAGACCAGACGAGCCCTTCACAGAGGCAGTAAGCATGCCCCTGACATTTGCCACCCACAGTTAAATCTCTCTTGCAGTCAGGAGGGTCTTGATTGTGGGTGCACAGTCAGTAGACAGAGGTCACCTAGACATCATTGTTTACATAGCTGAGCCACTGACAGAAAACCAGAGGCAAATCCCACCAGACAAGAAGGGGAGCTGAGCTTTTACTACTCTTGCTGCTGCATAAAATTGATTAGCATGGTATGGACCATGAACCCCTTGCAACCTGTAGATGCTTTTGCAATGATAATTCAACAGGTAATTTCCATTGTGAATGAGCTACTAAACAAAAAGGCACAATTTTTCTGTCAAGGACCCAGGTGAGCATTCTGCACTGGAGGCTTCCATTCAAAAATGCCTTTTTTTTTTAATTGGTCCACATTCTTTTTTAATAGCATCTTGCCCTATTATATTTATCCAAGCAGTTTTCATGGCTGGGCAAGCCTGGTCCTCTATCTGTCCCAGAGATAAAAAGACGACATTGGAGTTCGCTGTTTGGAGCTCTCTGCACCAGGAGGGGGAAACCTGCAGTGCAGAGGGAAACAGGGAAGCAGACTCAGCACCTCACTTTTGAGCAAAATATGCAACTTAACAGTGCAAAAATGTCATTGGCTGGAAGGCAGCCATTTACCTTTAAGAGTATTTAAAGTATGTTAACTACAGACCAAAAGAATACATTGTAAACACAACATAATAACTCTCTAATAGAAGAGAGGTTTTTTATTTACCTACCAGAGACATTTGATTATCAAGCAAAATTGCCTTGTGAAAAGAAAAGCACTCCATCACCTTGCAGCCTCAAGTACCAGCATACCACATATAACTTTAATGTGGTTGTTATCTGTTTAGAGGTCACTTAAAAGGTAACTATTTCAAAAAATACATACATGTAAAATGTAAGTTTTAATGTCTTCTTTGTGAAATGCAGAAGCTGAGTGTTGAATTCCTCCGCTCGTGAAAGATCATGTAGTATTTTTAGTAAGATTAAAGGGGTTAATCCTGGTCAAATTCTGCTTTGAATACTTGCACTCTGCCTGCTTTAACTCTCCTGAAATTTCAACTGTACATTGTGTTCTCCTTGGCTTTTGCCCTAACCTGTCAGTGTTACCTAGATAGGACCATACTTCAATAGCACGTTCAATTGAAAGACTCTCCATCCCAGTTTGCTCTGCCTCTCAGTTCTGCACCACTCCTTTTCCTTCTTCTGACACAATTACTGGGTCCTTGTGGACCATTTCACAGGGACCTGTGAAAAGAAAGTCCTTGAATAAAATGGCCTTAGCCAGATCTGATGTGTGCTGAGGGAAGACAATTTGTCTTTATTTTGTTCGGCATTAAGATGCCCAGGAAAGAAACGTGGCGTGTAAGTAGGAAGGCCTATTGCTATTAATATCAACAAGTAATAATTATATCTAGTGCTTTCCCTTTCACTTAACATTTTTGGTGATAAAAGGATTCTAATTAAAAATATAAACACGGCTTTCACATCTTGTTTTATACTTATCTTGCACATGTGCTTGTAATAATCTGCCTTCTTGCCAACACCATCTTGTAAATGAGATCCATATCTCAAGAGTTTATCCTGGTTAAATAAACTGAATTCAATAAAACCCATCTTCAGATATTCCACATGTGAGAGTTATTACTACACTAACATGCTACTGTTGCTTCTGTTACCTAGTGTTACAGATGCATTAACTTCTCCCCTTTGCTTGAGTTATGCTCCACTGTATATCTAAGATAAGAAAATGGAGTGCCTGGAGTCTGTTCAGTGTTATCGTATAACAAACAGTGACTTTTTTATTGAAAGAGCTCCACGAGCGATGCAGGTTTTATTGAAACTAATTCAGAGGGGAAAAAAAAATATTTAAAGAGAAATGTTGAACTAAAACCCAAGTAAGTTATGATGTTATTTGCCCCCTTCCTATTTCCTTTCCTCCTCTTTGCCCCCAGCTGGTAAGCCTTGTGATAGTGTCACACAGGGCTGCACAATATTTCTTCACAGTCAGAACTCAGAGGTTACAGTGGAGTCTTATAGCTGCACCTAGTAATATTTGCATCAACATTTCTTGCCCCTTGAAATCCATTTATCTACCATTCTCCTCACTTTGAACACCTCTGCAGTGCCTGCAAGCTGGATTGTGCTCAGCACAAACCTCAGAGCAGTACAAACAATTGTATTTGAGCTCCACAGGGTTTTTTTATTTTTTTTCTGGATGACTTCTACCAACCTAGCTTGAACTTCCTGCCTAGTTACTGAAAAATGATCTGATCCACTGTGAGACACTGAGCCCTCAGTGTGTTTTCCTGACAACATTTCTTTCTCAAAAAATACATTCAGGCCATCCACTTATCCAAGCAAAACTAGACACCTATTAAAAAATCTCTACATTTCCTTCAGGATCCTTCCATTGTTGTCTGGAAAAGAGTGGAGTGGACATCTGGATCCTCTTCCAAAATTAGGATTCATACCTCTCTTTGACCAGAATAAGAGCAGGAGGAAAAGATAGTTACAGCCACCTCCAAAGTTCCTGTAACCAAGCCTCCCTTTGTCTCCATTTCTCTTCTTTTTTTTTTGGCCTCTTTTTCCTGTTGCCTTCCCAGCAAGGGATTTGCTGCATTGCATCACAATCATCAGATGGAAATCTTCATTTCAGTTTTCAGGGACACCGACAGGCTTAAGGCCCAACCCGAGATAGATACACAGTTGTTTTGATTGGCAGCAAGAGCTTGATGTCCAGAATGACTCCAAATGATGAATTAGATATACAGAACCAAGGCACTCTCAAGATGGCCAAAAGGCAACTCTTGGCCCATCAATAAAAATAATCAGAATGGTATTGCAAATAGCAAGGTTTCTTTTGCAACTTTTATAGCAAGTGGAGGCCTCTCAGGGAGGATTTCCAGGAGCAGAGCCAAATTCAGAAATAAAAGCCAACTAAAAGAAGATTTACACCTCCCTTGAGAAGATAACCAATAAGATTTCAAGGTGGATTTTGAGACTTTGGCAGCTGAACTACATTTCTCAGATTTTTCTCTTTGATTTTAATGAGGTGAACTAATGCATTTGTTTACTTAAATTAATAATAATAATAACAGGAACAGATGCCAAAGAAGCATCTTTTCTGAGCATCAAGGCTTTATTTCAGAGTTTCATCTCCAACTACCATCTCCTCTTGGGTTTGGTTTGCAAAAGCACATCCTGGTGATGGGGTCAGAGACATTGTACTAGGCACTGTTTAAACCATATAGTATAAAGCCTTTGCCCCAGAGAGTTTGCAATGGCTTGTTTTGGTAGGGAAATAAAAATTAAAAAATATAAAACTAGAACTAGTGCAACATTGAAGTCCATTGCGCTAGTATAAATCATATCTGAGACTCAGATGGGTAAATTGTGTAGAAATACAACTATTGTCATGCTTTCCTGCTTTAGTTCCCTTAGTACTTTTCTCCCCTTGAGCTACTTCTTGCCTTTTTCCCCAGGAGTACTATCCCCTCTTTGTCCTTTCTGCATCTTCAGCCTCCTTATCTTTCAGTAAATACTAAATTTGATGTGAGGAGAAAAGGTTTCACATATCTGAAATAAAAATAAGATATGACAATGCCTTTGTGCTTAAGACTTTATCTATTAAACAAGAAAATACCTCAGGCCTCTGAGGTTGGGGGTTTTTTTCATTTGTAACCCTGAAAAAATAAATAAGCAATGATCAGAAAATGTTAACTAGAGGTTGTGTAAACAATAAAGCCTTCCTACATATAGGCCATAATCTGTTTTTTAAAGAGGTTCAGTTGGCGTTTTGTGAGTAATATTGCTTTGAAGCATTGTATCAAGATAGATCTTTCTGGCAAAACTTTTAAGTTTTTAAATGGAAATCTCATGCTGGGAATTTTCATCTAGGTCTGTTGTCAGATAAGGAGTTTAGAGCTGGGAGGCATCTCCACGGCACACCACTGCTATCCTCTGTGATGATGCAACAGGCATCAGGGTTTCAGACCTATTACTAGGGGTAAGGAACGAAATTATCAAGAGAGTGTACCAGAAAACACCCTCTGTTGTTTGAAGCCGGTGCTTACTGGATGGGTTGGATGCTAGGTTTCAAGCTGGGTGGGTCAATGATCTGGCTGTCTGTTCCAATTTGCCCTGTTACCTAGAACTGTGTAGACTCCTGCCCAAGCCCTCCATTGGTAGTTTACTTTCCAAGCTGAAAAGCCTTGCTGACACACTCACTGTGTAGCTGGGAGGCTCTTCCATGCCTCTGGTCTCCTTCGTTGTCCTTCTTGGGACCTGCTCTTCTGCTTCAGAGATGGAAGGAGGGTACACACCTGACCCTTACCCCATGCACAAGGAAACCACGGGTCTATTTAGTGGTGGCAAAATAATAGTCATTGTTTCATTTTGTATATTTTCTTAGTTCTTCCAAACATCTGATTTGCTATTTTGTTTGCTACTGAGCACAGAATCAACATTTTCATGCAACTATTATGGCCTGAAGATCTTGTTCACAAGTGATAGCAACCTGGTCCTTAGTATTTTACATTTAATTTCCAGATACTTTTCTCCCAGGTGCATCCCATTATGTTTATTTACACAGAATTTCATCTGCCATTTTATCATCCAGTCACTCAGTGCTGCAAAACCCTCTGCAATTGTTCTCAGACAACCATCTTCTTACTATCCTGAATAATCTAATGACATCCCCAATGTTATCTCATTATTAATTCCCTCCCAGAACCCACATGATTTTTTTGATCAAAAGGTTTAGATCACACCTTCTGTCATACCATTTATGACAATCCACCATGAAAATTACTTATATGAGGACCTTCTGTCCCACAATCTTTCAATTTCTCTAAGAGTGGCTGTTGTGTTCCTGCTGAAAGACTTTTAATAATTCAGTAGACTGAAGCAATGGAGTGTCCCTATGCATTGACTGACTCCTCCAGAGAAATAAGATTTAATAAATAAAATTTTAATAGAATTTTAATGTTAGACCACCCTTTACAAATATCATGTTGACTTTTCCACAGTACAACATGTTTTTAATTATGTTCTTCATTATTATTTCTACTGCTTTGCCCAAGCACGGGTGTCAGAATCATTGGCCTGTAGTTCCCCCAAAATTCCCTTAAACAAATGTCTCTTTTGATTAACACAATAAAATATTGGTGTTAGTTTGCCAACTACCAATCTTTGGTTACAGCACTAGTTTTAAGTGTGAGTTTAAACATCACAGCTCAGATATTTCCTCCTTGGATTCCTCTACAGCCATTAGGTAAATACTATCTGATTTTGATGACTTGGCATTGTTCATTGTGCATATGGAGCCCATAACCTCTTCCACCAGCACTTCACTTAGAGACAGGTCCTCCAATGAGTCCCTCATAAATTAAGATCCCAGTGTGGGAACCTCCCCAGATGTTTCCACACCCTCTTTTTCAGATAAAGTTTTGCATTCCTGATCTTAAACAATAATATATAAGACTTAAGCAGCACTTTCAGCAACAAAGGGTCCTGAATTTTATTTAACAATTTGCACAAAGTAAATTCCACTGTGAATGAAAAGCAAGAAGGTATGTGAAAATAATTTCCAAAGTCATCTACCTACCGAAAGAGCAGTTGCTACAGTGAATCTAGACAGGGGCAAAATCTGTATGTATAGTGATTTTATCTGTTACGTATGTCATGGACAAAATACTGTCATGCATGTACTGCATGCAGATGGCAGGATCAGTCAGCCTAGTGCACAAGGTTTTTAAAGCTGACAAAAACATTGTGATTTAAGGCTAGTTTAAGTTTTACTTACATACATTTATTTGCTCAAGTTACACCCCTCCACAGATCAGGACTGTGACAACAACTAAGCAGACACTTTTTCATCAAAATGTCAAGAAAGCTCTTCTTTCAAAGGTAAAAAGAAGTAAAAAAAAAAAGACAAGCAAAAAGAAGGGGCTGCCAGCTTTCTCAAATAAGTGTAGAAATATCTGGTTTGGAGCAGCGAAGAAGGCAGTTATGCATCAGACAGCTCATGGTCACTTATGCTGAAGTTTCTAAAATGCTTATGATAAGACAGCATGCAAAAAGTGTGAATCATGAGAGACCTAACTGTTTCTGAGAAAAAAGCTCTTGAAATACCCTTCATTGCTAAAATATATGAAATCACAGAAGACCACAAGATGGCTGCTAAGGAAACAACAAATTTGTACCAAAATTCTTCCTCCGTGACCTGCTGTAGGTGAACTTGCTTTAGCAGGAGGCTGGACTAGATGATCTCCAGAGGTCCCTTCCAACCTCTACCATTCTGTGATTCTGTGAATTAATTGTGAACATTTTATTTTCATTGAGGAATATTTTTTACTGAAACATTCATAAGTATTTGTGTACATACTGTAAGACTTGTGCAGAAAGAAATGGTGAAAATCAGAAGATGTGCTTACCCAAGATTTACTCAAAGCTAAAATCATATACTTTGGTAGGACAAAAGCTCCTATGTGTTGCCAACACCAAATGCTGCCAATCATGCTGCTTATTTCAAATAATGTAAACAACAAAGTTTTGATAAAACGAAGTGATTTTACTTTGTGGTCAGTAACGCCTCTACCGCTGTAATATCAAAATGTTGCTCACTAAACAGATAAAAGGGCAATAATCTGTAATCTGCTGGACTGCTTTCAAGGAGACACTGAGAGTGCATTAAAATATTCCATACAAGCAAAAAACATACTATTATTACACACGTCCTTAGCTCTATATCACTGTTTGCACTGATAAATCTTACAATAACTCTGTGAGATACCTCTCTGACTATGTAGTAATGAGAAACAAAAATTATTATTGACTTCCAGAGAACTGGTGAGCTTGTGTACTGCATAATACAGTAATGGATCGTTCAGATAAGTTTGCATTTGGTCTGGAAAATTGTGAAACACAATATTTCAACACTTTTCCTCTCCTGCCAAAGGAGCTTCAGAATCACAGAAGACAGTTTATTTTGAACATATGGAAAAGATGAGGAATGTCCTCCCAGAGATATCCATCTCTATAACATCTAGTTGAAAGGATCTTCATACCTTTTCCAGCTATTAGATGCTACTTTTGCATATTAGGCAAGCATTTTCCACTTACACTTTCTTATGTTTGGGGGAAACAAAAAAATTTAAGTGACTGATATGTATTCCACGTCTCCTGCAAAACACGTTTAATGTATTTTTGACAGGCTTAAAACTGCAACAATCTGATTCTGGACATGTTAAAAATTACAGCATAAAATTATAGGGTAAGTTACAACAATCAACAGTAAATTACTTGTTCATAAACATAAATTGTCTGGTATCATAGCAAAGGAGTTAAAACAGGAAAGAATTTCATTCACGGTAATGCCGTAGCTTTAAAATACCTGACTTTACACTTCACCTTCACAAAATTGCTCTAACTCGATTTAGACCTGATTCTTGGAAACAGCACTGATTTTTCAGGAAACTGCAGGCATTGATAAAGGGGTAACACTTGACAAGAGGCCGGGTAAATATGATTTTTATGAGAAATACTTTGTATTGAGACATTCGCAAGTATGTGTATGCATGCTATAAGAGCTGAGCACAAAGAAATGGTGCAATGTTCTATTTTTACTTACTACTACTACTCTCAGTTTCCTAAAAATTTCACAATTTATTATGCCTATGTCCACCTAAAATTCAGCAGTGACAGGATTTATTCTTCCTTGTTAACAGACTAGGAGAGACTGCAGAAGCCTGTTGAATGTGTGCTTTTAGCCTGAACTTCAGGTTAAAGCTAGAGTTGTATACATAAAGAATTTTTTTAATTTATATAGTTTTTAACTAATAACTGAAGTACATGCAAATGTTTAAAAACACTTAACAGCATTTTAAATAACATATTGCAACCTTATGATAATCAACACTGAATCATTGGTGTGGTGAACTAACCTGGTGCTATTCGCCTCAGCTACAGATAAGAGTAGAACTGCCTGGAGTTTTGTGGGAATTGTAAAAACCAACATGCAAAGCTGAATAAAGGCACATTTTCCACCTAGAGGTCAATGACGCTGCAGCCTTCCTACTAGCAATAACCGAATGGGGTGTCATAAAACTTGGTTGGCAACATTTGTATGACTTGGTGCCTGAAATATACCTAGCACCAAGGTGCTCTGCAAAGTTTCACCAGGACTGTGCCCAAGTACCACAATGGTATTGATGTCTTTCCAGTGAAGCATCCTGGCTAGACAGACCAGGTAGCAGGAGCAGAGCATACAGCCACAAAGCACTCAGTGAAACTATGTGTTCCATTGTGTCCAGTCTGAGTGTCTGTAAGATCTGGTCCTTGGTAGAATGTTGCCATGATATTTCATAGAATCATAGAATCACTAGGTTAGAAAATACCTTTGAGATCATCAAGCCCACTATATCTGTCCACTACTAAATCACATCCCTAAGCTCTTCATCTATCTGTCTTTTAAATCCTTCCAGGGATGGTGATTCAATCAACTCCCTGGGTAGCCTCTGCCAGTGTTTGATAACCCTTTTGGTGAAAAAATTTTTCGTAAGGTCCAGTCTGAATGTCCCCTGACACAGCTTGAGGCCATTCCCTCTCATTCTATCACCTACCACTTGGGAGAAGAGACCAACACCCACTTCTCTATGACCTTTCAGATAGTTGTAGACAGTGATGAGGTCTTCCCTCAGCCTTCTCTTCTCTAGGCTAAAATCTCAGTTTCCTTTTACTCACAAAGAGCTACAGGCACCTGCAGTGCTGTAAAAATAATATGCATTTTAACTTGCCAAGGACAAATCAGTTGTTTTATTTTCACACTCTAACTTAAAACAAGAAAGTAAACATGAGCTGCTGGGGAGTAGAGTAAACTTGCTCACGAACTGGAGGGATGCCACAGAGAAGAAGCAACAGCACATGAAAGACTTCCGTGCAGTGGGAACTGGGTAGAAAAGCAAATTACACTGCATATGAAATAATCTAGAAAATAATATTGAAAATATCTGTGCGCTGCTATACAAACCAGGAATACCTCCTGACATGCAAAATTATATTTTTTATTCCTAATGCAAAAAGCTTATAGATGCCAAATATGAAAACACAATAATATTGATTCAAGCAAAAGAAGAAAACTTCCCTGCCCCTCACTCCATCTTCAGTTTCCTCTAGTGACTGCTAATATTAAGTCTGGTTCTGAGGAGAAATCTAGTTGACAATGCTGTGGCAGTGGTAGGTTTTTAGGAGGAACTGAGATTTACATGCTCTGACAGGGACTGTGATGCAAGAGCTTTGGCTGGTTCACTACATATCACAATGACATTTATTGCATTGGCAATGTTTTCTCTCTTTCTCTGGCAATTCACAGGCACTTCAGAACTCTCCAAGAGAAACAAGTTTTTTGTTTCAATCTTGCTTCTTCTCAGTATTTCAAGGACACAGGCAGTCATTTGGGGAACTCTTCAGCAACAATACTGTTAACACACACTTCTCTGAGTCACAGGACCACAGACTGCATCACATCTGCAAGCCAGATCTGAGGAAGTTGGATACTTAGAATCACAGAATGGGTTGTGTTGGGAGGCATCTTCAGAGACCATCTAGCCCAACCCCTCTGCCATGGATAAGGGCAACTTTCACTAGATCAGGTTGCTCAGAGTCCCATGTGACCTGACATTGAACACAGTGATGGATGTTGTGATGAACCTAACTTCTCCTAGCAATCTGTTCCAGTGTTTCACCATCTTCATTATAAAATGTTTCTTCCTTATAACCAATCAAAACCTACCCTCTTTGAGTTTCATACTGTTGCCCCTTGTCCTGCCACTACAGACCCAAATAAAAAGTGTTTCTCTTTCTTATAAACTCTGTTTAACTACTGAAAAGCTGCAATAAGGTCTCTCTGAAGTCTTCTCATCTCCAGGCTGAACAACCCTTTTTCAGCCTTTCCTCACTGGAGAGGTGTTCCATTCCTCTGACCATTTTTGTGGCCTTTCTCTGGACCTGCTCCAACAGGTCCACATCTTTCCTGTTCTGGGGGCTCCAGAATACAGTACTCCCAGAGGAGTCTCACCAGAGCAGAGTAGATGGGCAGAATCACCTCCCTCAACCCGCTGGTCAAGCTCCTTTTGACGGAGCCCAGGATATGGTTAGCAGACATTGCTAGCTTATGTTCAGTTTTTCATCCACTAGTACGCACAAGTCCTTCTCTGCAGGGCTGCTCCCAAATAAATTTTTTAATCAACCAATTTTTTACTCAGTGAATACTTGCTGATATCTAAATCTGTGTTTCTCAGGACATCAACAGAGCAGGACAATCAGCCCCACAAACTTCCATCCCATCACTTCTGAGATATACAGATGGATTCTCAGAGCTACACCTAGTGTCTTAACATCTAGTACAGATAACAATATTGTTTATTGAACAATAAACCTGTTTCACTGTAAGCAGAGGCCAAAAACAATGGATGGTTTGGACTGGACTGTTTCAGGACTGTTGTACTCATCAAACTGAGTAGACATCCAGAGCTCCCATTTTCTTATGCCTTTCATGAACCTGATGGCATGATCAAAAGACTGAGATTTTGAAAAGTAACGAGAATAAGGGATGATCTGTTCACTAATAAATCTGGAGGCAGTAAAAAATGTGAGGATATAAATTCCTCTGGAAGTGCCTTTTCATGACACTGCATTATTGTCTGATACTTTCTGTAGGTCTCTGCAGTAGGAATGCTGCTCAGGAAGCAGAAACTATCTTTAAAAGCACCTTTTGAATGTTTCTGTCATAGAGTCTGAAAGAAAACTGGAGCATGAACCCTTAGGCTTTGTTTTTGTAGTAACCATTCTGAGAAAAGCAACACTTTTATTCATCGGGGTTGTATTTGATCATATTCTTGTGTCAAATTTCATTAGCTCTGATTCCAGGGCATGATGCATAACACAGTAAGTTTTTACAACTGGAGAAGATTGGCTTGCAATTTGGGAAACAGATGCTCTAACGTATTTTCACTAACCACACAAGAAAGGGCAAAAGTGGAAAGGAGTTCATTGCCTGACTTGTTTTTCAGATTTTCCATGTATTCGTTAGCAGTCTTCAGATAAATCAATGCACCTAAAGGAACCAGAAGTGTCTCATTACAAAAAGAAGTAATTGCCAGGCTACTTGCTTTTGCTATTAGGTATAAACATACCTAACAACAAGAGAGAGTGTTTTTCTCTCCCACTGCGAAGTGACAGAGCAGAAGTTGTTCCCCATTTTTTTACAGGATGTCCTACACACCCATTCTCCCTAACACTAACCCTAGTTTTGACGTTGCATTCATCTGTGACAAGCCCCAAACTAATTGCCTCACAGAAGGTGACTGATGCAAGTCACACTGAAAAAGACCATAAGAGGTAATCACAGACCATATTGCGCAGCAAGATCCTATTTCCAAATGAACTTTGTCCACCTTGTTTAAAAGTCTTGGCAACACCACAGAATAGTTAAAGACAAGAAGGTATGTCTAATGTAACCAAGTGAAGCCATAGAAGATAAGTATGGCTGGTTGCATTTGCTGCTCAGCAAGTTTCTCAGGTCCAGACTGGTTTTGCCTGAGAAAATGCAGTCAGGGTCTCCAAATTAAACCTGGTACAAAAGGCTGCACCAGGGCACCACAGTCCCTTTTAACGATGTACCAAACTGGTTATTTGTTCAGCACTGACTCAGAAGAAATAAAAATCACCTCCTGAGTAATCAACTCCACATCCTGGAGGATGGAATTGTATAAATCCTTTGAAGTTTCCCAGGACCATCTTCTGCTCACTTTTCAAATGTGAGGAGAAGGTGTCCCTGCCTGAGGAACTATGAGTCCAGTGGCAGGTGGCCTTCAGGCAGTGGGATGTAGAAGATCAGGAGCCTGAGAACTCAGACCTTTCCTGCAGCATCATCTACAGGGTATGACAGGTTCTTTGGTGTACTCAGCCAGGGCATCATACCCTGTTGCCTCAGTGGGAGCCCACTGGTGGGTCAGGAGAGGCAGGCAGAGTGACTGAAACCTCCTAGCCTATGTGTGAGACCACAGATGCTCAAAGGAGAACACAAAGTTTCTTTATGTTTTAATAAGTCCTAATTTATCAGAGCTGAAGACAACTGACATGCCCTGAATTTAGGATATTTTGAAAGAGGTGACACCCAGTTTACTACAGTGATGTCATAGGTGTTGGCATGCTCTTCTCGGGTACATTGCCTTCCTTATCCATGCTCCCCACTTCCCATCTCTCTAGTCATCTCATCACTACTAGGATACCCAGTGACCAGAAAACAAGAAAGACCTTTCCATCCACTTCAAAAAATAAATGTTTTTTTTGTTTTAGATAAAAAGGGCAGGTGTCATTGTCACATTTACATCAAACGACTTCTCTCACTAAAAGAAGGTGTAGTAAATGGGAGTTTCATACATGAACACATGTTCATTTTTATCTTTATGAATACAGTAGGGTTTTCCTTGGTTTGTATGGAAATATTCTGTTCTAATGTAAAAAATGTTGAATAATTAAAGAAACATGCTCTGAACACTCCCTAACCTGGACCAGCAGTAAGAACTGAAGACCTTACATGAATAAATACAAGCTCAGTTGTTTAAAGGAGAGGAGAAAACTTTAAAATATCTCTCTAAAAACCTGAGCTACACTTTCAACAAAGACCACTTGTCATACGGTCTATAAATTGTTGCTGGAAGATCTTTAATCTCTCAAGGGTCTCTACAGTTTCTGCAGTCAGCATCAAGTGTTATTTTAAGAAACAACTATGAGGCAATATTAAAACTGACGTCGTTCCCTCTTTAGTACACAAATACAGTTCATTAAATTCTCAAAATGTAGGATGAATTTATTTTTCCATGGGTCTCTTAGATGGTACCATAATGATTATTATATTTTTTATTATCTTTATTATAGCTACTTATAGCAGACTACTTCCTAAGAAGCAGTCTTAGTCTTCCCCCTCCCACCACCACTTCTGCTGTACAGAATTCTCTGTGTGCTTTACAGAAGAGAAGACAAACCGGTTATGGGAGAAACACTGAAGCAATGCAAAGGAAGCAGGATACCCAAGAAATGTTGCACTTTGGTATTGTCTGTACAATTTGTCTTAGTTTCTCCCAATGCAGAGCCTACCCTCACTGATGACCAGAGACATTATTCAGGAGCATAAGAAATAGCAAGGACATGAGCACTCCCCTTTCTCTTAAGGATGCTGCTCTGACAACTCTCTTTCCTATTTCAGTCTCACTGCCACCAGAATTTCTATAAGAAAACACTTCTCTTTTTAACTAACTGTTGCATTTGTGGTATTTAATTATTTTGAAGACCAAGACCTGAATTGGACAACAAGTATCTGTGTGCCTTGCTACTTGGCAAACAACAGGAATTTTGACATTGTCACAGCAGTAAAGCCAGTGATAATTCTCTAAATGACCAGTTGACTATGATGTGAATGCCACTGTATCATAGATACACAACAAGATGGACAACAAGCTGTGTATTAAAAAGGCATGCTGGCTATTTTAAGAGAAATTAATCTATTCAGGTTTACTGTTTTGAGAATGTTTCATCCATCCGCTGGTCTGTAGATGACTTCTCTGTGAATCTGTTCCCAAATTAGACTCACTAAATTGAAAATCAAGTTCTTTCTCTGCTTACACTCTGTGGATGCTTTTATTTTCCTTAATCCCTTTGGCTGTTACATTGGAGTCTGAAACAGCATCTCCCAACTGTCTCACTGAGACTAACTGAATTTATTATATAATCTCATCTCCCATTCCAAAAAATTCAAGATCAATCTCAAAGAGCAGTCCTCTGAACTTGGCAGACACTCGTGTGGGAAAGTCTTTAAACAAAAACAAATTTGTTTATGTACTGGGAGAAGGAGCTCCAAGAGAAGATAACATGTGCTGTGAGCCAACACTGCCCTCAGCAGCAGAGCTGGGGCGGCTCTCCCAGGGCCAGCACTGCTGTAGAGCTGTAGCCCCTCCACCAGCTGCCCCATCTAGAGCCATCCCCCCAGCTTCTGCCAGACAGCAGAGACTGGAGTGGGGTTTTTGCATCACAGCAAGATGTATTCTGAACTCAAAATGGGAAGCAAAGAATGCCTGGATGGTGAAATCTTTTCACACAAAGCAATTTCAAATTTGTAGACTTTGTGAATATTTATTAGGGCCACATTTTTTGAAAAAATATTATTTAAGTATATAACACAACTGGCTTCCATGAGAGTTAACCACAAACCTTGGGAATTTTTTTGCTTGCAGTGTAATCCCATTTTTTAAAGGCTACAGAGTCAAATTTTCTGGGAGGAAAAAACCTATACCTATTCAGGGTGCCAGCAGAAGACTGATCCCCCAGTCAATTTCCACATAAGTAGTGACTTTCAAAGTATTCTATAAAACTCACTACACCAAATTAGTTATTCCTAGGGATTTAGATTATAGGTATTTTCCAAAATGCACACCTTGTTACCTTCTTTGGAGAGATTAAAGAAGTATGCTCTTGCTTTAAGAGCAGAGTGAGCAAGCTTTGTTTCAGACATTGAGTTGAAGCTCTGTGGGAAGCCAGCAACATCCATGAAGTGACAGGAACGATCTATTAGTACGTTAGTGACATGGCTGAGGAACAATGACCATGTCCTGTCCTAGCAGGTGAACCCTTCATGCTGAAACCATAATCACTGGATACTCACTGCTGAGTTGTAGCGCAGACCACCAATGCATGAACTCTGTACATACCCAGTCAGAGAGGTAAAGTGTAGGGCTACTCAGGGTGGATCCTAGGAGCAGTGTAAATAGGCAGTGCTAGGCATATAAGGGCTACTTTTGCTACTTGCATGCAGGCATCCAAATGCACTGCAGTTTCATGGCCATGTCTTTGTCTCAGGTATGCACATGCCACAACAGTCACTGTTGCAATTACACAGTACAGAAATCTTTTGTTTTACAGGTTGTTTCTGAGCTGACCAGTGACAGTGGAGGAATTATTCCCTGGTGATGTAAGCGTGAGAGCTAAGTGTAAGTAAGAATTCAAAGAATCAAAACTGAAACAGTCAAAATTTTTATCACAGGGGACCACAGATGAACATTTTCTCAAAAGCTACATCTTCTTTGATTAGATTTGGCTCTGATTCTGGTTGGTCTCTAGCTGTGAGAGAAGTTGATCTCCTTGAAGTGTTGCACCATCTTGAAGCAAAAGTTTGCCTGGTGAAAGACCTGCATGTGGCTCTCCCTCCAAGGCTGTTACTTGATGAGCCCATGTACATTTTAGTGAGAAAACATAGAATCTTAATACGAGCAAAATACAAGTGGCCCATAAGTTTAGCTCTCCACTAGCACATAGGTCCCAGAGTTATGGAAGGAATTACATCACTGGCAAAAGCAGTTGCCTAAATATGAGTGTATCAGAGAAGAAAGGGGAGCTGATGAGCAATGAAAGATATGAAAAAGGAGGAAGCTCCATTACCATCTCCTTGCTTTGGAGGTGTGTCCAAGAAACTCTGTTTTATCTGTTGTCCAGACAACCATAACTAAGTTCAGATGCTCTGAATATGACACTAAGGAATGACACAGATGGGCTGCCTTGACAGAAGATTTCAAAATATCAAGGAGTTTTCCAAACCTCTCCTCGTCACTAGTCACACAGATACTCTCCAGATTGCCCCTGCATTAATGCTCCAGAGCCATAATCTCACAAGAATCCAAAACACAAATGCTAGTCTCCATTGGACAGCATTACCTGAAGATGGTACCTCTGCAAGGAAGGAGATGGCTTAATTAATGAACCAGTAAAACTGATGCATGACACTGCCACAGAAGAAAGACCCAGTGATGCCTTGTGTAGTCAACTGACCAATACGTGGAACTTGCATACTCACATGGCAACTAAGGGAGCAGATGAAAATTACTGCATACCTTGAAGTCACTACTCAGGCTATGCATTTTATGGGAAGCTGTGCTAGGAGATGTGTGGGGATGGAGCCATTACCCAAAGATGCTGCCTTCCACCACAAAGCATGTTTGGTTTGTGGTCCAGGCAAGAATAAAATGGAGCCTAATTTCCTGCTAAATACCAGTGCTTACCTTCTCTTGGGTGCTAAACTTTCTGACCCATGGGTTTTTTAGAGCAGTCACATTCTTGGCACACTTAATGGCTATGGGACCAGCATGGCTGGGACCATGTGCAGTGCCAAGTATTGAAGGGAAAAAAAGTTCCTTTCCTGCAGAGTGAGGGGAAACCCAGCAGAGGGATTACGAGGGTGTGAGTCATCATGCGCCTTGTGCATGACTCTGGGGACAGGGTGGCCTCTTGTTCCGGGGCTGGGGCAAAGTCACTATTTCGCCTGTTATTATTGTTAGTCACAACCCCATCTATACAAAGTCCAGTAGAAACTACACTTGCAAATGCCTCAACCTGAAATGTAAAATAAACACTGGGAAAACAGCTGCTACTTACTTTATCTAAATATTCCCTGAGGCCAGATCTGCTTCCACTGAAGTCAAGTCCGGTTTTGAAATCAGCAGCAAGGGAAGCAAGATCCAGCCCTTTATTTGGAAAGATGTTAGTAACCAGATTGCAGTTTTAATTTGTCACCAAGGCAGGGGTAGGATAAGACATTTTGGTTGCTGCTATAAGTAGCTTCAAGGATTGAGAGAGGTTGCTGTAGATGCTGAAGACTTTGTGACATCCTGGGACAGCAAGAAAGGAACTCTGTGACTCTGGCGGTTGCCCTCACTACAGGGAGGTGAAGAAATCCCTCTGGTCCCATTCTGAACACTGAGAAGGAGCATAGCTGGGCCTGAGAAGCTGCAAGAGCAGTGGGTATAGAAAAACAGGAATTCTGGAATCTATGGATCAGCGCCATATCAGTGATCTTATCAATATTTTCAGTGACTCATCTATGGCTTTTTCTCCTCTGAGGTTTTCATGACACAGTCACTTCCTTCATTAATATATAAAGATGGGGAATTCAAGCAGAAAAGTTGGAAAAGTGCTAAGTTAAGGTAGCTGGATAAACATGAATGTTTTTAGCTTTAGCAGGCTGCTGTGTCAAATTCTCCCATGCTCATAGACTTTCCCAGTGTCATAGACTTCATAGTGGTATATGCTGGATTATACTAGCAGAATTGATGACACTTGTACTAGATGGTCGTTTCCAGAAAACTATGTCTCTGTGACAAGTGTACCTCAAATGCACCATGCCATCCACTGTGTGTCTAGCGTAGTTTTAATTGCTGTGGTGTCACAGATAAAGCAACTCTAGCATTTTGGGCTGTGATTGAACCTCACCTGGGAAGCAGGGTCATTCTCTTGCATAGAGGAAAAGAGGGAGAAATGGACTGCTACATTTCAATAGGTGCTTGGAACAAACTTTAGAAGGCATCCATAGTTTAGAAACAGCCTGTGTTTCTTTTAGCACATTGCATACATTGAAAATGAAAACTGGTCAGCTTTCTGATTGACTCCAGATAGAGTCAACTTAAGTTTAGCCAGAATTATTAGCTCTAATTCAGCCCTGGGTTTGCCAGATACAACCTGCCATTTGCACAATCCCTTAGGCATTTCTGCACTCTGCTCCAAGAGGGTGTATTAGCTAATATGCAACCGAAGGTATGTTTGCAACACTGCAACCACAGGATAAATTTTGCTGGAGCATACTTAGGTGTTGCCACACAGAGTTCACTAAAGCTTTGGACTCAGTCCTGGAACACTGTGCTTGAGCGCATGAGTACAGATGGACCCCCCTGCACAGTGCCAGCAAAGTGTCAGGGCCTCTATGGCACAGTTAATCCACAACCTGGATAAACTGCTCACAGATAATTCAGAATTCATTGTAAACCTATCTAGCACCTCTCTTTTATGGGAAGATAAACACTTCTCCATAAAAGTACTGGTAAACACGAATTCTACCACTGTGAACAGTCACATTTTATATACATTTTCTTGGGGTTTGTTTTTCAGTTGTTACATGAATCATGCCTTTTACTGCATCTACAGTACAAACTCCAATCACTATAGGAGAAAAAGCATTTAACCAAAAGAAGTGAGTTTGTAGTACTGCACTAGTCACACCCAGGCAAGTAAGCAGTGGGGAAACAAATCACAGCTCTTCAAAATCTAATCAGAGGAAAGCAACTCCAGCTAATTGAAGCCTTAACTCTGTGCCCTCGGGCACTGTCCTCCTGATCTCGCATGCCATTTAGCTGTTAAATATTCCTGCTGGGACCTGGACAGTTTTATGTGATTTACAGTTCCATGGCTATCCACTGAGAAAAAATCTACCATACATAAAAATATAAAATTAACAGCCTTTGTCTATCCAATAGCTTCAAAATAAACTCAGTGTTGGATACGTTTCAGTATATCAGCTCTGGAAAAGAAGGCTGACAAACAGTTTGAAATCTTCAGAGCTGCAGCATCTAGGTTTCTGTGGCCCAGCACTTCCAGAGTCAGTGACCTTGACTCCCAGCTTGCATCTACAGCAGCTGGGATTTCTAATCACTCTTCAGGCAAGGACCAAGAAGGACTACTCAGACTACTTTCCAAGTTTAGAAGAGATGAGGGAATTCAGCCCAGTGCGGCTGAGTGATCAAATCTCACACAAGAGAAGACACTAGACCACAGCAACACAGTAATAGCCCCTCTTGCCCTCTCCCTTGCAGTTGTGAAACTCCAGTATTGTCTGTAAGGATGAAGAATTTCCAACTGCAACGATGACGTTGCACAGGTGACTTCTTTGGTGAACATTTTATGACATCCTTTGTAGTCAGTAACAACCTGACTGAGGATTATTTGCCCATAGCTCAAGTTCACAACATTTATGGCTAAAAAACCCAAACCAGTATGGATCATGGCTAATGGGTTGAATTGGGAACAAAACACGAGTTACAACAATATGTCATAAAACCGTAGTTAAGGGTAAAGTAAAGTGTTAACAAAGCTGTGAAGACATCCGTGATTGTATCCCTGATACAACTGTGAAAGGCGGCTAAAAATATAAAGGAGTGGAGCAAGAGGTGGTCTAGTGCAGTCAATGGCATTTAAGTGGTTATCCTCAGTCTCTATGGGATTTTACTACTTTTTGGGTTTTCTCTAAAGATTTGTTCATATACCTATTGCTTCTTCTAGTGAGGACAAGGTAAAGGAACAAGTTGTAAGCTAACTTTCCTTGAGTACAAATCATTACAAAAAGCTCAGAAACAGATCGGCAGTGGTGACAGCAAAAGGCATGCCACCACCTGTTTTCAGCAAGATGGTGGGTTTAATTCCTTCTGTTTACTCTCACCTCTGCTCCCCATAGGAAAAAAAAATAAAATAAATGCCTTTGATACTGTCTGTACTGAAGGCAGTCATCAAGGCTGTTTGTAGGTTTATGGTTGCCAGCCAGCCTCCCTGCTCCAGCAGGTGCCAGGCACCCTGAATTACTTCCATCACGCCCTGCTCGGTGGGGCAGTGAGTAAGCTGATGAATTCTGCTTATTTCATCTGGGAGGCAACTACCTCCTGCTCTCCACAAGGAACTTCCCACATATAATAAAGGTTTATAGTCAACCAGAGCAAAACTTCAAACTCATTCCTTCCAGATTCATTCATGACGAGGGCGGGGATGCTAGAGTGCTTGGCAATGTTTAACTCAATAAATACTAAAATCTCCAGAGCAATGGCCCTTTATCAACCCTGCTTTCTTTAGATACAGAATCAAAGAGCTAGCAATCATGTCCCGTCAGCTTATGCTTACCAGTACTGCAACTGGATGCTAGGTATTTAGTAAAACTTATGCTAGGGAATAAATGCTGTATGTTTAAAAGAATTACCCTGGCCACCTGGGACAGGAAGGGGCAGGCATATCACAACAAAGTCCAAGTACAACTCTGTGATATATGAAGAGAATTATAGCCAAAAATCCACAGGAAGTACTTGCCAGGAGTAGTATGTTGAGTTTTGGGTGTTAAATGTAAAGAAAAAATGTGGAACAACTCTGGAGACTGCAGGAGTAAGAATGGTCTGAGATTCTGAAAATACAGATCAGTGCAGGAAAGCTGTGAGAGAAGAGAAGAGAAGAGAAGAGAAGAGAAGAGAAGAGAAGAGAAGAGAAGAGAAGAGAAGAGAAGAGAAGAGAAGAGAAGAGAAGAGAAGAGAAGAGAAGAGAAGAGAAGAGAAGAGAAGAGAAGAGAAGAAGGGGCAACAATCTTCAAATAAAAAAGAATCTCCAAAGAGAAAGGGAATATTAGATTTCTTTATTCTATACAAGTAATGGGCTTAGACTCTCACTAAGAAGATTCAAAGTGGAAATGAAGTAGGATGAAAAAACAAGAATAGACTCCTAGGAAAGTCTGTAAGGTGTCAGTCATTGGAGATCTCTGAATTTTGACAATATCTGTCAGCAAACTGCTCAACTCTGAAAAAGAGAAGCAGTGTACCATAAGCCAAGCTGTCAGGTGACAACCTTAACTTTCAACCAAAATGAAACAGCACACAATAGTGCTACTGCAAGAACCTGGAGGGGTAAGACAGCACAGAGACAAGCAAAGTAAGAGTAGCGAATTCTTTCCACTTTAACGCAGAAAGCAGTGCACCTTTAGCAAAAAAAAGTTGAGTCTTAATTAGCTGTCAACCATGTAGTACTTCACCCATGAGAACAGCCTCACATGTCCCACCTCACAAGGTGAGGAGTGATTCAAGGACACGTTAAGAAGAGTGTTGTTTAAATACATTAAACTCAAGCATGTGTGTATTGCAGATCTGAACCATTAAGCCACAGTAAAAGCATTGTTGTCTACTACTGGCTGTGGGTAGAAAGGAGTAAAAGGAGTATTTTCTTTCTTCAAACCGAAAAGCAGGCAAGACTTCTCATAGCATCTGAGCAAGACCAAGGACTCTCCATTGCAGAGGACCATTTCCCGTGTCCTCCAAAGAGGACTTGCACTCCTTAGTGCCAGTGCAAATAATCAAACAAACCTTTCCACTATCCTAGTTCACACAGCTGGGGCATCTGTGGTATGATTAATTTCTTCAAGAATGACTTTGGAGATTACAAGCAGAAGAAGAATAGGTTAGAAAGAAGTGAAACAGCTGTGTTAATGTCAGAAGGTATGGATGAAAAAGGATCATACAGAACTGAAATCCTTTTTCAGGATTTCCTGCTTTCAACTACTCCCAGGAATACTTAAGTGCAAGAAGTGCCATGGTTTCCTCTCTTAAGTATTCTCCAGGATTTTGTAAGCTGGAAAGTCCCACTAGGCAAACGGGTTTAAAGAACTTTCATTAAAGGAAATTGACAGGGGGTTGTGGTGAAGATTATCTTGTTTCAAGTGGAAAACTGATTCACAGCTTCTGAAAATAAATTTTCTGGGGAATTGTTGACAATTTTTTTTAAGCCCAGAAATAACTGGTCTTGGTTCTTTCCCCTTACTGAAACTGACCTTTCTTTCCTCCTAAAATATTTTTGTGTATTTGATGAAAAGAGTCAGAGGTCATGAACAGCCTCATGGTTTGGGTTGGCATAATGCAAGGCCCCAACACATTTTCCATCTCAATAACCAATGAATAATACACATTAATCATAACTGAAAAAACATCAATCTAATTTTATGAATAATTTTGAAGTTCTAAAATCTGGGCTTCTGGCATGGAATATAAGGAGAGCTTGGAAAATGTGCAAAAAGACAATGACCTATCAAAAACCTTCCAGACTGGAACTAGACTGGGATGTGAGAGAGAACCATATCCCTAAAAACTTACCTGCACCAGGTTTCTTGAACTGGTTTCTGTCAGCTCCTATAAGAAGGCCTTACAGAATACATGAGCTGTGCTCTTGAGACAAAGGATATTGAAATGGACACATCTGCAAAATATTTCAGGCAATATGAATCCAGACATTTTCAGTTGGTAAGGATGTCATTAGAAAGTGAACTTGGTTCCAATGGGAATCGCTTCACCACAAAAAGGCAAGCAAATCAATTGCCTGATAAATTCATGAAATGGGAATATATCACTCAACATCTATCGGAAAAGTCTTCAAAATTATTCCCTTAACATAAGCTGGGCTTGATTTGAGCTCACCACCATGCAGGCTTGCAAGATGAAAGACTGTCTTAGGCACGCTTTCATTTATGCACTTTCAATTGCTTTTAAATTTACAGAGAATTTTAAAATCATAGTTTACAACTAATAGAAAGGAAAGGAAAAGAAAAGTTAATTTATTTGGAAATTGGCATCCATGCAAGATGGAGAGAGCATTGTTCACCCTATCTCACATTGCTTCTTACCTGGCTCTGGGCTTCATGTGCTGGCTCATTCCAAAGAGAAGAGTTAGTGAGCACGGTGTCACCCAGTGGAGCTTACTGAGGCTGAGACTGGGAGAGTGACACTACCCAGCATGGACCTCTAAAGTGAGGAACACTGCTGTAATATTTTTTTTTGACAGCCTCGGAGTTTGTTGATTTTCATTTGAAGAGCATCAGGAAACCATGTCTGCCAAACTAATCAGCAGCTATCACCCTATGCTGAGGGATGCTTCTAGACTCCTTTGGATTTGGCACCTTCCAGACTGATTTGTCAGATACTATAAATTTTAAAGAAACTTAAAAAAAATAAACCAAAAGAAAATAAAATAATGTCCTGCTGAACTTTTCTGTTTTGCTGTTCTTGTAACATATATGAAACAGATCTGACAGGAGAGTTTCCTTCAGCTCATATCTCAGCAGTAAGTGGGGGCATGAGCTTTTTTCTTTCTTTTTTTTTTCAACAACCTTTACTAAAAATAACTCCTCTAAGACTATGGAAGGAGATTTCCAGCCGTGTAAGTTCAGATGTGCCTGCATTCATTCAGAAGGTTGATCTGGATTTAATACCCACAGCCCTGTCAATACCGTGTTAAGCCCTCTGGCACCAGAGGGTCCAGGCAGTCTCCCTGTATTGTATCCCAACGCCAAGCATCAAGAGGGATGCAATCTATCACGTCAGCTCCTGAAGCAAAACCTACTGCAATTATATGCTCTCAAAATGGGCCCATTAACCTATCAAAAAGTATTTGAGAAGGGGTGTAATGTTGTCAGTTATTGTTCACGGGGGAGGAGTGAAGATAATTCTTATCTTGCAAATAGATTCATGCAAAACCAATCACAGTTTGTGTTGCTCTAATTGATTTAGCCCGTTTTCTATTCTATGAAAATTCCAGGGCAGGGTGTTCACACACACAAAGACTAATGCCATTTCCCAAGAGTGGATTACAGTGAGAGCCTGTGCCTGGCCCACCAAAGGAACACAGAATCAAGTCAGCCACAAAGAGCAGAGAATATTCCCAAAGAGGGCAAGAAACACCAAAGAAAATTGAAAGAGTGGCAAAGACAGTGGCAAAGACAGTGCTGTTTTTATAAACACTAACAAATACGGTAATGCTAGTACTCACAACGCACTTAGGTGCTTCCATGTATCAACAGCTAGCTAGAGGTACCTTGAGCTAAGCCGCACCCATGGTACATTTTATTTCCAGTGAGGCTGGAGAGTCCAACAGCCTCCAATAATCTAGTCATCCTCTGTTCGAAAAAGGATGAGTCCCTGGCGGGCAAAATAGCTCTCCACTGGGAAAATAATTGCTCTAAGTAAGAACAGTATTTTTCTAGACTTCACTGACATAAAGACAAAGGGCTCCAAATCAGGTAAGCCTGGTTACAGAGAGTATAGAAACTTTATTGCTCTGTTTATGAAGTGGGCAGTACACCCTGTGAGCCCCTGTTTTGGTGGAGACCTGGAAGAAGAGATAACTGTGATGGTGACACTCCTTATGCTCCCTGAGGACTCAAGAGAGGTAACATCTATATAACTTACATCCCCAATGTGATAAGATAGGGAACTTTAGGAGAAAAGCCCTCCTTCATCAAAGACAATAGTCCTCCCAAATTAACCACCCAAATGAAGTGCTTGCAGTTAAGCAATGTGCATACCTGTCATCTGCACCTTCCCAGGTAAGTCAAGGTGCTCTGAAGTTTTGCCAGTGCTGTGCCTGGTTCAACAAGAGCATCAATGGGCCTGGTCAACGTTCCCCAAGAGGCACAGAAGAAGAACTGTCCTGCATAATGTTCCCTACACTGCAGAGAGACTCTGAGAGAGCTCCGCCCCATCAAAAAACACCGTCCTGAGCTGCACCCAGACCCTCACCATTTCTGTGTCCCACAGCAAAAATGTCTGTTTCACTAGGTCATTTTGGACACACAGAGGAGAGGATATGTTCAAGTCTTTCTGGCTTTCTCTCCTTTGGCCTACTACATCACATAACTTCTTCCCAGGTGACAACCCTACACTTTCAAAAATAAGGTGACTTCTTGTGACTTCCCCCACCCCCAAGCCAAATCTCCTGGTGACTCATTTTTTCATCCTGCTGAGAATAGTCATCACTGGATTCATTCTTTTCTGATGACTTATGAACTTCACAGAGGATGCTACTCCAAAAATAATAGGACAGATTCCTCCTCTAATATTTGGAGTCCTGCAAGCTGTTTCCTTAGTTTAAATAGTGGAGCAGTAGAAATGTGTTCATTGTGTACTTCCCTGAAAGCAACTTGTACTGACCGTTGGGTGCTGGAGGCATCCTGAGCTGCTGAAGGCAGATTAGACCTACCAGGGCAAGACTTTTCTCTATTTCTCTACCATTACATCCTTCCTTGTCAACGTTGCAACCATGAAGGATATCATTTTACCTCTTTTTTTCTTAATCCTAGCAGAAGACAAAAAAATTAATTCCTTAAGATACTTCCACTTGCAGGGGAAAAGGGCTAGAAATACACACATCTGGGGAAAAAAAAAAAGCTGAGAATCTCTTTAAATTCATAGTTCCCTCAGATGAGTGGGGTCGGTGGCTGCAGACTGCATGGAGCCTAAAGGCCAGATCTGTACAAAAGGGCAGAGGCAGTTCCTGTACTCACTCCATAACAGCATGACACATTGCAGGGCTTTTGGACAAAGGGATGCATTTTTTATGTGAAATTGTTCCTTAGTTGTATATTTCTTTGTCCTCTGCCCATGGGAATAATGATATCAGGTCAAGAATGAAAGACTCCTTTAAATTTCTCTATGCAAATAGGTTTGCTGTTAGTATTTCTTCCTGACTAGAGAGGCTGACAGGTTGAGGCAGTACTAAAACGTTCATGGCAATGAAGAAGGGTGTTTGAAATCCAGACGCTTCTAAACACGCTTAAATATACCCTGTATTGAGAGCTAACTTTTCCAAAATGAGGAGGTTTGCAGGTAAAATAAACTTCAGTAATTCCTCCCTGTCCTGTAAACTGGATTGATAAGATTTAAGCTAACATCTCACCTTGACATTACTAATACATGTGTGTGAGCATTCAGTTTACACTTTCAATACTGTCTGTCAGATTAGATCTGTATACCTGCTACCGAATAACAAGGGTACTATTGATTTTTCGTTATTTTCAAGTATTTGTTTTCTTCAGTTGAGCACATTCTATTTATTTTGGCACAGACAACAGAGGAACCAAGGCAAGAGACTTAACCTCTTTTCAGAAAGGTTTAAGACTTGACAGGCATCAGAGCATTGTCAAGTTGTTTGTTCCCATGGTAGTCTGTGACAGAGTGTTGTCCCGCTTATTACTTTATTCACTGCTCATTCACTTAATTTGGTATCTAAATCAGCAGTGCAGCTGCTGCACTGCACAGGTAGAGATGGTGTGAGGGATATTCAGGGACAGTTCTTTTCCAGAAAGACTTGCAAAGTACCTGAAACGTGGTTGGTTTGTGCCCCTGTGGCTCAGTTCTGAGGCTCAGTCAGATAACTACCAGACATCCTCCATACTGAGAGTCATCCTGCTTTATACTGCAACTGCACCCAGAGTAAAGTGCAGAAGCAATTTATAAATTTATTTATACTCAGTCGGAGTTTTTCTATGCCTTTTGGAAGGTGAATTTCAAAAAAAAAAGGAAAAGAAAAGAAGAAAAAAAATCTATGCCAAATCTCAGTGTTGTTTTCTGATAACCCCCATTCTTTGACACTAAATGTCACCAGCAGGCCATGCAGTTGTTTTCTAGTCAGTCAGGAGCAGTCTGGGTCTGTCCACGCCAGCCTGTTTGGGTCTCGTGGTGCTTTGGGGCAGCAAGGATCACCCAAAGGTTACATCAGCCTGATGCGCTCTGTCCTGCTGCATCAAACAATTTAACAACAATATCGTTACGGGTGACCCCATGAGTATTGTCTATCCCGAATTAAGTGTAAGCTGAGAACACTACACACGTTATCTACAAGCCCTAAATGCTCTGCCTGTTTTCCTCCCGCCTTGGTGAGTTCAGGCAGAGATGTGCTCCTATACTGGCACCTAGTGGGGAGTGCAGGGGCGATGGGCAAACGAGGAGAGCAGGTTGCGCTGACACACGTGGTCACCACATGAAATATCTGGGATATTAGCACAGTTATAGCAGGATTTGCTCTTGCAGCAGCTCCCACTGTGGCTTCCCTTGCTTTTGCCATAGAGCCAAGCACGCCCATGCGTCTGTCCCACATATGAGCTGGGATCCCGACCTGGGATCCCCTCCTCCTGCGTTTTCATGCTGGATACCCTCACAGCAACCCATCCGTGTTTCCTCCGCTGGGTCCGCCTGCCTTGACCTGGACCTGACAGGTCTCTCAGGAAAGCAGGCAACCACTGATGTTGCTTCCTGCCTTGTAGCTCATGCTCCAAGGAGGAAAAGGTTGCCTCTTACCCAGCGAAGGACTTCCTCCACGGGCTCCCACCACCCTCAGGAACCTCATGTCCCGCAATTGTCCTGTTTTAGCTGAAACAGCAAAAGGTTCAACCTACCACTTTGCCCAAGGTCCACCCTGTACATTACGGCATTTGAAAGGAAATACTGAAAAGACGTAATGTTCTTGCCAAAAAGCATTTATCTTCTTCTTACCATCAATATAAAAAGGACAACTCTCCCAAGGAGCCGCCAAGGTTGGTCTCATATATTGCAACCCAAATTAGACCTCCTGGGCCGCCCAGTGATACCAATATAATCTTACAGATTACAGTCAGATAAATTACAGATTCGGTTTGTTTCTCTTGCCATAGACCCACAGGGCCAGGGCTTATTTCACAATAGTTAAGGCTGCTGCAAGGCAATGTCTTCAGTACCAGTTTAAGCATGCTCAGCTCCTTCCAGCAGTGAATTGGAGAAAGGATGGTTGAGGAGAATTGTCAGTCCTACAGGAGAGCTTCCCATGATCAGCCAACCTGATGATGTGTCTCCTGTGCATGGTATTACATAATGCCCTTTTCCTTCCAAATTTGATAAGGGACAGCAGAAACATCTGCTAGATCCCTAGGGTTGTCCCACCAAGGATTTCCTGAACTTCTCTCACTCAAACCGTGTCTCAGGAGTGGGTGCAGTCTTTCCTTTAGCTGACTAGTTAACTTTCCACCATGAATGAAGGTTTTGCTTCCATCTTGAAGGAAACTTATGGTTGGTGGTTTTGTTAAATATATCTCTATACTGTATGGCCTTTAGTTGTGGTTTACAACCCATTTCTAGTTTCACCATGATTCAGCAGACTTTTCTACTGAGCAGTTGATTTGAACGCTAAACTTGTTCAAGGCTAGAAGCATTTCTGCAACTCATTCAACTTGAGGAAACACTGGAAATTTATTAGGATGTTTTTATAGTCCCAGAAATTGTTACTCTGTCACAAACAAAAGAACAGAAAAGAATCACAATTTTACTGAATTTTTCATATGCATCAGGTAATGTATGTCTTTGACATTTATTCATTCTTGTAAGAGAAATGCTGTCCTGGGCTGAGATTCTATGAGACTTTAAGGTCTTGAAATTTTATCACAAGTTTTCCTAACATTTGATGCTTTTCTTAAAACCCTAGCTTTTGGAGTCACTCAGCTTTATGAAGAAATCAAAAAATAGCTCTGACCCATGCAACTCTGAAGAGAAACAAAAAGAAAGAAATAAAAGATTAATTCTAAAGTTACTCATGTGGCAGATGGCAAAGAAAAAGCTAGGAAAGTCAGCAGAACACCTTGCCCAGTTGTGAACAGATCAAAAAGAGAAAGGAGGAAGCAGAAGGTAAAGAGGAAGACTGGGGAAGTTAAAACTCCTCATGCTCTCTAGACATTGGCTTTGGGAATGCACCTTATGTACCCATATTGCTTACGATATAACACTTATGTCCAAAGCTTACAGAGACAGTCACTGGATAAGCTGAAGGAAATTTAAAAGAAAAAGACTGACCTGCAGCCCTGAAGAGCCTTTTTTGGGGTGATTGATTGCACCAGTTAAGGTTGGTTAATGTCTCTTACCAATACTGCATACTGCATTAGTGAATACACGCTCACTACCAAAGCTTGGCTGAGGGCTTGGACAAGAGGGTACAACACAACAACTGGTCTAGACCAGGGCAGCCACAACTTTTAAGACTGACCAGCCTGCCTCTGGTGTTTTGGAAGCAGAGAAGGTTCAGTTATATATATATATACACGTTTACATATATATGCGTATATCTGGACTATAGATAGTCCAGAATTGCTATGTGGCTGGGAAGAGGATTGTGCTCACAACAACAAGCAGTCGGACAAGACAAGTCCAGCAGAGAAAAGTCTCAAAAGAAGAGAGGAGCTGTACCTCTAAACAGACTAAAATTAGAGTGGAAATGGACAGCCCTGAAACACGAAAACCAACTAATCACATGCAACAAACCTTTTTAGGTGGTGAACAATGCTCACAGCAGTCCCTTTCTCTAGCTGACTCTAAGCTTTGCCCCTGTGCTTTGCCCCTCAGGTCTCCCAACTGCCCACCTCTTTCCACAGCTACACCCTCCTTTCGCACAAACAGCATCTGGTCACTGATAAGACAACAAAAACAAACAGCTTGTATTAGGAGGCAGCCTAGAAATCTTTTTTAAACAAAGCCACTGAGTTAGTCACACAACTAGCACCCAAACAAGCTGCCTGATTTTCAAGAACTACTTAGCACCACAAGTATGTCCTATATGTATATACTCACAAATGCATACTCTCCATTTATATCCTGTTTAATTTCAGGGGAGCTGTAGATTGTTCCTTACTTTTGCAAATCAGGTCCTTGGGAATGTAAGAATACATTTGGGAAACTAACTTGGGGGGGGGGGGAGTTGTTTTGTTTTGTTTTAATCTTGGCCATAAATTCTATCATTTATGAGTTAAAACCCCATCTGCTCTAAATTTGCACTTGATTTTGTGCACAAATAGGGTTCACACATGTAAGTCCTGTCATTTGTGTGCTCCCAGAGGCAGTGCATAAATTACCTATGCACAAAACAAGAGGTCGGTCAGCTTTACCTTGTGCACTTCTGAGTAAGTGCACATCAAAGGGCACATTGTGTTCCTGCAACAAGAATAAGGAGTCCTGGCATGGGTCACTCCCTCCACACAGAAATGCTGCTTTTCCTAGGCACTAAGCAAAACCCCTAACAACTTTAAAAAAAAAAAAATCTTCTAGAATTATTCAGCCATTAGAAGTTTCAGAAGAAGTCAGGGTTCAGGTAAGCGCTAGCCAACACAGCAGATTTCACAAAGTTGTTTGAAACCTGGGTTTGATCTTAGAACAAACAGCAGTGGGTCTTTATTAGAAATTACATCTATTCTAGAACATGGCACTGAGGATTGTTATTAAANTACCCAGGGGGGTGGTTGATTCACCTTCCCTGGAGCTGTTGAAGGTACCAGTGGACGAGGTGCTAAGGGGCATGGTTTAGTGTTTGATAGGAATGGTTGGACTCAGTGATCCAGTGGGTCTCTTCCAACCTGGTTATTCTATGATTCTGTGATTCTAAATAAGATGTTAAAATAACTCTATATATTTATAGAGAGAGGTATAAATGGAGGTTAAGATATATTTAAAGCCAGTTAGATGGACACTAGAAAGATCTGTGGATATCACAGGGTGAACTCAGATCAGCCAACATGAAGTAAACTACAGAGTGCTCAGCAGCATGGTGTTTCACATGACTCCATCAGTCCCTCTTCTACCTGAATTCGTGTTGGAAGACAAGTGCTTTGAAAAAGTGGGCATCTCACTTTAACTGCTTTATGGTCCAGCTGTAATCCATACAAAAAGCAAGATCTTAGTGAGAAATGAGGGAGGAAAGACACTGAGTCTGAGTGGATCTTTCCCAGATAAATAAATTAAAAACATAGTAACATAAAATGACTACCACAGCTTGTAAATCAAGGGAGCAACTGATTGCATAGTGAGGGATTGATATACAATCTGGAAAAGGATCATCTTCATTAGAACTGCGAACAATTAATTTTCTAAAAAAAAGTTACTTCAAAGAAAAAAAATTGTCTCCAGATCAGCTTCTGAATAAAGCATATAAAAAGTCAATCTTGATACTCCACTAGTAGCACAGGAAGAGAACTGTCCCCTGAGTCTAGCCTAAAAATCAATTCCTTTCTTTAAAATACAGCTTCTTGGATATCTCAGTTTAACTGCTCCAATGCAGCTTGAACAAGCATGGCTCAGAACATCACACTATTCTGCAGCAAAGAATGTGGTGTCCCCACACACTTATCTGAAACTTCTGCAAGTATGGCTCAGGTCAGCACCTGCTCTGAGCCCTGTGGTGCAGGCAGAGGGCATCAGTAAGCTCCACACCTCTGCTGCTGGACCTGAGCAATCCCAGCCATTGGCTAACATCTCCACAGGGTGTATCTCTGCAGTGAGATATCTCAGCTTTGTCAGAGCTACCTGGTTGTCTCTGAATGGTGATAGCCTTTGAGGTGCATGTGTGCCCAGAGATCCTGTCATCTGGCCAGTTGGATCAAAGGACGAAAGAATTTTCTTTGTCTTAATTTTGTCTTTTTGTTCCTGAGGCTGAAGCTGAAGCCATCACCACAAAGCCAACCTAGCAGGACCCCTTTGGTGACCCTACTGAAGTATGACTCGTGGCTTCAAAAGGCAATGACTCACCCTTAGAGAGTCTGCAGACAACAGAGTTACAGCACCACCAGGAAAAAATGTGTCCTACATTTCTTCCTCCAAACTGGCCACAGAAGTTTGGTTTAAAGCAACAATGAGGTTCCCAGAGCGGTCAGAGGAGGTCAGACACAGCACTGAAATCACAGTTTCTGGATGTCTTTTCTGGACATTTTTTCTGGAAGTAATTTTTTATCTCCCTACTTCATAGAGATTCTATTCTTCTGAAGTCCTCTTTTTTTTATTTTGCTGGGGTTTTTTTTTTCCTTTTTCACAAGTAGCTTCCTCTTACATTTTATACTTGTTATTTCTAAAAGATAGGCTAAACTGCACTTCAAGTCTTATTCAAGCTCTGTATAAAGTTTCAACTGCTTTCAAAAAGCAGGTTTTGGCCTAAACTTACTTCACATTAAGAGTCAGACTGACAATTTTAGAACCTTAAGTTTCTTGTTTCCTTTTGAATGGGCAAGGTTTTGTAAGAGTTGCTTTAACATCCAAGCCAATGCAAGTGTGAAAGCCCTTTGAGATAAAGAAATTTTACAGGAGAAAGCTCCAAGAGTGTGTCTCCAGGTAGGTTTGTTAGGTGGTCAAGAGATGCACATATGTACATAAAAATGCAGGATGCAACAGAGTAGCAGAGCCGCACCCTAAATCTCAGTTGTACAATCAGAAATATAAAGAAAAGTAGAATAGGCAGAACTTGGCCAACCATCTGGAATTCAATTAAGAAAGACCTCTAACAAGAATGCTTCAGTAAAGTTGTACCTTAAGACTATTTTTGTCTACTTCTTCAGATGAAATACCAATAACAAATAAGCGCTTCCCTGACTTTAGGAAAACACAGTTAACTTACACTGTCTCTGTGCAGGGAGATCCATGTACAAAACTGATTGACTTCTCAATCATTAATAAAATATGCAGTACCAGCACTAACTTGCAACTTTTCAGATCTTGGAAGAACTTGCATTCAACCTTTCAGCTTCGACTCAGCTTCCTTGTCTTGTTATTAAGCTTGTTTCTTTTAAGCACAGTCAAAGGAATCTGCCCTCATTCCATCCTCCCCTCTTTAAAACCCAGACTTCTGCATCAATCAGTCTTGCTGGCACCTTCACCACTAGGCTTCATACATTTCTGTGCTGTGACTGCAGACAAGATCTTTAAAAGAAAAACTTCAAAAAATCTAAATTTAACAGCATCTTAAGGTTAAATACTAGACAAAGTGAGAAGACAGCAATAGGAGGTCACTCAATCACTATAGTTTCTAATCCCAATGAAAGTATCCTTTGAGAGTCTGCCTAGGTGTTGTCTAGCTTATATGATACAATGCAGTGCCCATCAGCACTTCTGCTTGGAAGTTTGCTTCTTAGAAATCACCAGCAGGCTCATTATTCATAAATCAGAAAAAGGCTTTCAACCATGCCTGGGAATCTGGAGACGCTACGTGAAGAGGGAGTTCTCTCTGCTCCATGGGTTCCAGACCAAAGTAGGGGGGAGGGTTGGCTTGGCTCCCTATCCTTGTGCATTCAATCAAGTGAATTGTACAACTATGCTGCTTTACTCTTTTTAATGTAATGTTTCCTGAAATGTTATTTGTGAGTAGTACAAGTTATGGTTATTGGGGGGGCAGGGCAGTCCTCAATCTAATAATGTAAAAAAAAAAAAAGCTACTTAAGGGGGAAGGAAAGACAGGAAACTGTTCTTTCCACTGGATTAATTTAAAAATACCTATGTATTTTAAAAGCATGTTTTGTTACTACAACATCAGGTGTGGGGTAGCTCCTTGCACCTAGAAGGATCTTCTCTGATTTTAGGAGTCCGTTCAATGTAAAAGATCTTCTTGGTGAAGACTGATTTTGCAAATCTTGACCTTAGAATTAGCAGCTAGGTGCTATTCTTTAATAATATAAGTCTCACCTAACTGAAACACATCCAAGACAAGAAAACACGGAGAGAGCAGTCTTGTCCTCAGAGACTCTGCAAATATCTCATTCTGTCTTCCTTGGCAGGACACAGACTGAACAAGTGATAGCCCATTGCCCAGGGAAGCTGTGGTTACCCCCTCCCTGTGACTGTTCAAGGCCAGGTTAAACAGAGCCTTGAGCAGTCTGCTCTAGAGGTAGTTGTCTTTGCCCATGGCAGGGATTTTGAAACTAGATAATCTTTAAGTTCCCTTCCAACCCAAACCATTCTATGATTCACCTAAGGGCCCAAAGGTAAGAAACTTTCTAGCCCTTCCCTCATCTGCTGAGGAAGAGAGTTTTAGTGCTAGTGTAAACAGAGATGGATGTAGTTGAAGAGCATCAGTAATTTAAACCAACATATAAATGACTTCCATCTGGGACAATTATTATATGAAATGCACTAGTGGTGTCTTCAACCTCTCTTACCATGGAAATGCTGAATAAGCCTAAAGTAGTAAGTTGGGTAATAGCATATTTCAGAGGGGGGAAAAAAAGAAAGCACTATTATTGATTAAAATCTATCAACTGTGTTAGGAAAGGAGAAGGTGATTCCTTCCAATTATGCACTACTTCAGTACAAAGCAGCTTTTTTTTAATCATCCAGGTTGATTGCATCATTGAAATAGAGACTACTAGCTAGAGTATCAGAAGAAACTGCCAGTGAATTAACTGAACTCTATCACCAAAAATAAGAGTGCTTTAAAAGCAACTTGTCCTATCTCTGTTGAGAATGGACATCTGTCTGCTCTAGTAACTGTGAAGAACTAGGACCTCAAGAACAAACAATGTAATATATTGACTGATATTTGGAAGGTTGACTGGCTGTACTTTATATTCGTCACCTCAAATATTTCTGACTTTCTGTCTGTACTACTATAAGACCTTCACCCAGGGTTTGATTCTGCTAGCTGCATTATTAGAGCCACCTCTAGATACAGTAACTGTCAGCAAACAGGAGATGAGGCAAAAGCACTTAAACTTCAGAATATTATAAAAAGCATTAAAGTAAAATCATGGAAAATACTACTAGTCAGTCAAAATGGAAAATAATAATACAGTCCCACAACATTTTTCTGGTGTTCAAGTCATGTCTAAGAGATTCAAAATCCTCTCCTGTTGAAGGGTGCATCAGCAGCTTATTCCACATTTCCATTGGCACAGAAAGTGTAGAAGAGCTACCTTCTGTCCAGCTCAGTTCTTTCTAATTACCACCCAACTATGTATTTGTTCAGTAGACAGTGTGAATGTGTGTACTTCTTCCTACTATTTTCCATCATCCTAGCATCACTACCATAGCCTACAAAACCTGTATGAACAAACAAGACAATCTGTGTATTGCACGCACTATTTGTATTGCTAAGAATTGTTCTCAGAGGATGATAAAGGTGAAGCTGGGTATTTGACTGCTCAGCAATTGCACCTTTAGAGTTATTTCAAGTTTATGTGGCCGGTAATCTACCATACTTCAAAGCCACCTACTTTCTACTAGGAAAGCAAGGGTACTAGTAATTGTTTTCCTGCAAATTCTACAGAATTGGGACAACAAATACCTTCATATCTCCTGATTTATAACTAAAAACTTTGACTCTGTTTCTGGAAGTCAATAATGACATTACAGGCAAAAGTCAAATGTTATTTTAGTTGACAGTATTTCTATAAGCCTAAGAAGAGAAAAAGGTTTGGTCTGTTCCTTGGATAAATACTCTGTGTATCAGAATCCCTTGGTAGTTGTTTGTTTACTCTCTCATGTGACTTATTTGCTACTGAAACTTCCTTGGTATCTGTACCTGGAGGAGAATATAAACATCACACAAATTTCATTCATGTGTACAAGAGAGATTTAAACAATGAACTCAAGTTTTTTGCTTCCATTACTATTGCTGAGAATTCTCAGGGGCATTACCCTGATTTTAAAAAGTTCTGCTCTGGACATTTTAACTTTTAGTGGCAAAAAGTAAAACAATCTGGATGCCAGATGAAAGGAATGATTGTTGACTAGGTTGTGTGGCTTGTTTGACCAAGAACTGTCTTCAATGTGTTAACAAAAGACAATATCAGAGTAGAACAGAGTAAATCTTGTTTAGTCAGTACCTTCCTGACCAGGGTATGTTTTAAAACAAAATAGAGTGCACATGGCCTTCATCTTGCTTTAAAAGTATAGCCCTGGTCAAGTCTAGGCTGGAGATTTCTTGAATCATAGTGTGTTGTTTGCAGCTAAGCGATGTTTTGCTTCATTTTCAGCCATTTGAATAACAAAGTGAGTTTATAACCTTTCCCTCTTATTTGTTGGATGAAAAAAGGCCTACCAAACAATATGGGAAAATAGTTTAATCAGGGACTGAGTAATACCATAGAAACTAAAATGTGTGCATGAAAGGAGTGCAAGTGGGAGAAAACACTCTCACCTCTGTAGAGTTGATGGTGAGACTGGAGGAAACCCAGTTCCTCCAGGGAGTTTATTTAAGCTGTGGTATAAAAGTTATTTTGGAAAGATGAAGGGATCCTCTGACAGCACTCAGCTGCTTTATTGACTGCTGCTATGAATTTGATCCTGGTTTGAATCCTGAGACTGAAGCGTAGCTTGAATAGAGAAACTGATCTTTGGGCAATGCTAGAAATTGGGAAAGGATTTGGGGCAAAGTTCGAAACAAGCACCCCAAGGCCTTCCATATCATAGTCCTTCAAACTACAGTTTCCCAATGAATTATCAAGTTAAAAAGAAAAAATGCAGTACAGCTTCACAGATGTCCAGGATTAAGTTTATAGGCAGGTGACACCAAAAAAGTGTCCAAAAACGGTATTTCATGTTGAGGATCAGTTTCTATTGTGAAATGAATATTTTTCTGAAAACGGTTCAGAGTAGAGAAATCAACCACAAGAAGGAGTATATTGTAGCCATTTCTTCCTTCCAGATTTTAGAAGCTTGTGACTCTGCATGAAAACCAGCTACAAACTAGGTGTTTCCTGCATTTGGTTTTAGATGGGGTTGTACTAGATATTGCAGGTGGTTGATAAAGTTTATGATAGTGTTAGAGGTTGCTATGTATTAAAAGTTTCCATCAAAAATTTCCAGGTACATGCTACAACTTCTTTCCACTGTGTTTAGGGATGTCCTGCCCTCACAGTCTGAGGACTCAGTTATTTTGCCCGTGATCCTTCAGAGCATTTCATAGTTAGCTGTGAGATGAGGAAAATCCATACATCAGGGAGCCTGTAAAAAGTAACAGTTGTATATTGCAAAATGGATGGAAGAGAAATCCTTTCTGAGTATGGAGTTATGAATGAGTCAGGACAGAAACTCTGAAGTTCATGAGTGCTGCAGTGTTAAGTTTTGGGGATCAGTTTAGGAGGTGGGAAAGGACGACGTCCTCCAGTTGTGCCAGAGGTGGTTCCGATTGGATATTAGGAAAACTTTCTTCACTGAAAGGGTTACTGGGCACTGGAAAGGGTTGGCCAAGGAGGTGGGTGAGTCACCATCCCTGGAGGTATTTAAAAGACAGGTAGACAAAATGCTTAGGGATATGGTTTAGTAGTGGACAGGTACAGTTGGCCTCAATGATCTCAAAGGTCTTTTCCAACCTAGCAATTCTATAATTTTATGATTCTATGACATGAAAGGAAAAGGATAATGAGCAAGTCCAGTAAGTTACACAGGATCATCTGACACAAGTGAATGGTCAGGCTGAGGATAAGGCAGACGCCTCAGCTGAAGATAGGTTTTAGTGTGCTCAGATTTGGTGTTTGTTTAAAAGCACCAAGGAGAAAAAAAGTTTCTAAGGAAATTACTTGAGCTATGGTAACCAAGAGGGATTTGTTGTAAGTCTTAATAAGTTTGTGTAAATCTAACTGTCCTGAGTGATCATTGAAAGTTGGTGGTAAACTGCATTAGTGAGGGGATCAAGGAAACAATTCTGTGTCCTTGAAGTGGCACTTGGGGATCTCAGCAACGGGAAGTTTATTTTTGTTCACCAGGTTGAACTATTTTCAGGCAGTAAGGTTTGTATACTATACACATCCGTTATCAGTGCGCAAAGCAGTACAACTTGTACTGCTAGCAGGTCTTTGTGCGTCTAGTGAGATGAACAAAAAGCTGACGAAATAGGTTTTTACAGGACTAGGTAATTATTAGCATTTTGACAACTCGTTCATAGAGTTGCAGCAACCAGTGAAGTCAGTCGATGTAGCATTAGTGAAAATAGAGTTGAATAATTTGAAGCTATTTCTTCCTGTATTATGCCAGGGGATTGTAGGATGTTTTGTGACATCATTTTTAAAAGAAAGACACAGAATCAATTATCTGGGAGAATTTAGGGCATCTGCTCAGCAAGGATATGTGGGAAACTCAATAAACTGAGAGTGGATAACCTAGTCTCCCTGGTCTGGACATGGTTTAAGTCGCATAAGTAAAAGGCAGCAACTTGTGTTTAGCACTACTGGAAACTGTAGTCATTCCTTGATGAGTAGAGTAGCACAGTGGCATTTCTGGATTCACCTAGGTTGAGTAAAGGGGTTTCAAACCCTTCACTAATTGCTCTCCTGTTCTCCTCATAGTTTCTTTGGCATTTTTATAATCTTTCAGTGATCCCTTACATAAACACTCATTCAGATAATTATTTCACCAAGTCTCTTTAATCAGGGAGAAAGGAGGGTGGGATAAGAGGAACAAGAAGCAAGTCCTTCAGAACACAGACTGCAAAACATCAGCTTCCATTTTCATCAAGAGACAAGAGGAAATACCAGGGGAAAGCAGCTAAAGGTCACAGAATGGCACATTTTTTGTGTAGTTTACCAGAAGTATGTGAAAACAGCTGTAGAGAGAATAGATAAATTATGTTTTATCTTTGGATTGAGCTCAGAATTCTGAACAAAAAAAAATCTACCTACCCTATTTATGGCTAGTTCTGTCAAAATATTGTATGCTATTGCAAATTTATTAGCTGGCAACTGTTTTTAATAAATCAGTGTGCTAGGCATCCTTGCAATGAAGAAGTTATGATGAGACATGAAACAAGTTTTCCCCTTGAGTTCCTTGTCCTTTTTAACTTGGGACTCCTGTCCTGTTAGGAAATGTCTAAGTTTATATGTCCATATGCTGAGAGAATGAAATAGCAGCATACCAATGGAAAAGTTTTGTTCATGTGGACATAGTCACAGGGCTAGTGGCCTCTGTAGAAGACAGGGCCATATTTTTTGATAGAAAATCACTCAGCCACCACTACAGCATGAAGCAATAGAAGATTGTCATATATTATGTACAGCAAAGTTGCTTTTAGCCAGACATAGACTTAATCATATGAAACTTTAGCTTAGAAGAATTTCTGCATTCATTCACGTGCCAGTAATATTTGAAAGAAAATAGACTGTTACTAATATGAATGTTAATTGTAAAAGCAATGCATTTGGAATGATAATGACTTGCAAACTTACACACATCAGTATTTGTGTACTCCAGTTTGTGACTATGAATTTCCATTAATATTATAGAAGATTTAATAAACATAATCATATGCAGAAAGAAATCATCTTGCCTTTCAAAGCAAATATTTAATGAATGTGAGGTCATGAACAGGCTCATCAGTGAGCTTAACTCCCTTAATTCAAACTATTTTGTGAAATGTTAGAAATCCTGCAGTGAGAAAGGGCTCAGAAAAATGCTCATATTTGAATACAAAGTCAAATTTAATTTCAAATATTTTCACAGTTGTGTGTTACATTTGTTTTCTAATAATCTCCTTTTCTGAATACTACAAAAAATGTGTATTAAATCTGAAAATGCTGCAGGCAAAGAACGGTCATGGACTGCCAGCTAAAATTCACAGTTCAAACGCATGCTTTCTTTTGTGGTTTTGTGTCCTTTCTACCAACATAACTTACATAATTACTTGACACTGATTGCATGCAGTATTTTTCTATCAGATATGGATCAGTCATTGTTTGTAAACTACCTATTAAGCAGGCAATTTCATGAAGAAGCTCAACAAATTATTTCAAACCATGGATATTTCAAACAAAGATTACTCCATGTTTTCACAAAAATTTCCTAGTAGGGAGGTCAATCTTAACAAATTATTTTTCTCACCTGAGATGCTCAGATACATAGAGGAGATTTCAGATTATTAAAATAGTGTACTATGCTTCCCATACTGGGGTCCTTATTGCCTTTTTCTCCTTTGATTATCAAGGTGACAGAGCTCTCAACTGCAAAAGATATAGTGGCTGTTGGAAACCAACCAGACATGGTCTTGTTGTACAAGATATAAAAGACATCAGGCTTCTCCCAGCAGGATCTTGACATTGGTTCCTGGACACTTAAAAAAAAAAAAAAAAGGAACACGCTCCACTTCATCATAGATATATCAGTATTTTTATTTTATTTCATTTCTTACAGACTGGAATTCCAGTGAAGTTTCGCTTGTATATAAAACTGGATCCATTTAACTAGGAATTCATTGCATGCATCAAAGAATGGCAAGAAACTGTAATGGGCATTAAATTTCAAAGTAATAGTTATGTACAATAAACCCAGATCTCCACCAGCGCATCTCTGCTGATGACAATAGTTGCTTTAACTGCATGGGATCAGAATCAGACCTTGGATAATTTAATTATGCAGTGTCATAGAGTCTTGAAGTGGGTATGAGGTGAGTTCGGCAGCTAAGGGGGCCACGTCATCTCCTTGGAAAGTAGGGGGACAATGAACATTTTCAAATGCGCGGTGAAAGGGTTAATGTTTCCATGCCCAAGTACTAACAACAATTTTATTCACTTGTTTTGATTCTTTTTTTTTGTTGTTTTCATTCCCTTCTAATGTTGTAGTTCATTGTTTGATTCCATTTTAATATTTTTAATTCGGTTTTAATATCCTCCACATGAATTTAAAAACAATCTACTCTTTAAAATTTAATTGTAGCATTTTTTTATTCCACAAAAATACATTTTACATTTTCAGATCCAATTTTGTGAAGCAATTGGATAATAAATGAATGAGAACAAGACTCATATTAGCTTTTCAGTTGTTAAACTGACTTAACATTTTAGAAAGAACAATAACTTTTTCAATAATGTTCCAGAATAGTGATTATAATTATAATGCACCAAAACAAATGTATAAAATTATGCTGTCTTTCTTGGACAGTAGGATGGAAATTTGTAATTATTTACATTTTCTCCAAGCAGCATAAATCGCCAGCATTTCTCTCCAAGAAGGGACTGTGCCCCCTTCCACCATCAGGAACACAAACAATCATCTCAGTATTAGTAAGGATGATCACTCAGGAGCACTGTCAGTCAGTCCCCCTGCAGTGAATCTTCTCCTGAGCAAGCAGATGAGGCGTCAGTCAGAAATCTGAGTGCATACTCTGGGTTCAGCCCAGTGCACTGCTGGTAAATTTGAATTCCCCACCAATTCCCATGTCTGGAAGAAGGTCCCATAAAAGCTCAGGTGATGCCACCAGCTTATCTGCCAGCCGTGCTTCAGCAGCATCCCTGTACCAAGTGAAAGGGCAGCCTTTCCCCAGTTTCCCTGGTGCCAATGCAAGGCAAGGGGAAATGCTGAAAGTGTCGTAGGGAATCTGCCTCTTCCACCATGTTCCTTCTAATGAAGATCCACTATGAATGTGCCTGGCATGAGCTGGAATGAGAGCTGTGGGATGGTGGGGTTCTCAGTGCCCATGGGAGCCTGGCCAGCTGATACTGTGGGACACTTGCGATCCTTCCCAAGCGTAAATGTTATCAGAGCAATTCCGCACTCTTGTGATTTCCTTGTGACCTTTCACACCAATTAATACAGTTTATCACAATGATTCCGGTCCTGGCTGGGGCCAGGAGAGATTTCTCTCATGCAGAATAGAGCAGCCTTGCCCAAGAGTGGCTGAAACCACTTCACATACCGGCAGGACTGTCCACAGGTGGGACCTGGGAAGGTACTGCTGCGTGATTAAGTCCATTCCTTAATATCATCCAAAGCACCTCTTTGGCACTGCACTCCACAACTTATTCAGGCTTGACAGTACACCATCCTGTTCACCTAATGCTTGCTTTCTTCTTGTGTTCAAAAAACTCCAGGTGATATCAGGACTGTGAGAGACTTGAGCCGCACTGTGGAACCCCTACATTATTGGTAACACCTTACAACAAAACATAAGTGAGTGCTCTGAAAAAGCATTGACTAAACTTTTCCTGTCATTTAGTCAGCACAAAATGTCTTCTGGCCAAGTAAGAGCTGGTTTTCAGCCCCTTCAAGCAGCCCAAGAGGACTGGGCTTCAGCCTGGTTTCTCATCTCTCACACTGCAAACATACTTCTCAAGAAGGAGGTTTTAAATGTGTGCTAACCCTTAATCCCACCAGCAGTGCCTTTGAAGTCACAGAGGACTTAATTTTGAACACTTCTCTCCCACAGTTCTAAAACAGCCACTGGTACAATAAGCAATGAGTGACCACAGTGTTTCCCAAGCAGCATGGAGTGCACTGGTCATGTCTCACGCAACACAGACTTTGGTCAAGAAGTTTGATTTTGATGGGGAAAAAAGCACAGTCCTGACTGCATGGATCAGGACTTTGTTTTTTAGCATCAAGAAAAAAAAAAGAAGCAGTTGCCCACAGGCTTCCCTATTCAGGCGTAGGTGTAGTAGGTTGAAAACCAAGAGACAAAAAAAGGACAGGTGACAACAATCTCAGCCCAGGACTATTGTGTTTGGCCAAGCTCTGCTGCCCCAGCCACAACACTTGGAGGAAGTGCCACACAAACAGAGGAAGCAGGATTCGGGCTGAGAAGGATTTAGTAACCACATTACTACGCTCTCAGCACTGATGCCTGCAAAAGATAAAACCTGGGAAAAGACCTCGGGTTCCTACTCTTTATTGTTGCTGCCTGGGACTTAACTTGTATGTCTGAACTACGTACATATTTCACTGATTAAGGTGGGGCGCCATGAACATATTTATACGGGCTGAGACAGTGACAGGACTGCTGATGTTTACAGTAACAGGTTAGAGAGACTTTGCCAAAGCATTCTTAGTTTTTAAAATGATCGGTTAGACCAAGGTCCCTTCCCCCTCTCCATTGTTATTTTGTCTGCTGGATTTACGGAAGAAGGAAATGGTAAATTACAAGAAAAAAATAGCATTTATCTTGCCAGGACGTGTTGCTTTGAACTTGGATGATATTAACATATCAATCAGATTCAGTGATATGTTAAACAAGGTTGTCCCTGGTTTATGGTTCACTGAAGCTGGGAGTTTAACCATAGCTTTGTCTGCATGGTGGCCAAGGAGCTTAACTCCACCAGCCTAAATCCTTCCTGTGGACACGTAGCACTGACACGGAGCACAGGGTGCCATTTATTTTATCTGAGATACATTGACCCAGAATAAAGTACAGTCTACAATTTAATTCAGGCTGAAATTTAGTCTAGATGAAGCTATTTCAATACAGTGCTGAGAGCTAGAAGTCCTTGAAGGAGAACAGGGAATATAATGACAGAGTACAAACACTCTGTTTAGAGTAGTCTTGTAAGAGGAAATATTTTTGGATTACATTTCCAGTTCCCAATCAAAGTTTGGCCAATTAGATGGAAAATGAATTTAGAAAGGAAAGAGCAATTAGATTTTGATACAAATTTCCAAAGCTTTATGAGGCTTCAAAAAAGTGCCTACTCCAATCTGCTGTTTCCTGATCATGGAATATTCATTATTTCACAATAATTCTTCAGGCTGGGGACAGCTTAATTTAACTGCATTGCTTCCTTTGGGAATGATGAAGAACTTGTTATTTAAGTGCTAAAAGATAGCTGTTTGAACTGGACCAAACTGGATTTGCCATACAAAGAAGCATGCCATGCACCAACCTATTGGCCATAAGGAATTAAAGAAGAGAGACAGAGAGTAAATTGAGTAATTCCCACAGGCAGTAGCTTGGAAAGTCTTACTTTTTTCTGTCTTGTCTCTTTGAGGAGGTAACATAGACACCAAAATGAAGAAATACATAGAAAAGTAATTAATCATCTCACTTGTTTCTGCTCTCAAGGTGCACTTTTCCTCCCATATGTAAGCCAAGAGTGAAGACAGACCTGTCTAAATAAATAATATGGTAACTAAATAACTAAATGAATAAACAATAACAATGCCCCAGATGTTAGTTAAATATCAGGGCTTTAAACAAATACAGATAATCTAACTCAAAAGTGTATTTTTTTTCTCAAGCAATTGCAAGCTAAGAAGTATAGTTAAACCTTGTTGTAATCATAAATAGAGCATCTTCTATAAATAAGTTGCACACACATTATGATTTGGAAAATTAAATCAGTCTTTGGAAAAGTACTTTTACCTACTATTTTTAAACATATTGAAACTATACAGGGTTTTTTTATCAGCAGACAGACTTCACAAATACATTTTTTAATACTCAGACTTACTATCCACATTTTACAATTAACTTTTATAATGACAGAGTATTACAAACTAATAGAAAAGGAGTAATTGTTCAAAAATAAAGATGCTGTAAGTTCAAAGTACACGATCAAAGCACAGTAATAATTCTCTGGAAGTGAAGAGAGAGGAAAACCCCAAACATTCTGATTTAAGAAAACAAGTAGCTATAGAAAATAAAGTTCAGTTTCCTGTGGCTTTGTGTCTTGTGGTTTAATTATCCTGTTTCTAATAAGATGCAATCTCTGATTGAAACTTTTTCCTGTGGCTGAGGCATCTATCAGCTCCTCTTCTCTCCCGTGCAGATTTTCTGATGCCCAGCAATAATCTTTTGCTTCTAAAGAAGTCTCTCCCTCAGCAGAAATAGGTCAGGCCCATCAACTCTGCTTGGCTACTAATTTTCACTAAACAAAGAAGAAATTCATGTCAAATTTTCTCCATGAAATAGACTGAAATTAGTCAGTAGATTCCAAAGTGTAGAGGACTGAAGATAGGCACACAGGCAGCATGATGATAACAGCATTTCTGTATGAAAGCAGGTTAAAAGTGCAAGTGTCTTAGGTGCACTTGCTTTTGTCTCAGACCAAGTTTCCCCTCATAAAACAGTTTGCGTATGAGATGTGTATAGACAAAGTGCGTGTTCCTTTCATAAGGAGAACTGTAGTAATAGTGGGGGAAAGGAATCTAGCACAGTCAGGTTGAAAGAGGAGAGTAAAATACCTGTGAAACTGCTACTCGGTGCAGGTAATTCTGGAAACGAGGTTGAGCAGACATTTTTTATAAGATATGTTGATATGCTTTACTGGCAGCAGGAAAACAATGCTCTCAGAAGAGTAGAGGAGTAGTGAGTTGATGGTTTATGCACAATGTGAAAAGCTTTTGTTTTCCCTGTATGAACACTGAGGCCTATCTCTGAGCCAACCACCACTGTACTAAGTTCCTAGACTCATGCTCACTGAATATCCTGGGATAGTCTAAAGAAACAAAGGCTCAAATCGGTATATCTTAATTCCACACTCTTCAGGGGCTCTCTTGCACTTTATGTGAACTCTCTTTATGTGGAGTGCAAGGTTTCTAGAGCAATGCCAAAAAGGATAAAGGAGGACAGATCTTCTGTTTCAGCCTTGTGTTATGCCTATATTCAAGTAGACAGTCATCACTTCAGCATTTTTGTCTTGAAAAAAACCTTTTTCCTTGCTCAGCTTTTGCCTGAAATGTAGTTACATCCACTATCGAGAAGAGCATGCAAAAAGGCAAACAGCTATATTTGCTTCTAAAAACACTTTAATAAAACAGCTCTACAGCAGAGATAAAAGCCGTACAGACAGACTTTGCCAGCAGCTCCTCTGCTATTGTTGGGCAGCAGTGGCACTGCCCCTCCTGCTCTCCTCTCTGCCAGATCACCCCAAGGGTGAATATGAATTTACTGTTGAGTGTGGTTGAGGCCTCAAAGACCCTCCATGACAAGACAAACTGACAACAGGGCCTTACTTGCCTACTCAAACAATTATTTAGTGTATGCTTTAAAAATTAAAGTAATCTGATTAATTTGAAGTTGTGTTTCATCTGGCGAGACAAAATTTTACAGTGGGAAAGGATTTGCAAACCTGTGAGAAAATTTCTTTGCCACAAGAATTTCCACAATTAACTGAGTCTAAAAGATTTTGGCTGTATTCCCTAAAAAAAGCACTAGAGGTCATATACATTGTAACTATGGTTTATCTCAGCCAGTAAACTCAATTATCCTTCTTATTCCCCTCTTCATTTCTTTCCTTGGAAGATCATTTCTTCTTGGACTGTTGGCTCGTGGCATCTAGCTGGCAGCTAGGGATATATTTGAAAGTACTTATGATGAATCCATAAGTCAAAATTAGCTTACACAGGGATGCAGAAGTAGCCCAACAGAAACAAAAAGTTTTAGATATCAGCTCAAATCTGTTGACGAGATTTTTCCATCCAGCTTTCTTTGAGATGAAGGAATTGAATGAGTTAAGGGAAGTCTTTCATGACAATTTTGAAACCTTAGGTCCCAAAACCAGGCTCTCTTCCTGACTTTGAGAAGCATTTGCATTTAGGCATGCAAATTCTTTCTCCAAGGAATCTTGTGTAGAACTTGGGTCTCCATTCAGGAACCTGTAAAGAATATCTGTTATGGCATTTGATCCTTCCTGAGATAAATACATCTTCTGGTATCTCCAACAGGGAAAACCAAATGGGATTTTTCAAATATCACCTACTTAAATCTGCTTGGCCCCATTGCCCAGAAAGGTCATGGATAAAATTTGAACATTTCACATAGTTCCCATTGAAGTTCTGAAACTGGTTCTTAGAAATGAGCATCTGAAGGTCTCTGATTTTCATGTGCTTTCTGCAAAGAATCAGCAAATACCAGTGGCAACATCTGTAAGCTTTGGTAGTTCTCATCTGACTGGAAGCCCCAATCTCTTCTCCCCCGTTCAATCCACCTGGACTACCCAAGCCATGACAGGAATCAGTCAGCACAAATTTTCCACATAATTTACCAGAGATTTTAATTACCAGACGAATCAAACAGCAGAGAGTTCGGGCAACACACAACCCACTTGGGAATTCACCACCTGCCTGGTTCTAAAAGCATAAGCAAAACCACATTGTTTCATAAGTTTCAAAAAAGAAAAGAAAGATGAAAACCAGTAAGCATTTGATTGCTTTTGCTTCTAGCATGTAGTAATTTCTCTTGTAGTTGGATTTTAACAGAACTACTGTAGAAAACTGTAACCTTTCAGTGGATCAGACTGTAGCTTTCGGCTCATCCTCTGCAGTTTCCCAGAAATGAGACTGATAGAAACTTGATTTGTTCTGAGAATACAGCCCATCTTATACAGTCAAAGATCCTGTGGGAAAAAATCATGTAAATGTCACAGACACAGAAGGAAGAGAAAAATTACTGTAACACAGACAACTTATTTCTGATATTTTATTTCTTTGTAGTGCTTGACTTGCGAGTTAAATAATGTAGGTTTTACATGCAATTTCATTGAAGAAAAAAATGAGGGAGAGAGTACTGGAAAATTTCATGACTAGTCATCAGGTCCCAAAAACTTAGATTCACAGCACAGCCTACAATTGTCCTAATTTGCTTGAGCATTTGGTGACACAGTAGAAGGCTATTGTCTATGTCCAGACACGGGAGGGAAATGAGACAGATCTTTACTGAGTGCATTTCAAAGCTATTTGTTAGACAGCAAATGAAAGATGAAAGTTGGGAAAGCACAGTTCAATCACATAAGAAAAATGTATTTTCTTTCAGAAAAACTCTGCTGTTCTTGTTCTCTCTGGCTTCTCTTTCCATCTCCACATCTGTTTCCACTTAATCTGCCCCCATTTTCTCACTGGGAAGTATCGGGCAATCTTCACTACAGGCACAATTATCCATTCCAAGTGTCTTCGAGGGAATACATTCTTAGTTATGCTTGCACCCACTGGATGTCCTTGCCTTACATGCAAATCTGAGTCCACATGTGTCCCAGGTCTTGACTCAGCAAGAGACTTAAGCAGAGACCTCACTGTATAGAAGCACTTAAGCCCCAAAATCTCTAGCATGCCTTTAATTTTGAGAACTCACTCCACCAAAGCTAGCCAGAGTGCAGTATCCATCACTGTCTGCTCCTAAACTGGGGCTTGAGACACACATATGGCACTTACCTTTGACATCAACATTCAAAAAATGCCTATTAGCTGTAGAGAAAACAGAATCTTAAAAAAAATTAAAAATGTAATGATGAGACGGTTGTTTCCCCCTTTTTTTTTTTCAAGATTAGCTAATTAAGGAATTTCCTTCTTCATTTTGTTATATACTCAAAACTCAGAGCAAGACATTACTCAGGCTAGCTCATGAGAGTCCTGCTGGGTCTCTGTCCCTTGAACCAGGGAGAACAAGTAAGACCCTAGGGTACTTATGTTAGGCAGAAAAAACCCTTCCTTACTTCTTCACTCACTTTCCCCTGAGGAAGGCTACTTGCCCTCAGCTACCTAGGTGGTTTAGGTGTCCTTTACAGCCAAAGCACACTGCAGTGGCTCTGATGGCAGGGGGGGAAAAAATCTGAAAATATGACAACACCTGTGTTTGACTATTGCTTGTGGGTATATGATTATGAGCCATGGGAGGAATAGAGAACTGGCATGGATGGGGGAACATCATAAGACCAACAGGTTACTATGCAAAATAATGCCTTAATAGGCAATGCCTATTAAGTGTTCATAAGTATTCATTGTGTTAATTAATGGCAATTAATCACTTTCAACTACTAGGAAGATTTTCACTCTGTTAGAAATGGCAAGTGTTCAGTGTGCAATGAAGCAGCTAAATGTAGACAGTCATAGCTCAGAAAATCATAACTCTGCAAGAGAAGAGTGTTGCTGTTAGTTCTTCTTTTCCAGGAGAAAAGGAGCTGACATAACAAGATAGGACATTTCCCACTCAGAAAACATGCATGCTTAGGCAAGCCAGAGGACTGTGTAAAGCAGACAGCTGTAGAGAGATGAGTAAATCCCAACCATTTAGGGATAAAACAACTCTTTTTTTTCCTTGTTTTTTTTACATAGGATAGTCTAATGTGGAAACTGTCAGTTCTTCTCCTCTCACTACTTCTTTGACGTTCATTTGCTTTAAAAATTATCCCCTGTGATGAACTACAGAGATTGAGAGTATTTGCAAGCTCAGCAGCAAAGGAGAAGAAACTGAGGATTTGTTGCTCAGAAAGAATGCTTGAAAATGACTGTCTACAGTCATTCCCTTCTGTTTGCTTCACTGTTACAGAATAAAGGGAAGCAAACAAAGTATGATGACAATAACTGTAATAATAACTTGTCAATGTTTACAAAATTTCTATTGGAGGCTTATAAGCTGCAATGTATCACTCTGAGAAGGATACAGAAGAAGACATTTATTTTCTCAAAGCCCACCTCTTCTTACCTATACTTTATAACTGCAACTGATGACTTTTGATAGTAAATTTTGATGCTGTCAAAATTGTCATGAAAATAGCCCTAAGCACACCTCAATCAGTACCTTGTTCGTGAGGGTGGAATGCTGGGGGGGAAGTGGAATGCAAGAGCAGAGCCAGAATATTACAAGACAGTAATATTTTCTCCAGATAGACTCGCTATCTCAAACCATTGCACATGTTGCACATGACAAACAGACAGCACAATCTGCTCCTTCAGAAGCCAGCCATCCCGGCGGACCCTCCTTCAACGAGATGTTCCTTGCATGAAGGAGGAGGGTGGGTGGAGGCACTAGATGGCACTGGAAGCCCTGAGGTTTGGGCGTTCTCAGGCTTAGTTTGTGCTATAAGCGCCATCTGGTGGTGCTGTCGACTCCTTCTTGAAAAATCTGGTTATGTGGTCCTGTCACTGACAATGACTACTCTTCACGTTTTTCAATAAGTATACGTAACTAGATACCAGAATGCAATGCCATCGAGTTTTTCTAAACTGAATAGTATTTCCCTTCCTTTCCCATTATACTTTTGGAAAGGAGTTCAATATGCAAAGTACTTGCCCATTCTGGGTTTTGGCTAAAAACATTTCATCATGCAGTCCTGCTGCTGGATCTAAGAATCTTGGTCCTTTTCTCCATAGCTTTTTGGTTTCTGCTCCTTTGTGCATCCTCCTGAAAACTCAAACGAATACGTAAAACAAAACAGAGAGATTGCCATGGGAGGCAAGAGCACAAAGAAGATCAAATGAATAAAATTACACATACATATCGTGTTGCACCACCATTCCTCTCAAAAAAAGACATATAGCAAAGGACTGGTCCTTTGCGATATTCCCTAAAATCAAGGATCCTTCAAGATGCTGCACAAGAATACCAACCACATAGCAAGGGTTTTCTTCTATGCAATTTTGTTGCAAACCTGCTCATTTCTGACTCCATTCTTAGCTTCTTTAGCCTGATTTTTTTTTCGTAACAAATAGCATCCTATTTTACACCCATAGAATATTCTTGTCAGATAGAAAAGTGTATAATTTGTGTATGTAAAACTCTAGATTCCGCTTTACCATTCCCAGCATGGTGTCTATGGCTGGGTTGAAGACAGGGTGTAACAGGTACACATTGAACGCCCCCAAAGTAAGCACCTGTTTCACATTTTTGAAGACTTTCACACTACTGTAAAGGGGGGGGGGGCTTCATTTCAGTCTTGCTTATGTTGAGGCTGACAGAGAAAATTCCTTTTCACTTCTTCAGAAGCCTTGGAACTTCATGCTGAAACAAGAAATTGCTGAAGAAGTCTGACAAGGAGGAACAACTCAGGCCCTGGGATCTGATGGGTGATTGGTGCTGGGGTAGCAGTTGACAAAACCACTCCAGAGTCCTGGCTACAGATGGAGCAAGAGCCTCCACTGCTTTTCCGTGTGAGGCAGAAAGGCTAACTTGTTCTCCCCGGGATTACCAGCAGTGGCACACCCAAGCCAAAACTCACACTGCACTTGTGCAACTTGCCAACAATTCATTTACACTGTTATCATCCTACATCCCGTTGCCTGGGGGCAAGGATGGAGGGGGATGGCAGGTACATGCCAGGACATTGGGTGGGCAGTGCTGCAAACTGCCTGACCAAGTAGGGTAGCCAGGGGAATTCAGAACAGAGCATGAAACAGTTGACCTACCTAAAAATGAGTCCTCTTGCACGCATAATAAAGGCAAAATTTGCATTAGAAATCCATACAGCTGTTTGGAAAGGGGAACGTTGCCCTCAGGGACAAATCCACTCCCTAACACCCAGCCTTAGCGGCTCCCTCATGCCTGGCCAAGATCCTCCCCCTCATGAGGAAGAATCCTCCCCCCGAGGCGCCTAAGCAGCAGCAGAGCAATCCCGAGAAGGCTGCTTTATTAAATTAAATGTCCTCGTGGGAGGATGCAATTCAGGGTTCGTTTTTTTCCTTTTTTTTTAACCTTCCCCGCCCTCCCCCACCGAACCTTCCTTCTGCTGCTTTTGTGGTGCAGGACTTAAACCGAACTTTGTCACTTTGTTCTAGTTTTTTAAGTCAAGTCTGCACAAAAGCAGTAGGCTTCCAAAATCAGGTTGTCCCTTCCTTCAGATCTGTTTACTCGTTCCAAGTTCATCATTAGGATAGTGTAATGTGGATCCATGTTTTAGGCAGGACTTGCCAGTGAAAACAATGAGTGTCCTGTTTAAATTAATACCACATCATGTCCCATAGAAAATAAATAAAATAAATCAAGCCAGTTGCATTTAGGTCAAATGTGGGAGTTTTGCCTTGAAGTAAAAACATAGGAATTTGGTCCTGTTCTATTCTAAAATAAATTAATTTAAGAAATATACCCTAAATAATCAAGACAAGCAAATTTTTTTTATATAAGTAACCGGGACTACATCCTTGAATTACAAATGAGGATTCTTCACAACTCTAATATCAGTTTTTCTATACAAAATACTCGGCAGAAATTTTCAAATCCAATATCTTCTTTACTTTTTATAGTCAGCATAGTTTTTATTTTAGTCTGTGTAAGCCCCTTGACAACACACTCCTTTTGCCTGTGCTGTTTTTTGTATGTTGATGACAGGAGCACAAACATAAAACACCTTTGTAGAAGCCCCTTAGAAGGTCTGTATTTTCAGAGGGTAAGTGCATGCTTCACTTGGTGCATTTGCCAGTTCCTTAAACAATGTTCTCTTTACTAGCCAGAAGCAAATGGTATAGTACATTTATGGTCTGAAAAATTATTCTAAAAATACTAATGTGGGACTTGTTGTTTATGATCACTTAGTGACTTAATAACAAATATTCTTTGTTTAAGTTTTCTTTAAAAGATATTTTTCTAACCTCATGTAGTAGTAATTCAGAATAGGATATAAAGGCCAAGCTATATTATCTCAGTATTTTACTGATGACCCCATACATAAACAAAAGCTGAAAGTCAACTCATTATGCCCCTATGCAGCTTCAGTAGCAGAACTTCACACCATAGCCTGCATGGGTATGGACACAACCATGGTTACTTCTAGACTGCATTTCAATCTCAGGTCCCAGCCCATGCTTAAGCTCAAATTTGTTTCATTTCAAAATAATCTGAGTATTACCACGCAGAATGCAGAAGCTTCAAATCAGCAGAGATTTGGAGCCACACTGTTTCTTAGCCCAGATTTAAGCATGCACCAACACATAGGCTACATTAACTCTTGTCAAGATACCTGCCTCTTACCACCATGGAGCCCAAAACTGCATGGTTAATACAATGCAGGTAAGTCAGCCTAGGAGCCTTCTGAAAAGGCTTGTGTCTGCCGCAAAACAATATAGGATATATAGGCTGCTGAACTGTACTTTAGGGCCAGAACTGCAGACACAGATGAGAAAATACATTTAGTTTCAGGCAGATTTCTATCTTGTATTCCACAAAGAAAGGGATACGCAGCCTATTTGACTCAGGATCTCTTGGTTCTTTGTAAAGCAAAAGCAATCTTTGCCTCTACTTTAGGCAAGACATAGCAAAAATGTACTTTAATTAGAAAACTGATATGTGAATGTTCCTGATTGTGGCACAGGGAGCAGATTTGTTAAATAAGTTCCACTTTTATCCTTTGGCAATATCTCCTCTGCAAGATAGTTCTTATTCTAATATCATACTTTTTAGAGGACAGAAAAGATATTCAAGATATCAGAAGGGCATGCCAGCCTGCTTTAGTCTGGAGAAGAGGAGGCTGAGAGAAGACCTTATTGCTCTTTACGACTACTGAAAACAAGATTGTAGAGAGGTCAGACCTCATCTACTTATACTGTACGGAGCTCTAATTCATGTAAGTAAGGTCACTGATGTAGACTGGACTTTAAATTACTTGGGCTTTAAATGACTTACTAAAAAGAAAATTAATATCAGGAAAGTAAAAAGAATTTAAAAGTTCTGGACTCTCCAGCTTTGCTAAGACCCACAACCTCTTTCTCATGCCCTCCTCCAGACATAAAAGGCACCTCAACTTACTTTGGCATGCAGAAATTCTCATCTATAGGACACTCCAGATTTGCTTCTCTGGCCTCTTAAGGTGTAAACACCATTTCTAAAAAGAAGAAAAATGTTTGTTAAAGATTTGTTAAAGACTTCAGAATTCTACTTATGACTACCAGGCTGTTGCAATGTAATGACTCCAGGAGATAGGTCTACAGTCCTAGTGTTAAGGAATGCAATTTGAGCCTTTGCCGGCACAGACATGTCACTGATGCTACTAAAACAAAACTTGAGCTAAAATTTATTTCAAGTCTTTACTTGCTTGCTATGGAAAGTTTGCTGGCAGCTGTTGTCATCATTAGCCTTGTGGCGATGTTTTTTTCTGAAGTGTCTTGTGTCTTATTGAAGCTTAATGCTTGTTAAGTTGGGAGGGGACTTTGGGTGATCTGCCAACAGCAGACAATAAAGTGTTCTTTCTCCTGTTGTAACAGAGTCGTAAGTTTTGGTTTATGGATAATGGCAGCTACACACAGTAAATTAAAACACACACAAAAAAAGAGGAAAACATGAGGGTTTTTCTTTAAGTAGTCCGTTTAGCCCATTACAGGCTCCCTTAGGGTTTTAGAAGTAATTGTAAAGACATCCTAACTTTTCACCATTAACTGTTTTATTTTCCTAGTAGGTTAAGAGTGTGCATTTTCATATCTATATCCCTCCCAAAAGACCTAAGCTTTATAAGCTTTGAGCTGGATTCCTATCACTCTGCTTTGCCATGTCTCCCTACACCAGCTGGAAAATCTGCAGAATATCCCCTCCTCCCTGCCTAGCTCTCTGCAAAGGAGCCAAAATTTATTACCAGCTTGTACACTGTCCTCTGATCTTGCCTGTTCATGGATTGCTCAGATGGATGGTGGCCTAGCTATTAATTATAGGTCAGATACATCATCTTTATCGTGTAAACTGACAAAGAGCTGTATCTCAAAGTGTGCCAAGAAGCCCAGGAAAGAGCCACTGAAGCAAATCGTGCACCTCAAAGCAGATTCAAGTACCTTGGCCCCACAAGGTGAATGAAGTCTGCACACGTGTCTTAGGGAACTCTGTCAGGGCCATGGGACCCACTGCAGGACATCAGGTAATTTGTTGGCATAAAACACCAGAAACACTGAAGTCCACCTGCTTCTGTACAGAGGCCCTCTAACATGCCCTGTAAGCTGACTGGGAAGCACTGTATCACCCTACAGTCACACAACAGCCTCCAACTGTTAGGTTTAAGTTTAGGTTCATTATCATACAACAGGTCTAAGTGAAGGCTAATCAGATTAGGATAATTAAAAAGCTACCAGGCACCTTCAGGAGAAAGAAAAAGACTAGAAGTCCAAGAAAGGAGTAGCATGTTTTGCTCTTTGATTGTGGTTTTCCTTGTTTGCTCAAGCTGCCGGAGCCCTTGAAGTTACATGAATCAAATATGGCCAGGGACTGGCTGGCATTGTTTTAGCAGTATGAGGAAATCAAACTACAAAAGAAATCAGTAAGATTTGTGTGATTTAACAGTTCTATGGGTAGGTTCTGAGATGGAGACGAAGTTTAAATGGGGAATTCGGTTCACTGCAGTGACTCTGGCTCCTCAGGGCAACATCGGGCCTGTCACTTTATTTCTCTCTGGCTTTCCTCTTCCTTCATATACTGATGACACACTGATGCCTTACACTTTTCTGCCTCATCTCCTGGAATGGGAACTCCTCAGGCTGTGAGCTGCTGGTAGCTGTGTGCATGCACACAGCCCAGCACTGCACGGCCACCAGCACAGCTTGTCACAACTTTTAATAACGGCACGTGGCATTTCTGTGTCACCACACAAGCAGCACACAGCAAGGTTCGTTGCCCTTGCCAAGGTGCAGGTAGAAAGACAGCAGGCAATAACCACTTTCTGCGTGCTTCACAGTTTAAAGGAGATAATTGCCATGCATAACTTAAAACTTATGGGCAATTTTGGAAAGTGGAATTAATTAACAATCTTGGCACTTAGTCTTGATTCTGTTGCTCACATGTATCGGAAAAGATATAAACATTATAGAAGTGTCTATTTGTCATGCTGTGTAAAAAATCAGGGAAAGTATTACAGAATAGGGAGCCAACATCTTTCCTCACATGTGCTCCCCATTAAGCAATCATCTCTTCCAGAAGGAATCTGAGGCAACAGTATTCCTGTTAGCTGTCTTCCAGTTACAAGGGGGCAAAAAAATCACAGAAATAAAATTCCACTGGTTGTGCATCTATCTGCTTTCCTAAGCAGCCAGTGCAAGTAACTCACTCAATTTAACCCTGGAATCTTAGACTGAGCCAGAAGACAGCTCAGTCTCCCTGAGGTCACTCTCCTGGGAGTCTTTTGCCAGGTTCTCTGCACTTCTGTCTTTTCCTAGCTTTCTTTCATGGTGTTTGTATGTCTTTTGATCTTCCTGCATGATAAAGCCAGATTGCCTAATTAAAAAAAAAAAAAAAAAGAAAAGAAAAAAGAAAATAAACAGAAAAGACAATTTAGTATTTATAAAAACAACCTCATTGTAATTTCCCTGGAAGGCTTGTAGTCTGACCTTGCAAAGGCAAACTACTCAGGCTAACAACAGAGTCCATCTGCCTGTTCTGACCCAAACATTTACATAAAAATGAGCAGGTTTCTCTCTTTTTTACTCCTAGCACCGGTATTTTTTGGAAGTATTTCGCACATCAATTTGTACTTTGTTACTGAGATGGCTAGCCTCCTTGATGGAAGTGCAAAGGTCTCAGCTGAGCTGAGTGGTTCTTCAAAATACAGGTAAGGTAATGGCTGCTCAAAATTAGGCAACTGCCAGGCTCTCAAGGGCAAAACTTTACAAAAAGACCAGCCTAAAGATATGTCCCAAGACAGATAATATGTCCTTTTGCTTTTGAAGTGTCTGTAAAGCTCAAGTTGCTTTCCTCTGGTGCTAGAGCTCTGTAAGCAGCAGTAGCATATGGATTTCAAACATCAGTCACTGCTGAAAGACAATGAACAAAGGGCCATGCAAAAGGGAGGAAAGAACTTGGAGCCAAATTCTCTCAGGTCACATACCAGGTGAGATGACACTAGTTCAGGCTGCTTGCTTGTCCAAACGAGGCCCTACTGCCATCTGCCCACATATTTCTATCTTTCTGGTGGTGTTGTCACAGCAAGTCCTTCATTCTTTTGACAAAACGCCACCTGAACTATTGTATGTGTATTGATTTGGTTGATTTGCTGCCTGTGTAACCCAGAGAGCATCATTAATCTGATACAGAGAGCACTGCTTGAAAGGCTTTGACTGAGTACAATATCAAGTGTCACCCTAGGCTTTAGAGCACAAAAAGTACAGATAGCACAAACAAAAGGGCCACATTCACCCTGGGTTAACTCTTCCAACCTTCCTAACAATTGCCATAAGGAGATTATTCTGAAGTTGTCACAGAGGAAAATCTGAGAAGCAGAACAGAAATAGGAAAAAAAATTGCTTAGATAAAGGAGTTAACCTGGTTCCTTGGGCATGCTGCTTGATTGAAAATGCTGTTGTTTGGAAACATACATGTTACTGTTTTTCAGATGTTGCAATTATCTGGTTTCTCCAAGAATCGCAATATGCTTAGCAAAGACACTAAGATAAGCAAAGACACTTCCTCCACATAAACAAGATTAATTTCTCTTCAGAAAATGACTACGCAGTATTGATGAACTTCTTCACAAGCAGCTGAGTAACAATATAAAAAACCTGTGAGTATATTTAGAGTAAGTAGAAGCAGGCATGTACTTCCACAAGAAGAAAACTTTTGAACTAAAATTTAAATAGTTTGTGTTCTTGTCCAAATTCCTTCTCCCTCCCTGCACCTTGATTCATACCTCCATTGCTTTGTCAGCTGTTATCCCCACTGTTCCTGTGCCCTCCTTCCTATTCACACCCTGAATATGACCAGGTGTCACCTGCTGCCTTCTCCAGTTCTGGTCTCAATGTTTGTCAGCAACTACAGCACATAGTACTGCTGTAGAGGATGCTCCAAGCCCTTTGGAGGTTGCTTTGCAATCCTGCCGGGGGATTTTGCATCGTGTCTATGCTCCCTTTATTCCTACAACACATAAATACGCATCCAGAAGAAAAGGTGGACTTTTTTTGTAAGCTAACTGAAAAAAAGATGCCAAGCCTCCAAGTAGTGCTGCAACAGGGTTCCATAAAAGCAAAATAAAACATGTCCCACTATCCTACTTTCCTGTCCTTGATCACTCTTGATATTCCTCACCCCCAGGGTCTCAATCTAACCATTATGACAGTAACTCCCATGGTTTTACTTAAGCTAAACTTGAATTCTCGGTAATTCTGGTGTCACTTCAAATAAACTTTGCAAGGCAACTCAGTGTGGCAATTTTTGTCCAATTTATAAAGTTCTTGTTATTTTTAAAAAGACATTTAAATACAAGAGGCAGAGGCTGGGACAGACCCTGCCTAGATTATAAGCCAACAGAGTAGTGGGGAACCAGTGCATGCTTCAGCTTTCACCTTCTTTCACAGTCCAGGAACAGGTTATTATGTGGTCTAGAAAATTCCAAAAAGGAAAGAGGGAAAATGGAAGTGACTCTTCAAATAGGTTAAACCAATTCCAGTATCCAGTACTAGCTGAAATCAACTCCATTGTGACACAAAATTCACTGAGACCAGAGTGTCTTTTCTTGGTGTTAATTCCTCTAGTTTAGCATNAAAAAAAAAAAAAAAAAAAAAAAAAAAAAAAAAAAAAAAAAAAAAAAAGAAAAGAAAAGAAAAGAAAAAGGAAAAATGTTATTTTCTGAAGAAAAAAACAGCTGGTATTACTGGTGACCCAGGTGGAGTACCTGTGACAAAAACCAGCTTCTCTGTTTCTCACTGATGTTAATAAAAGAACCCAGAGATTAGCCATTGATAAATGGTTTATATTTCCTCAAAGGTAAGTTTCCCTTTTTATGCTACAATTCAGACAATTGAGCCTATGTCAGATTGTCAGTAACGCGTGACAATAGTTTCCTGTAACAAATAGGCCATGTTCCAGTATGCACATTCCACTTGTATCAATCCTTGTACCGCTTTGTGTTTAAAATATGAGGCAGACATGATTGGAAAAATAATAAAAGTATCATCTATGCAGTAAGTATATAAGTGTGCTGAATTCTTAGAAACCAGCAGAAACTAGGCTGTCCCAAGACTTCTCAGCATGTAGGGAAGATTGGATCTTGGCACTCTAAAAAAAGATACAAAACACCTCACCTGTGCTGACAAAACTCAGGAGCCGAGGGTTTAACCCCTGCTGCTGCACTGAAGAAAGAGAAAATACTAGAATGCTTCTGCAAGAAGACATAACCCTTCCCTCCCTTCCACTCTCACCCCAAAATAGCCACCATCCATCTATTTCCTTGGTCCTTTACTAAGCAGCAGCTAATTGTCTGGCTGCAAGGAGAAGGAGCATTTGTCTGCATGGGCAACAAGCATTCCCTGTCCCTTCCAGTACAACAATTTAGGCAGCAGGATCCTTGCCAGCCCAATTTATAAAACAAGGAAGCCCGCTTCATTCCTTGGTTCTGTGTGTACCCTCACAGAATAGATAAGAGACAATTCTTTGTAGAAGCTTAAAACAAAAAACCTAAAGTGTAACAAATTAATGAAAGGAGAAGGCACAACCGGACAAAGTTTTCCCTCACCTACACTGGGACCATCTATGTCCAGTTGGAAAATAACTTTATGCACTACATTCATCAAATATTTTATACCTTAGTATATAACAAGGAAGTATACCTAAACAGTAGCTGAGCCTAGATCAATACCTCAGATGTGGTTTAACACCTTATACTTCTGTTTCCATGCCTTTTAAAGCATAATGTAAATATCAGTCCCTGATATTTGTTCTTAGAACTAATCATATTCCAGTATGTGCCTGGATATGAGTCAAGAGTGAACTACAGACATGAGTGTCAGGAAAAAAATATATGACCAGAAATACATATGTGCTGTTTGTTCACTATCCCATACGTACTTTAAATTGCCTGGGATGGGGAAAGTGCTCTCTCTGATTTTCATTTAGCTGACAGGTTTTAATTCACTGAATCCTAAAGGGGCTTGTTAGACAGTATTTTTTGCTGCCCTTTAGGTTCCTATTTGCCACTATTTTATAGAGCACACTGCCTGGTCCTGACTGTGTATGAATCAGCCCAGTTATAAGAAGGTAGGTGGAGAGCTTGTGTTTGGGCCGGCTAAAGAGAGTGATGGTTGTTACCCAGTTTTGGTTCAAAATAGATTTCTAAGGTGGGCTGAGTTTTTTTTGTTTGGGGTTTTTTCCCTTATAAATGTAGTTTTATTCATTCTAGAGGGTACATCACCTTTTTTTTTCCCTCAGCATTGTGTCAAAGAGTGAATGGCTTCACTGGTGTGTTCTGATTTTGCCTACACATGAAGAAAATCAAGTTGTTGGTTTGCAAACAGAAACACTCAAGGCCTCCATACTGTACTCTAGATCAAATTTCAATTATTTTACTTTTTTAAAAGCACTTGTTAAAATATGACTTACTTGCTGAAGAAGAAAATACTGGGAGAACTTGCACAAGGAATGGTAGGAAAATCCTTTATAGACACCTTTTAGACTCCTGAATTACATAGCTATGCCATTCCTACACACTTTGGCTGTACACACACCAGTTCTAGAGGAGATGCTCCATGTGAGGCTTGCTGACATTTCTGTTTACTTTGTGCTATCCAGGGAAGAACACAGATGAATTTCACACATGGGATACAAGCAACTTTCAGTAGATTTATTTTGGTGTCAGCTATAGAATATAAACACTGCTGAGTAGACTGGGGAATTCCAGCAAAGTTCGGCAGCTAGTCCATTTTGAAAGCAGGATACACTTGCTACAAGTGTTTGTTCAGTTCAGAAGTGACTGGGACAAAGTAGCTAGGCTGCTGTAAACTCACACCTTAGCTTACTTCTCTCAAATCTGATGAAAGATGAGATTTTAAACTGGTCACACCAAGCCAATCCAAAGAGTTGTCTGGTCACCTAAGTTCACATTCAAACTAGACTTCCTGGCTTAGCTTAGTTGATTAGGGATGGAAAACAATGTAAGTGGCGGCAAATTAATTTGGTCTAGCTTAACAGAATCATTCAAACATCTCTTCTACACTAAAATTTTGTAGTATCTCTTTTATCGGACAGCATGACTCAGAATACTGACAAGCTATCAGCTGGATTCTGGTCTTGCTTCCAGTGAAGGCTCAGCTAAAGATGACCTGAGCCATCCAGTCCTGACGCAACTGCCTTCTGTCAGAAGCTTACAGAAGTACCAGAAAAAATATGCTTTCCTTGAGGCAAATTCCCACTTCCCTTGGAGTTTTCAGAAGCTAATAAGTACTTAAGGAAACAAAATACTTGCATTGTGTCTGCATTGTACTACTTCTTTTGATCATTAGAGCATTGAAAATACTGTGGTGTTACACAGCACAGTAACCACAGTGTGAAAAGTAACTTGACCAGCATCATGTAATGAAGAATCACTTCAAAGTTTAAAACTTTCCTGTGCAGGTGAAGAGTTTATGTTTTAGCTATACAGCTTTCCTGAGGGAGTAAAATAAAACTAACACAAAAGACATTGTTAAATCACAGTTAACTTTTCCATGTTTGTTTTTATTTTCCACTGATCTCATTTTTTCAGTGGTAAACAACTAGGGAATGAGGAAAATTTATTGTGTCATTTCTAGAATTAGTCCAGTACTGCGCTTACATTGTAGCATTAAGTCCATTATACAGTTTCCTCGTGGAATTAAAGACTGAACATCATTCATATCACATTAAATAAGGTTTTGGTTACCATGCAAGTGCTAGTTTCCCAAAAGATAGAACCCTTTCATATACTGAAAAGAACTGAACATGTGCCCCCTCAGTCATACTATCACAGATGGCTTTGTTTTAAAATGAAATATAAGTTTTGCTTTAAAAAAATAAACCTGTGTGCCTATCATTTTTGCCTGTCCTGTCAAGTTTTGCCAGTACTGCAGCTACCCTAATACAGGGTTTCTGGAGCTCTACGTTTATATTCATTTAATAATCTTGATTTTAAAGTGTCTTTTAGTAAAGAATAGATTTTTTTAACCAGATTATTTCACTGATGTCCTCCAATAGGGAAGAACACTATCATTGGCCCAGTTGGGAGACAATGGCAAACTTAGTTTCTGGGTAAATCAAGAAGGGGAGTGACAACCTCTTTGCCATTCATCAGTCAGGCCTCTAGCTGGATGTCTCAGAGAAAGGTGGACAGAAGCTCTGCAGAGAGCTGTGTTGGCGGAAGACACTACCACACCTTCTCCTCTTCCTACTGCTCTTCCCCTCCCTCTGCCAGAAGCTACCACCTCCTGGGATTGTCTAGAATCATAAAATCACAGATCTGGTTGGGTGGAAAAGACCTTTGAGATCATCAAATCCAACCATACCTGTCCACTACTAAACCATATCCCTGAGCACTTCCTCTAGCTGTCTTTTAAATACCTCCGGGGATGGTGATCTCTAAGGTCTTTTCAGACCTGGGGATTCTATGATTAGTAGCCCTTAACAAATTACTGTTATTTAGCCTTAGAAGCACTGTCACTAAGAAAGAAAAATTACTAATACAATGAAGTGCATTACATTAAAACTGTTCCTACAATTCCTCTTTTCTGACATGTAACACAGTACCTCAACACATTTCAAGACAAAAGGACACATCCGACACGTCATGGTACTTGACAGGCAAGAGGCATGATGGAAAAACCCTACAATGCAGCTGGGGAGTCTGTCACTTAATGGGTCTGTCTGAATACAAGGCAATTAAGCAGTACACTTTCCTGCTTATTGCAATGAGATGCACAGAACCTCTACCACAGAACCAAATTCACCAGAGGCAGATGGTCACAGGATTACAGCTGGCTAGTGATCTGCTGGGTGATGCGCTGAACTGACACAAGCATACTTCCAGCTCAAGTTGCAGGCTGAAGCTCAAAGCTGGAGTTCAAGGTTTGATGGCTCTGTGTCTTGATCTGCTGCTGTTATCATGCAATGTCTGGAAAGCATTCTCAGGTTACAATAAAGCATGGTCCTGTGTTCTGTATACTGACTATTACCAGAGGGGAAATGGCTGCTTAAGTTTCCCTCTTGCTTCAAAAAGCAAGTAGCTCCCTTAACAGCTCAAGCCAGAAACATATACTGGAATCATATTTTTTCACAAGATTATTTGATTGCTTTATCATACAAGAAAGGTACCACAAGAGTATTAAAAATCTGACTGTAGTAAAGTCATTAGCAAAGCTCCTTCTGATTTCAGAAGTTTAGAATTTTACCTGAAATACACTAACTGCAAAAGTCTGCTTTTCTCGTGAAAATCTGGAACCAACATTTACTTCCGTCTAGTATTCTCCCAATACTGTCCTGCTCTTGCTGGTTTTAGGTACATGAGAGAGTAGGTACTGGAAGAGGAAATGCTGCTACAAAAAGCTGCTGAATGAGGCAACAGAACATAAAAGTGGTTAGGTTTTTCTTGATGTTCTGAATTCTGAAGATGCTTAATAACAAAGTGATATTTTCAATTTCTTGCAAAAAAAACCCCATTCTCTAACATCAGAGAGAGTTGGGGTTGTTCAGCCTGGAGAAGAGAAGGCTCCAAGAAGACCTTATAGCAACCTCCTCGTACCTGATGGGGATACAAGAAAGCTGGAGAGGGACTATTTACAAAGGCTTGTAGTGATAGTACTAGGGGTAATGGGTATAAACTGGAGAGGGGCAGATTTAGACTAGACATAAGGAAGAATTTCTTCACTATGAGAGTGGTGAGGCAGTATCACATGTTGCCTAAGGAAGTTGTGACTGCCCCATCCCTGGAGGTGTTCAAGGCCAAGTGGGATGGGGCCTTGAGCAGCCTTATCTAATAGGATGTCCCTGACCATGGCAGGTGGGTTGGACCTGGATGATCTTTAGGGTCCCTTCCAACCCAGACTGTCCTATGAGTCTATGATTCTATGATCAGATTTCAAACCAAGTATATATTTTCTCATTAATACTCAAAGAACTGAAAAACAACAAATACATATTCATTTTATAAAACAGACCTAGTGAATAATCTTGGAGAAGTTTTCTGAATCTTTCTTCAGAAACAGCTTGGTTTAAACCATTATTGCATTCAGCAATATGAAACAGAAGGAGAAACCTATATATACCAAGAATATTTCAGCAAGCCTTCTGCAACAGAAAACTGTAGTTCTGTAATATATCTGGTGTACTAGTAAAATAGATAGATGATAGATGACTAGTAGAGTTTACACAGATTTTTCCAAGGTCTTTGACATAGGATTGCAGAAGAGACTGTAAGTACAAGCTAAATTACTGTGACATAGGAAAGTGGATCTCATGTTTAAAAAACCTGAAGATGTAGAAGACAAAATGGAGAAATAAAATCCCCATTTCAGCACAGGAGAAGGTAACAGTAAAGTCCCTTATATCCCTGTTTCCACATCTGTACACAGGAATTCTGTTGCTTGATACAGTATCATCTGAAAAAGAAGACAAATAACAGAAATATATTTGTTATTCAGACCCCTAAAGAATTACAGCAATGCCACTTCTGGTTACTTCTTTATAATTCTTTTTACAGCAAATATTCTCTCTTCTGCAAAGATTAACCTCCTCAAAAAACCCAAAGTATTCCTAACTGTCTGTAAGAGGATAAGCTGCAATGTTTCCTAATAGTAATTCCAACCTAGTCAAATACAGACGGCAGATAAGAAGAAAATTCAATGACAAGAAGCATTGGTATTTCAGCCTGTGGGAGGTTTTTTTCTGAAATAAATAATTACCAATCACTCTTTATACAAGAGAGTGCTGGAAAAGACTGTTTGTAGGGAGGATTTCTTTGAATTAGGCAGAAATGGAGGTTCCAGACATTCGTGCAGTCTTATTCCAGAGTAATCATTCCAGTGTGATGGTTTGAGGTGCTTCAGCTACTTTCTCTATTTCTTTTTATTCCCTCCTTCTCTCTGAGAGTGGAAGGGAATGTTTAAATTTCCTAGGAACTAGTTCTTCTCTTACATTGCTTCACAACATTCTTGTAGCATTACAGCTCATTAGTAGACCTTTGTACACCCAAAAGTTCACAAAACTGATTTCCCACCTTGAATTACTGAATTCAACCAACTGTTAAAGACTATTTAGTGACTTGTGGAGGAAGTGGTAAACTATTAAGAAGAATAACATTTCAATTTTTTTTCTCTCAGAGAAAAATTGCCAAGCTAGTGATAGTTCTCTTGTAATATATTTTTATGTCTTGCCAGTGCCCAGCCCTGCTATCTCAGCTGAGGTAAATGAGAAATTGTCATCATCAGAAAATTAACTGCACCAAATTCTAAACCTGTTCTTGTTCAGAAAAGCATGAAAAATGCTTTCGGCTGCATCCTTTGGCTCATTTGGAGGCATTTTTTTCTAGCAAGCCTCAAGGTCAGAAATTAAATGCTGCTACCTCTCTTCCCTATCCAAGGTAGGGCTTGGCCTGTTTTCCAATTTGCCCTTTATGAATCAGCAGTCTCCTTGTCCTTACACTGCTACACAACCAGTCAAGGGGAGAGAGATATTACCTAACTCTGATAGGGGTGGGGGGGCATGTGCGTTATCTATTTGTGAAAGTACTAAGCAGCTTTTGATAGCTACAGGGAGGTATGTTGTAAACTTTCTGTAATGAATACTTGTAGACATGAATGTTTGTGCATACCTTCACTATAAGAACAAGTTGAAGCCTGTACCATTTAGATTGTCTTAATTTTCAGAATTGCACCTCTCTGAGCCTTTTCTGCTGAAGAAGATTTTATGTGATCATTCTATAAATCGGAATAGTTCACAGATAAGCATTCTGTGGTTTTTCTTGACAGATGCTGGAGATGACAAACAACATATAATTCATTCTCAATTGGAAAAGCATTTAATAAAAGGTTTGATCTGAAAGAGTGTTCATCCCTTCATTGCAAATTACATTTGAAATAAGAGAGGATTTGATACTTCACATAATTATACTGCCTTCTTTAAGAGGAAAAGCAATCTGTCTCACAGAGAACTCCAAGCAGGTCTGATACTAACATGTTAATTTCTGCAGTATACGTATTACAAGGCTGAGAACAACAGTCAAGTGATGTTTATGCAAGAATGTATTGATACATACAATGACTTCTTTGTCCTACACCTTTGCTTTTTTACTTATGGAAGTAAATATGTAACTTATGGAAGTGAATATAAAAGCATAATTTAAGGTCTCAGCCCTGCCAGCAACCCTATGTGAGAACCTGCTACTGATGAGAAGCCTCTACGTCTGTGCATGGTGGTTTTGATTTAGGGAAGCAAGAGGCTGGAGAGGAGAACAAGTATTTACATTTTTCTTTAATTTATCAAGGTAAAGGAAGAGATACTAAAGACCCCTTTTATCCCTATACTTTTCAGACTCCATTAAACAGTTAAGTGGCAAGCCCAATGTCTTTTAAAGGCATACCACCAGATTCACTATAAGACTCCAGGTTTAATCTGTAGGAAAGTTATCAAGAAAGCCTATCTAAAAATAGTCAAAATTTTCTTTGCTCTGCCCTGGTGCTGCCATGATGACCTCAGGATGGAGGACAAAATTTCAGGCAGTGTCTTTTATGAGATCAGCTGACATTGCTGCAAGGAGTAGACAATCTTTGAAGAACATGCACTCCTTAAATCTATTATGTGAGCAGAACCTTCTCCATGTTGTATAGTCTAACAGCTATGTAGTTTATCCCATTACGTGACACTCAGATTGTAGGCAGACATAGTACATTCACATTGGACAGAAATTTACAGTTCAAGAAGTAGTGCTTTTGGAAAGGGCCTGGAAGTCTTTAAAAACTTCAGTTTTATACAGTGCCAAGACTGTGCCATATCTAGAACCCAGTGCCTCTGTCACATTTGGCATCGGAGCCCAGCTATTGAGTATAGCCTACTGAATCACCAAAACCACTTCCTGCAGCGGACTTTTTGTAAATCTCTTATCCAAGTACTGACCAAGCCCAGCCCTGCTAAGCTGTGTGAAATCATAGCCTAAGGTGGCATGACTGCAAGCATAAACAGCGTTCATCTGTCATTTCAGCTCAGTTAGTAATCCAGTTGCCTTTTTCAGAAAAAAAGTGTTCCTTTCAAGTCTGTCATAAGATGTTCTCTTACAGGAAGGTTTACTCCCCTGTAGTAATAATAATAATCTGAGTAGAGTATATTTAAAAATTATCATTTCTTCTTTTACATATTCTGGTCAATGAAGAAAAAACTGCCCATGTTGCATAACGCTGATTGAATTGATGGTAACTTCTTGTTCTGACCACTAGTTGTCCAGTAACTATTATTACAACGGGTAACTAAGAAAAAAATATCTAAAAATTTGATAAATGATATCAGTGTGAGACCATTTTATGAACAAGCAAGGTTCTTGGAGAGCCTTTCACAACATTTAATAGAACCAATTTTTTCAAGTCTGAATGTTTAAATTTAGATGCCTAGATAAAAAATAAAGGACCCTGTCTAAGCATAGGTTTAGTAGACTGAGTGTATGTACCCACGATCACATTTCCAGAAGTGTTAAACTTCTACAGCTCCTACTGATCTTCCTCAACATCTCTGACAATCTCAGTGGGAGATCTGAAAATTATGGTTTGTATTTGTATTTTTTAAAAAAAATTGAAAAAAAAAAGAAGTTTACACAGATGCAGGCTTCTGTCAGGGCATATCTTGATCTCTGCCTACAGCTTGACTAACTATGCCATATGGACTGATCTGCGAGTATTCTTGCCCCCCAGGTATGAACAAGAAGTAGTGCAGCTGCTGCCGAAGCCCATGTACTATTGTAACAGGGCAGCTGCTGTACCATTCAAAGAAGCAGGGTGTTGCCTCACAAGTAGTGTTTTATGGTTATGGAAGCATGTCCCATGCACTCCATGTTCTCTGATCTGTTTCACCTTGAAATATCCTGTGCAGTAATTATTCAGGGTGAGTTTGCACTGACCTAGGGCTCCTCTGAAGTCACAAGGTGGATATTCCATCTGCAAACTCCCAGTGTCTTGTCTCCCACCTGTAACACTACTATGCTGAATCATGTACAAATGGTAGGTATAAAGACAGAGGGTCTGGAAATGAATCTGAATTAAGCATAATTTGGGGCTTTCTTAAGCTGGTCAAAGTAATGGTTTAGTGTTATTTGATTATAGTAAATCTGTATGGTTAGTGTTGTTAAAAAAACGTATTTTCTTTCCTGTTTCTCTTTTGTGCTTATGCTGGGCAAGACCTATAGCCCAGTGCATCTGCATAGAAAATGAAAGAAAATGTATAACAATAAGATCTTGCTACACTTAACAAGGATGCATCACTCCCCCACTCCTCAGTAAATTATTTTGCTGGAGGCTACATCATTCTCTCTGAGTAGTATGTTGGGAGTTGACAGAGGCGTGAATAATTCACCGCGTATGAAGCCTCCAAGCTGAGCTGAGCTGCAGCATGTTGGGCCGTCCTTTGATGCAGACTGGTTGGGCAGGTTCCTGGGCGCCCCAGGAACCGGTCTGACAGGCCTGTTATGCCAACAAATTCTGGTATGATTCCATGCTCTCCAGAATGCAGAAACCTGCCCAGCCAGTTAAATGAAAGGCATATTAGGTTATCCATTGCACATTGTATATATCTTAGGTGCAGCAGATCTCCTCTCGGCATTCTCTAGTGTGGTCCACAGTGGCTTCCTCATCTTACTTACACTTGAGGTTTATAGCTGGAGGGGAAGTCAATAGTAAATATTTATCACCCCGATCAAGAAAAGAACTTTTCACAATTCAAACAGAAGGGTGAGTTTTGAAAGTCTTTTTTAAAATTAATTTAAGATAAACTTAAGCAAAAATTTCTCTTGTGCTTGAAGTGGTGTAATGGCTATTTCCTTAATGTGTCTGAGTACTGCCAGTCTGCATGGCACATATTGACAGGATTTTTGTGAGTGCAGCTTTCTGACCCTCTGTGTGCAGCTCAACACCATTTGCTCTGTCTGCAAGAGTATTTACTGGAGAGGCAGTTCAATGAATTAAGCACAGGAGTGAGAGACAGAAACTCCTCTGCCAATGACTTGGTGTTTTGAGTAGGTAATTTTATTACTGTCTATTGGTCTTCTCTTTTATACAATGTTTTTATAATCCTCGTCTCATAAAAGCATTGTTGTGACAAGGCATAGTGCCATTAATGTAAGATGTGTGGTTACTAATTCTTGCCAGACTAACTTTTTTAATCGCTCAATTTTATGGAGTGAGTTAAATAAACCTAGATTTACATGTTCAGAATTGGCTTCATGGTAAGTTAGGAAATGTACTTCTTGTTCTTACTTCTTTCTTTCTATATACTTCTTGGAAATTTACCAGTTTAGAACAAATAACGGAGTGGCATGGTAACAAAAAGTAGACATAATCATAAAGAGTAAGCAGACCTGAAAGTTGTACCTATACCTGCAACTGAATCCATTCACAGGTTCTGTGTCAAATAAGAAAACAGTGTGAAAACAAAAGCTGCGGAATCTGGTAACTGATTAACTACTGGAGCACTGAAGTACTTGCTGAGCTGAACAGAAAGGAATGAAGACAGGTTTTGTCATGCCTGTTAGGACAAAATAACTCTTTAACTTAAGTAAATGTGAATCTTTTCAACATCTGTGTAACTACATTTTTTAAAGCCTTCACATAGCTACATCCATCTCCCTGGATTTTACCTATATTTAAGTGAAAAAACTACTGTTCTCTTTCATGATGTAGAAGAAAAATAAATCAAGAGTCCCCAGTGGGCATAATCCACTAGATACAAGATATCTACACAGGATTATGCAAGGCTTTATAGTAGTCACACAACAGGAAGCTTCAATTACGAAGTTCTTTACTGCCAGCTATTTCCAAGGTTGATGCAAAAATGAATATTATCATTCTTTTGAAGAGTGCCCATAAAAAGGCCTCCTGAGCAGCTGAAAAACCAATGAACAGCAGATTGAAATTACGTTCTCATTAGCAGCACCATATCTACGTAAAACTTCTTCTTCAAAATGTGGGAAAATAATGGAGAACATAGCGAAAATTTTGTACTCTCACAGAAGCTAAAAATATTCATCAGGAAAAAACGTTTAATTTGTATCATCTCTGTTGATTTTGCTGTCAAACAGGAAAGGAAAACTCGCTAAGGAATACACTATTTTCAAAAGAAAAATTTATAGCTGGCTGAACTGTTTGGTTTGCACAGGGACTCTCTGTAGAGCCTGTAAAATGCTATAAGAAAGCTTGGATTTCTAGAGCCACAAGATTTTAACACAGCACATTCTTAAAATTCAAACCAAATAAATCAGGTTTTCAAAATACTGCTTGCCATCCTCTCTCCAGTTTGTGTGTTCTGTTTTATTTGAGTTTTCCTCAGCAGCTTTTTTTTAAGAGGTAGGAAGGGCAGGAACCACTGTTTGGGATTTTTCTTTTCCCCCTCAAAAATGTAAGTAAATCATTATTTCCTATATGTATTTCTCTTCTGCTTGTTTTCCTGTCCTGAATTCTTGTCATTCACTACAGCAAAAGATAGGTGGCAGGATTTTGTACGCGTGCCTGTAAACTTTTACTTCAGTCTTCCAAGCCTGAAACAACTTTCCAAGGCTGCCATAAATATGCATAACTATTCAAACTATTCATGCTAACCTGAGAAACATCAGTAGGAGCAAAATATTTCCACATACAGGAAACACAAATGGGTACTGCTTCTTAGAGTCTGGGGACCAGGAACAGTACACTGCTGTCCTGCAACAGCATCCCTCAGGTTGCAGGGTTTTTTATTTCATCAAAGCTCTCTAAGAGACCCGAGAGTTCCAGTAGAATAAATCCTGGCTGGTTTTGACTATAGATGAGGAGCAGTGAAAACACTTCAAAGACGAGAGTTTCTTAAAGTGAACAATGCTACTGGCATCAGGGAATTTGATCTTGGCTCAATTTCAAAAGTGGCTACGCAAGCAGCTTGAAAAGAATCAAATTCAGCTAGTGGGGGTGATGGAGTGGCTCCTCCCTGTTTTTCCACAGAAAGCAACTACCTGTGCCAGACAGCAATAGTGTACCCTGTGGACCCTCCCAGCTGTAAGATATCATACCGTTCAGTGACTGCCAGTTTCTACACTCCCAGTTCAAGTCCCATTTAGGCAGCAGCTGAACTAGGTTGTATGCTCTTATTTGCTGCATCTGAAGATGGGCTCCTTTTATGTCCTTATTGGTAACTGCAACATAAAGTTCATTAAGTGAACATGACGCAAGAGCTAAACAATACATTTATCCTTCAATGCAGACCTGTAAGTCAAGGTGGTTGTAAGCATGCTGGCCACGGATGTATGTACGTGCGCAATTTACTAAATCTCATGTGAATTAACAAGAACTTCACTATTTTACATAAATATATATATGTGTAAATATTTTTATACATACAGAAAGTGATATATTTACCACTGTGTTTAAAGCAATTCAGATATTTAAACTGGACTTCCCAGTATAATTCAAAGTTGGTTTTAATCTTTACATCTGACTTGATGTAACAGAAGTAAAAAAAAAAAAAAAGTAAGCTTCCTGCTAATCACTTTTAACCCTGTCCTGTATAACCCTGTCCTGCATACATAAGTCACCTCCTGCAATCTGAGTAGTTAGAAACAATGATGCAGCCTCTGTACTACCCCCAAAAAAAGGGGTGAGGAAGACTTCAAGCTATTTTTTTATTTTATCTGTGCAACAACACTGCAATATTCTTGCAATAGAAATGCAGTCATCAGTTGGTTTGCTGGTAATTAGCCCAATCATCAAGAAGGAAGGTGTTACCAACAAAGCATGAGTGCAAATCAACAGCTTCACATACGATTGCTAAGATTAAACATTTCAGCGCTAAGATGGGCTAGATTTAAAATAGATTTCCTTTTGCAGAGTTGCTCATGGATAAGTATTCTGTCACTTAATGTGACATATTAGGGGTTACTGTGAAATCTGGCCATGAGCCATACCATAGAAAGTTTCGTATCTGTTCAAGCGCAACAATGGTGAAGTGTTTTTCCCACAGTTTTATTGTCTAGGTGAGTGTGTTTACTCTTAGGAGATGAATGAGATACTGCTCCAGTTAGACTAGTCAGCTTGAGACATCCAATATAACTGAACGCGGAACATCAGACTCTTCAGTAGTTTTCTGGTATGCTTAACAAGCCAGGGACCTATTCAGTAATTAGTGGCCAAGTATGTGATTATGGAATACATAAAATCAAATAAATCTGGAAGAGAGATAAAGTTCAACTACTGGTCTTAATCCATTGTCACTTATTGTTGAGTAGATAAAAATAACACTGTGGAAGCCAATGGATTTATATTGCTGTAAGGTTCAACATGAGAGAGTATGAGAATAAACTGCTCACACAGTTTGTTGGAAAATAGCATGGATTACATCATTCATTTCCAGGGTGCTTCCTATAAATACAAAAAAAAGTCCAGCCTATGGTAAAATACTTGAACAACCAGCAAGAGAGCAGTTTTATTGCTACTTATCAGATCTGCACATATATTTAAGACATCTGTTTCTCTTAACTGAGGAAATTACAACTTTCCTAGTCCACAAACATCTACATTGCAGAATTTTCAAAAGGAGAATTAAAAAGTGGCCAACAAACATTATTTAAGAAGACTTGAGTGCCTATCACAACCTATTATGACCATTTCCTCCATAGGATGTAGCTAATTTTAGTTCTACCATAAGGGTACTGATATGACAATGGATCAAACTTACAATGTAACTAATCTGCTGCTGAGATACTGAACACTGAATTTATTTTATTTTGTTTGAAAAATACATGGTTAAAGCGGCTAAGAATGAGAAGAAAAGTTAACTAAAACATTCTTCAAAACACTTCAGGATTCAAGGTACATATTTGTCAGGAAAACAAGATTATTTTCAACAATGGTGAACAGAATTAAAGCCTGCTTAATCACACTTCAGCTTGGCTTCCTATCTAACAGTATATCAAAATACTTCAAAATGTTGAAATTGTATTTCAGATCCACTTCTACTTACGCTATAGTTCCATATTCACAAGTGATGGAACAAAAGTACAGTGGAACAGCTACTAACAAGTATTAAATAACAGAACACATAACATTTTTTCTTATTGCTATTAGTAATCTAGAAAGTCTGTGTTTTCAGCCCTGGCCCTTGTGAACTGATCACCACTGTGTCCTCTAAACTTGCCACTAATCTATCTTTGCAACTGTTCTTAGACATGCCAAAATGGTCCACTGGAATCGTGTGAAGGCAGAATAGTAATAGCAAAAAGCTGTACTTTGTTTCCATTTCATTACGAAAAATAAATAACCACTAAAAAGGCTAAAGAATTACTAAAAAGACTAAAAATCAAGGAGGTTATCTCATGGCAGATAGCAAGGTTGGTCCCAGTGAATGAAAGGACATTATTCTACACTTGGGGAAAAAGAAAACGTTGGTAAAAGTCTCAAAGTGACACCAAAGTTCAGCTACCTTACACCATGCTCATTATATGAGCCTACAGGTTTCAGATTTTCATATTTATATACACATTAAAATATACTCTAGGCTGCTCTGCCATATGCTAAAAAGACAACCCCCTGTTAAGATAAAGAAGGGGGCAGGGGGAGAAACATTGCAAATATATTTTAATCTCTGTGTGTAAACCCCAGCAGCCAGTAGACTACAAATCCTGTGGAAAAGTCAGATTTTGCAGCGTAGCCTGAATACTTGCAAGGCGAATTCGGCCACAGGGGTATTGAAGAACCTCTTTATGACTAAACCAGCAAGACCTTCTTTCTAGTACATAAAGGAAGTCTACAGGAAAGATTGGGAGGGGCTTTTTATCAAGGAGTGCAGATTTAGATAGCAGGAAGAACCTTCTTCTGGGAGGGTGGTGAGGCACTGGCACAGGCTGCCCACAGAAGTTGTTGCATGCCCCATTCCTGGAGGTGTTCAAGGCCAGGTTGGATGGGGCTTTGAGCAGCCTGGTCTAGTGGGAGGCGTCCCTGCCCATGGCAGTGGGGTTGGAACGGGATGGGCTTTAAGGTCTCTTCCAGCCCAAACCATTCTATTAATCTGTTCTATTATCCTATGCCTGCTTCACTGCAGCAGCTGCCAGGGCCTTGCTCAGTATGCCAGAGAGGTTTAGGTTTAACATTAGGAAAAGGCTCTTCACCCGGAGGGTGGCAGAGCACTGTAACAGCTCCCCAGGGCAGCAGTCATGGCCCCAACCCTGACAATATTCAAGAAGCATTTGCACTATGCCCTCAGACACACGGGGTGAATGTTGTGGTTGTCCTGTGCAGGGACAGGAGTTGGACTCAATGCTTGCTTTGGGGCCCTTCCAACTCAGGGCATTCTCTCACTCAGGTTGTAGAGAGGAGAGAACTGGCCTCTTCTCCCAGGTGACAGGTCAAGGGGCAACATCCTCTAGCTCCATCAGGGGAGGTTCAGACTGGACATCAGAAAGGGTCATCAGGCACAGGCACAGGCTGCCCAGGGAGGTGGTTGAGTCACCATCCCTGGAGGTGTTTAATCATAGAATCATAGAATCACCAGGTTGGAAGAGACCCACGGGATCATAGAGTCCAACCATAGGTAAGAAGATAGGTAGATGAGGTACTCAAAAACATGGTTTGAGTGGCAGACAGGAATGGTTGGACTCAATTACTGAAGCACTCTTTTCCAACCTAGTGATTCTATGATTCCCCAGGCTGCTCTCTGTCCAAGTCAGAGTCATAGAACAATTTGGGTTATAACCATAGAAGAGCTTGGGTTGGAAGGGACCTTAAAGATCACCTAGTTCCAAGCCCCCTTCCATGCAGGAACACTTGCCATCAGACCAGGCTGCCCAAGGACAGGGCCAGGCTGGATGGGAACACAGCTTCCCTGGGCGACCTGTTTGGCTTGGAAGGGACCTGAAAACACCTACCCAGAGAGAGACCGAGGAGGGCCAGACTAGAACACCTACTGCTCCACAGCCATTCGCGAGAGCAGCCCCTCACCACCACCCCCTCCTACCCACCCACACCCCGTTTTCTCCCGCAGGGCCTCGCGAGACCCGCGGCGGGGGCCGCCCCTCCCCGCCCCCTTCCCCCTTTCTCCTTTCCCGCGGTTTGGCGCGCGGCCGCCGGCAGCCAACCAGGTAAAGGCGCGCGCTGACCCCGCCCTGAGGCGCGCGCTCCCCCGAGCCCCCGTGGGGCCAGCACCGCTCGCTCTGTTACTTCCTTTCGTCCTTCCTCCTGCCCCGGCCAACCGGGAGCTGCAAACGCTGGCTCTGCTCCCCCGCTGTGGTAGGATAGGGCTTGGCCGTGACACTCCCGCTCCCTTGCCCCGTTTCGGAGGCTCCGGTCCCCCTCGCTGGGGCGGAGGGGCGCGTGGTCCATGCCCGCCCCCGGGCGGTCCCGCTGGGCCGCGGGTTCCTGCATCTCCCGCCTGACAAACGCTCGGGCATGGCAGGATTTCCGCGAGCATCCCGGCGTGTCTTCCCAGTGAGTGTCCCGGTTGTTGTGCGAAGGGATAGGAGGGAGGCTGGAGAGCTGGGCGAAGGGAGGCTCCGGGGAGACCTCAGAGTGGCCTCCCGGTACCTGAAGGGTTTGCAGGAAAGCTGGGGAGGTGCAGGAAGCGACAGGACGGGGGCAGGGGAGCGGCTTTAAATTGGAAGGGGGAACTTTTACATTAGCCATTAAGAAGAAATTCTTCACGCTGAGGGTGGTGAGGCGCTGGCGCAGGTTGTGCCCAGGGAAGCTGTGGATGCCCCATCCTTGAAGGGGTTTACATCCAACCTGGTCTGGAACTGACTGATCTTTAAGGTCTCTGCCAACCCAACCCGTTCTATGATTTTATGCAGCTAGGGCTAAGGCTTTTTGGTGGGGGCCAGAGGCTGAGGAGGCTTTGTGCACTGCTGAATCCCACACAGGTGATGTGTTCCTGCCACCAATGNGGGCAGCCTGTTCCAGTGCCCAAGGACCCTTTGCGTGAAAATTTTTTTCCTAATGTCCAGCCTGAACCTCCCCTGGTGGAGCTTGAGGCCATTCCCTCTTGTCCTGTACCCTGTCACTTGGGAGAAGAGGCCAGCACCCTCCTCTCCACAACTTCCTTTCAGGTAGTTGTAGAGAGCAATGAGGTCTCCCCTCAACCTCCTCCAGGCTAAACAACCCCAGCTCTCTCAGCCGTTCCTCATAAGACCTGTTCTCCAGCAACCTCACCAGCTTTGTTGCTCTTCTCTGGGGTCACTCCAGAACCTCAACATGAATATGGATAAGCAGCACCAGTGCTGTTATTGGTGCCAGCTGCCATTGCTGATGGAGTCACATGTAGGGGAGCGATGGTTTGGGAAGTCAAAGTCTTAGAATGCCTGAGGGAGCTAGAAATGTTTCTGTTTTTCTGTGAAAGTGTTAGTTTGGAGGATAGGAGCAGAGCCCCATCTGAGAGTGGCCCAGCTCCCTGCTTGGGCCCAGCAGCAGGGTATTCTGGAGAGAGGTTGGCATTGCACTTCCTGCCCCCATCAGGCACCTGCCAGTTCTCTCCCTGCCTTCAGGATCAGTACATCCAACTCAGGCTTTGTTTGCATTTGGTTTTGTTTTTACCTGAGGACTGGAAAGCCCTTTTCTAGGACTAAAGAATCAGCTCAGAAGTGGGTGTTGACAAAGGTCTTTCACACTTGTACAAATGCCCAGACCTGCCAGGGACACTATTTGAAGACAGATTGAACAGCTGTAGAAAGCAGTGTATCATTTTGTGATCTTGAAGCAGGTGAAGCTTGGGAAAACTTGCTACTCTTTTTCCCTCTTTGTATTCAATTGATGTATTAATAGTTTTCAGGAACTCTGAGCAAGTTTTGTAAATTTTTTTCATAAAAGTCATCTTTGTGGGAATAAAAAAGAACCAAAACCACAAAGGACAACCTTTACTAATTCTTGAGTCAGAAACCCTTTTCTTGAAAATTATTCATCTGATGTACTCAGATCTAAGACAGTAAGTGAGAACAAGTTTGTGGACTTCACTGCCACTGCATGTGACAAAAAAAAAAGAGTTCCTGAGATATCTCTGCTTGAAGGTAGAAAAATGGGAGTTTAAAAGACATTCCTAGTGTCACTAAGCAATCGGTTCCACAAAGAAGCACTGTAAGATGGCTTAATGTGACTGCACACGAAGTGGAGTGCTTCAGCTACAAAGATGCAAGCAGATTAATGTTCAACTTTCAGTGAAAGGTTTTGGGCACTGTTAATTTCAATAGGTGATTTTATTTTCTAATAAGGACCTCTTTTTATATAAGAACATTAGCTACTTTGAAACAAAGTACTGAAAGGGACACTGAATTTTCTACAGACAGAGCGTAGTAAAGCAAATGTGGACCTATCTAATGGCTGCTGACAGTTCTGTCAGCTCTGTTACTTAGCATTTATGCAACAGAAAACACAGCTGAAGTGTTCTTGCATTGTCAAGAATAATGCTTTGTTCCATTTATCCCATTGTCTTTATTCTATTTTAAAGACAGCCAGGCTGAAAGAGAAGTAACTTGCTTAAGACTGTGTCTAGTGGTATGAGAAAGGAGATCAGAACCAAGGGCCCCAGGCCTTACAGTAGAACCCTGACCACTGGACTTAACATTTTATTGTGGTAAGTCTAGGGCAGCTGCTAAACCAACAGCTGGGTTCAAGTGTTCTAAGTCGCTTGAAAGTTCTTAAGATTTGAAATTCAGCTTCTCAACCAATTGTAGACCTTATTTTGTTTGAAGTGTGACTTCAAATTGTGCCTCAAAAATTTGAAAGCCAGTTGCTCCTTTTAGATGTCTATATGAGCATTGTACTTTGCTTGCCCTGGCTGCTATGTTAGGTATAGGACAAAATACCTTAGTTTGGGTAGGTTGTTTTTTTTTTTAATTGTGATACATGTTACAGAGAGTTATGTCCACCTATTCAAATGTGTTTGTCTAAAATTGACCACATAAAAATGGTGAAAACTTATAATGTCCACTGTTACACACAAGGACCTGAGGAGCAGAGAGGTCATGTAAACACTTCAGTATTGGACACCCAGTGCCAATAGAATTGAATTGTACCTTGGCTCAGCTGCAGATCTGAGTGCCATACTTCCCCTCTAGTTTACCTGTGTGGAGAAAACCCTTCAAAACAAATAAGAATTGTGGGTAAAATTCTCTGGAGTTGTGTAGGCAGTTTGGTTTTTTAAGACAGAGCTGTCTGACTGTGACAGTTCTCCTCAAATACTAATGTTTTGGCAATTAATGAATTTTGAGATTGCTCCCCTGTTTCCATTTCATCAGGGAGTGGGAATAACTTCAATATAGAGTCACAAAGGCTTCGAGGGAATATGAACTTTTTTTTGCAGAAGGATGCCATTTGGATCCATGTTTATGTAAAGGTTATATGTACACAAATACATCCTTGATGAAACTTGGTTTTTGTATTGCTGACAGCAATATTTTGTAAGCATGGGTTACTTTTGGAAAACAGGAATTCTGTTTAACTGTAGCTTAACATGGGAAAAGAATAAAGAGTCCTAAGCATCTTAATCTCCTTTTAAATTGATAGCTGTTTATGGGGGACAAAAAAAACCCTGTTAGTTTCTAATTTCTTGTTGCAAAATACTTAGCGTCTTCCACACTTTAAGGTTGACTGTCAGTATTGACTGTTTACAACTTGACAACAGTAGGCAGCAAGTGTCGTATTTCATCCGTGGCTGCAAGTTATACTCTGATGAATGCAAACCTAAGTGTTGTCAATCTGTCATTACAGGCACACCTGTCTTCAGAAACAGCTTCATAACTATGTAATTTAAAACTTAAAGTGTGAAAGTGAGCCGATTCTGCAAATAAAGTCAAAGAAGTTGAGAGCAGAAAAAAGGCAAGATGAATACATCTGGAGGAAGCTGTGGGAGCCCTAGTTCTGCAGAACCTATGGGAGATTTCTTCAAGGAATTGTGGTCCAAACTAAAAGAATGTCATGATAAAGAAGTACAAGGTAAATTGTTATAGTTTGGGTTCACAGAAGGCAGTCAGTTGCCCCAGGAAAACTTTGAAGTGAAGCACAACTCCATCTGAATGGAACTAAAGAGATTTGTAGTATGTTAAGTGAAAAGTTGGACTGGATGATTACAAGTGATCCCTACAGATTGGCTGCCTAAGCCTGGATTAACAGGATTAGATTTAAACTATCAACAAGTATAAATGATTTGCTAGGTCAGTGAAGAAAAAGTAGCTCAACGTTACATGGTATCTGTGTTTGCTTAGGAAGTATTTAAGTGTTACTTTACTTTTAATGGATTATGATTCAAAGTTCCCAAATCAAGTTTAGCAATAGTTTTCTCTTTTTCCTTTTTTTTGCCTTTGAGTTTAGTCACTTCAGATATGTTAAAATGGTTTGCACTGTTTATTTCCCCTCAGTTCTGCAAAATACCACGATTAACATTACAGAAAAAGATTTGTTTAGTTTTCTAGTGTTCCAAGTTTTCTCAACAAAGTTTATAAGAGCTGCTTATTCTTACATTGTATTTGGTGAACTGTGTTATCAGTTTTACTGTCATGTCTCTTCATTCTTCAGTAGTGCAGGAAATGAAGAACACTCACAGATGAATTGTTGTGTCATGAATTTATATTCTTATTATAATATTGTTTTACAAGTAGTATTCATAAAATGTTTTGCTCAAAATACTTCATAAAAAGTTTAAGGTTTTCTTCTGTTAAGATTAAGTCACACATTCCATTCTTTTGGATGGAATCCAAGAAGCATATCCTTATGCATGAAATAGTTTGTGTATTATGTTGGAGTCAAAGCAGGTGAGTTTTTGTGAATTAAGAGCTTTAGTAATGCAAGTGGATCTTTGTAGCCAGACCATTCCAATGTCTTTGGTTATTGTCACTAGCCTCAAAACTAGTCTGTCCATTTAGGCCCAGTTATATCACCACTTCTTGATTTCAGAAACTCTTAGGGGATTGTTCTATAATGTATGGATGGTTCATACCTCCTAATGAAAGTCTTGACTCAACAATTTGCCTTCATAATATGTTAGTAATTTAAAAAATACACCAGCCAACCATAAAAACCTTTCATCAGTTCGGTAACAGAAAGGAAAGATGCACCAGATCAGTAGTGTTCTTTTACATTTTTTACATTAAAAAAGTGTATTTAACCATGTGAGGTAAAATTTTATATTGTGTCCCAAACAACAACAACAAAAAAAAACCACAACACAAAAGCACACACCCTTATTTATACTTTCTGGTTTTTTCTTGTTTTTTCTACTTCTTTTTTTTTAAATCGTGACGTTTCTTTTCGGTGTGGGTGTGATGTCAACTGCAGATAAATGCAGAAGTACTGACAGAATGGGATCTGGCAATCTATGGCATGTCTGAACAACGAAAACTAAACAAACAAAAAGCTGTAATGCAGAGGGTAATGTTAAGTGACCCCTTCTCTAGTTTCTTGGGATGTGCAGCACGTGTTTTAAAGTTTTGCTTTTCGTTATGCAAGTGAAGATGCTCTTTAGAATGCATGCCAGGTGGGGCCAGATTATTTTGCCACTAGGCAGTCTTTTTCATGCCTAGCCCTTTGTCAGTATGTCCCACACCGTGTTAGGTAAAATTAGGTCTTCAATGATAACATCAAAGACATGCCTGAAGGATGGTTAATTTTTTCTAAAGGTGGGGATCCTCTTATAGAAAATGGTACTGGAAGATATTTTAGAAACATCAAACACAGGCTTGCCTGGACTTTGCTTGTTTCTGAGGTCTATAAATAAGAATTAAAATTGACTCATCAGTTTCCAATCTGAATGTCAGCAAAAAATTATTTTAAAGATGGTGGAAGGTGGATTAAGGGAAGGTTAGTAGTTGAGGAAAAGCTCTTTGTGTGTACAGTGCACAATGTATTGAATACAGTAATGGTGGAACTTTTGTTACAAATCTGAAAAGTACGATTTATGACACATAAGCTTGAAATCATCAGGCATGTTATACAAGTTACGATATTTATCTGTCTATAGAATGTAGACTAGAGATACTTCAAACTCAGCTTGCAATGGATTCTATTGTATTTTTATGTTACTGTGTTGTAAAGAGTGTGTTTTTCCACCATGTTAGCTAAACAGACCAAGCTGCTTATTCTTTTAAACTGATCACTTGCAAAAAATTCCAAATCTTGCCCCTCTTCAAGCAAAACAGCTATTGTTTTCTCTCAGATTTATTGTGTGTCAATGGGTAGGGCTCCTACAACCAAGTTTCCAAAGATGTTTGGCATGGTAAATGTCAGTTAACTTTTCATGGAATTCTGAAGTACTCAATAACTCAGGATAATGGTCATTCAAACTATATTTACCTTTATTTCCTACCTGTAGAATGTGTGAGATAGTTGCATGGCACTTGGAAATTAGAAAGTAATTTAATAATTTTTTTTAATAAAGTGACTAGATTTTGCAGGTGTTAATGCTTGCACCTAGCTCAAAATAATTTCATGGATACTTGCTTTGTGTGGGTCTTATCAACATGGTTCCAGAGGATGTTTTTGAGTCTTAATGCTCTCTAATAAAAAATAATTTTATTTTGATGCAGAAATGTGAGGAGAGTTTTGTGTACAAGAAATAGCCTGGGTGTTTTTCAGCTTTTCCTTGCCTCTGAAAAGCACAAGATCTCAGTAGGGGAAAAACTGTAGTCGTAGATGAAAAGAAAATTATGAGGAAAGCAATCTCATTGATAGATTGCTGTAGGGAAGGAAATGGTTGGAAGCTCCTCAAAAGTAAATAATCATAGAACATAGGGCTGGAAGGGATCTTAGGAGGTCATCTAGTCCATCTTCATACCCTTAAGGTAGGATTATGTCTGTGTTATTGCTGACAGAAGCTTGTCCAACCTGTTCCAAGAGAACTTCAGCAATGAGGATTCTACAGTCTCCCCAGTCACTGTCTATTTTAAGAAAGTGTATTTAATGCATTTGAAAATTCATCAGAAGAGGAATTATCATAGCTATTCATTGAAATATTAAAGGTACACAGGAAACTTTCAGCTTGAATAGACAAAGTAGATCTCATTGCTCTCTATAACTACCTGAGGGGAGGTTGTAGAGAGGAGGATGATGGCCTCTTCTCCCAAGTGACAGGGGACAGGACAAGACGGAATAGCCTCAAGCTCTACCAGGGGAGATTTAGGCTGGACATTAGGAAAAAATTTTTCACATAAAAGGTCATTGGTCACTGGAACAGGCTGCCCAGGGAGGTGTTTGAGTCACCTTCCCTGGAGGTGTTTAAGGCATGAGTGGATGAGGTGCTAAGGGGCATGATTTAGTGTTCTATAGGAATGGTTGGACTTGATGATCTGGTGGGTCTTTTCCAACCTGGTTATTCTATGATTCTGTGACTCTGTGAAAGTGTTGTGGATTTAATTAATCTGCCTAATGATAGCTTAAATGTAGTTTAATGGAGACACTGTGTCATTTACTAAAGCACTTACGACTTTTAGGTAGTGTAGATCTATGTAGTCTACAGCTTGTCTATTCCATAGACATTGTGTGAAAGGTAAAATTAAATTAGGAATGTACAGTGTAGTTTCATGTAAGTTTACATGCTCGATGGATTATTAAATAAGGAAATCTGAAAAAGCAAAGCTCTTTAAATAACATTGCTTAAAACTTCACAGTGTTCTGGGAAAGCAAAAGGAAGAGATTACACATGATGTAGTAATTCAGTGCTCTTGGATAAATGTAACAAACTGTTTTCTTGCTTTCTCATTGCAGTCATTTGAATTGAGCAAAAATGCAACCTTTAAGTAACTAGTTTGGTTCCTCCTGAATTGAGGTGAGAGGGGAGATAGTGTTACCTGTAGCACAGTACTGGGCCTCTTGAGCACTGCCTCTCCAATTTGTGGCTCAGGTTGCCAATGTTACAATCCTAAATACTTGCTGAACAGACTACCTGTTCATACAGGAGATGCATTGTTGTGCAGCTTCATTCCTTCCGATGGGCGTGGAGCAGCATTAAAGCACGCTTTATAGGGGTTCTAATTGCAGATGCCTAATTGACTTGATGAATAGCAACTACTTAAAAAAATAAACCCTCTTTCTATGCTGATCTGCATGATAGAACATAACATCTCACAGGTGTTGAATACGTAGGAATAAAAGAAATCTTTCTGTATTTCCTAAGAATTTTTTTCTTAAGTAGTTTCTCTGCATTTTTATCTCATTGTCTCACTGGCATCTTGTAGCAGTCTCTGGCATGGGTTTACTGAGTAGGCTCTGGCTGGCCTTAGGAGTGAACCTTCTCAAGCAGGTAGTTTTCCCCTTTGAGCTGTGGTAAGGGAGATAAAAAAGAAGTCTGTTAGCTGCCTTAACTTGCATTTTCTATAATAAATGTAGTATTTGGTATGTGTTTTGGTTTAAATTAAAAATTGTTAAAAGCTTTCTTAGAAGTGTTCTGGTTTCCTAAGTTTATCATACTATCTTAAATGACTAATGCATTTGCAAGAAATCTCACGAGATACCTTATGTTCAGCTTGAAGTTACTCACAGCTTTTCATAGTTTGAAGAAAATATGATGTTAAGAAAAAGGTGTTACACTGCTTTCTGACGTCTTACAAAAATTCCTATTGGATTTGTATTTTAAAAAATGTTATAGCATTGGAGTCTGATTATTTGTGCCCATTTACTTAGGGCAGGTATGGCTAACTTGTGGGTGGGTAGTATCACATAAACTTCCATAGCGCTGCATCCCACTGGCTAAGCTGTGCCACGCTTAGACCACCTTTATCTTCCTACCCCTGTGCATATACAGATGCACCCAAAACCTTGCAGGCAGACTGGCTGGACTGCAGTCTATCCTCTGGGCTGCCAGCTGGCCACTCCTGCCAACAGCATCAGTTGAGTTTGTAAATCTTTTGTACTTCTGCACAGAATGTATGTTTTGGAGTGTGTGGGCCTCACAGGTGAAACATCATTCCTTAGTCCACCATAAGAGGTTCCAAGGAAGCTTTGACTGAAAGGGTTTGGTAGCATACTTCCAACAGAGCATATTGTCCTTCTGTGCTTTAAAACCTTTAATCATGTATTTTTAATGTTTCCCCTGCGCATATTCATCCATTCAGTGTTTGGATGCTGCATTTTCAGGGTCGTATTGTATATCTCTATGTACACAGACCATATTTTATGCTACTTATTTTTGTGCCAACATATAATAGTGCTTGGTGTTTGCATGGGGGTTTTCTGCAAGATTATTTTTATACATGCTTAAGCAGGGATCCGTGTGTTTAAGTCCCTGTATCCTAGGGATCATAATATCTGTATTTGTTTCCAAGATGCTGTAGAAAATACTCACAAGTCCAAAATGAACCATTTTCTCTCCAAATTAGTGACTTTTTTTTTCTCTTTTGCAGATGTCATTGGAAAAGAGAGAGTTAATTTATCGTTTCACTTGTTTGGTTGAATCGGAATTCTATATCACATATTTTCTTCTTTCCGTTTTCAGGCCTACAGCTGAAAATATCTAAGCTGAAAAAGGAAAGATGCTTGTAAGTACTCATCATAATGATCCAGTTTATTAAAGGAGAGTCTGAATACCATTAACAGGCCATAATTCTTATAAAAGTAATTGAGGTTTCATGTTTTTTTTCCTTCAAACATGTATAAAACACTGCTCACTTGAGTAATTCAGTTGAAGTCATCTAATGGTATATGTAACTCTATAGGGTGTGTAACCTGAAAGCCGGGTTTGCCTTCCTTGAACAAATGACTGATAAGATTTTCTTATCTACAGTATATCTAGGATGCATATCAAATGCTGACATTTCTAATATGAAAGATAATGAGGGAGATGTTTTAAAATAGAGATCAATTCTGTGGGAAAAAAGTTAATGACAGAACAAGAAAACATTTTAATTTTTTTTTTCTACATGTTGCCTTTAGTGTCAGATATTGTGCCTTAACTTGGCTTTCAGTCATTCTCTAAAGATACTGGCATTAACCTTGCTATTATTCACTCAGTTCTTATATTGCAACACGTGCAACTTCTTTCGCAATTGTTATTTGCTACTCATTTTTATTCTGTTCAGAAGAAGCAAGTTGGGGGGAAAAAATCTGAATTGAAAGATTTCCATGTACAGTAGAATCACAGTATGTATTTATAGCATTAAAACAGCTTTTATTTTCCTTCCGCTGACTAAACGCATGTTTAATTAAATGATAAGAGATATGCTAATGTGATTCTTTATCCAATTTTGACTTAAAGTTTAATGACATTCATATTAATTTAATATTACGTATGATCTGTATGGTGAGTTGAACTTTATAATGTACTGTGTAGGAGGAATAAAAATAAATTACTTGCTCCTTTTCCACTTAAAAAAAAAACTTATTACATATGCTAAAGAAATTAAGCTGTTATTAAAATTGACAAAAAAAATCCATATTTGCTTTCCCAGTATTACCATCTGAAGTCAAGTACGCAATACTAGTTTTAAAGAGTAACCATAGTGTTTTCAAGCATAGTTTGTACTTTTTCAGAATTAACATTTCTATAATTGTTTAGTTGTTTTTTTCTTCCTCATTAATTTATATTGGGCTTTTTATTTGCTTCTTCTTTTTTAGTTACATTTTTCAGATTGTATAAGCAGGAAATAAGCATTACTTAGCCTAGAAAAATTAAGTATACACTTTTTTTTTTTTTTTTTACAATAGTAAAGCAAGCAACTGTCTAGCATTTTTTACAGTTACTGTCAAAACTCCTGAATCTGCTTCTGTTTGTTGAGGGGGAAATAAAAGTCTCTTTCCACAGGAGTAAATTTCCTCTAGTGGAATCCATCTTTCCTTTTCCAGCAACATGAAGTATGAAAATGTGTCTTAAAATGATACTGACTTTACTAGTGTGATTTACTTATAAATAAGGCTATACTTAACTTGCTGTTTACTTTCGTTGTAACTGTGTCTCACTTCCAGGAATGCTGCTGTTGTTTCTTTTCACTGGGCTTATGAAAGAAACAGCCTTCAGCTGTGTAATGCCTCCCTTCCCTAGATATCTTTTTGGGGTTTATTTATACTCAAGCCTCCTCTGAGTTTTTGTTTATTTCAGTTAAATATTGTCCATCCTGCTGGCTTTGATAAGCCACAGTAGCACTTTGAGCCTGCACAGTGGTGTTTTCTCACATTTCAGCTGCATTTGCATGGATTTCTTCTGTGAAGGTTGTAGATAACTGCCTATTATTTTGACTTTTGTCTGCATGGTATCACTGATACTTGATGAACAAGTGGAAGTGTTTTCTTTGTGCTTTCTGGGGGCTAAAGACTGCAGAGAAGCTGTTAGAAGATAGCAGTGACAGCTCAAGGAACAGTTTGAGGACAGGATCACAAAAGGAAAGATGAATTAATCACTTCCATAACAGCCTCCATCTGGTACCATCGGGCTTCCTTGCATTTACCGAGCAATTCACCAAACCAGTAGCAAGGTTTACAATACCAAGAATATCTATGTGACTAACTCCATATTCCCCCACATATTCATCTACTCCTCAGGATCAGAATTTGGCAGCTTTTTTACAGCTTCTTGTTCAGTCTCCATACTAGCAGAATGTAGCGTATGCTCTTTGCAGCTGCTGTTTAATTGTGCGTAAGAGCTCACAAAATATTTTTTTTTTAAAAGTGCCAATAGGGTAGAATCGCTTTTTTGGTCTGTTGGTAAATTTTTAGTCAACTGAAGATTTTGAGTTCCTGGTATATAATGGAATGCTATGAGTTCTTTCATTAAAATCCAAACACCTTTACATTTTGAAGATATACTTTCTGAATGTTGGTTGATATCACAGTATCACAAGGAGTATATTTATATCAGTAGACAAAATTATATTAGGTTATTAGATGACTTTCAGTTAACAAATATTTGGTGCTGTTTTACACTTAAAGGCTATACTAGCTTTCCTGCACAAAAATCAGTATAACATCGTGATATTTCTTATGTATAATTCATAAATGAAGTAGTTATCTCAGTTTTAATCTAAAAAGATGAAATTATCTCTTGCGGTTATCATGAAGTTAACCTGGCATATCATGAGTTACTACCACTTTCTGAAAATCTTAAATTGGTCAGTTACTTTTTCTAGATGAATAATGTTATTGGTGATGTGTCTGAACACATACTGAATGGCTTAATTATTGTTTGTTGGAATCTTTTTCCATTAGCACATTGTAGATGCAATACCTTACATAGGAGGTCTTGTTCTCCTTGGTTCATGTGAATACCTGAGGTTTAGTGTTTCAGACTTGGTAATCAGCTGACAATGAACACCTTATTTTGTACCCCTCTTTAGCTTTGGAGCTAATGACTTGTAAATGCTTGGTCAGAGACTGTTCATTATGCAGAATGCCTTCATAGCCAAAAATGTCCATCCTGTTTATCAGGTGCACTGAAATTCTTTTTTTTAAAAAAAAACAACAAAACACAACCAAACCAAAAGAAAACAAACCACCTAAAAGAAACCGTAGTTCCTTCTGTCATTTTACTATCTTAATGTGACATTTTACAGGGTTTAGGTGGATGGCATAGAGTACTGGTGTATGTTATTGTCTTTTTTTTTTAATAAATAACTTGATGCCATATAATGTCTTGAAGGTAGCTTGAGAAAATAATCTAAAATATCATATATTAGGCCTTCTGTAAGTTGCAAAACTGAAAAAAATAGCTTTTTTTTTTTT
>WAAB01018396.1:315489-339439 GCA_013389865.1 Piaya cayana | reverse complement strand
GTAAGTTCTGCTCTACTTAAGTCAGTGGATTGTTTAGCTGTTAGGAGATCTAAAAGAAGGTGTTTTGACGTGTTGTTTGCTTTACCCCCAGATGAATATACTTGTATTATTCTGTAAATGTACGTAAACTGTGTTTAAAGAACCTACAGATAATACCTGATTCCCCATGACCAAGAGCAAAGAATCTATTTTCTTAGTCCAGTGAAAGGAAAAGCATTATATAGGTGGAAAGCAAGCTTAAGATGTTTTTGCCAGAACCAAAAGAACTNCAGAGAAATGGTAGAAGCCCCATCCCTGGAAACATTCAAGGTCAGGTTGGACAGGGTTCTGAGCACCCTGAACCAGTTGAAGATGTCCTTGCTTACTGCAGAGGGGTTAGACTAGTGACCTGTAAAGGTCCCTTCCAATCCAAACTATTCTATGATTCTAAGTCACTTGCTTCCCTCTAAAATCACACATGTAAACAATAAACATACAGCTAAAACACTTTTGGTTTTGTGATTCCAAATTTTCATTGTTTGTATTAGTCTTTAACCTACAAAGTAAGGCTCCTTTGTGAATATTTGCTTGCACTACTGCACTCTATAGGGAGTGTCATTGATTGTATGACAGAATCAGTGTTCTAGCAATATAATTATACGTGAATATCAGAATAAAATAAATTATTCCTAATATTTAGATATTAAAAAAACATAAATAGAAAAGGTATATAATAATATAGAAATATTACAAAACATGAAAATATAAAACAACTATCTCATTATATTGGTTATAAAGTATAAATATATTTTTATAACCTTTAGACTCTATTACAAGATATATTTGTTATAGAAAATATGCAATGTCATAAAATCATATATAATGACATTATAATTACTATGTTATTGATATTTTAAAATATATATTATGTTATACATAGAAACATTTAGGGTATACATAGTATTTTATATCACATTTTGCATTTTCTTGCAGGTAGCACAGTGGTATTTCTTTTGAAACATTCAGGTATGTCATTACAATTTTTATTCTGACAAATGGAGTTATCAGCCCCATGAGAGGGCTCTCCTCATTTCTATAATGCTTGAAACTGCTCTAAAATTAAAACAGCTATGGAATTCCACTGAAAAGTTCCTTAAATGTAACAGATGTGCATTACCCAGTTAAAAAAGAAAGCTATTTCCTAGCACAGATTCAAAGTAGAGGTGAAGAAGAGAGGTGCTTGCTCTGTGCTGCAGGAGATTCAGATTTTGCCTTGTACCGTAATTGGAAGCACAGGCTTCTTAGTAAACAAACAAACAAAAAAGAAGCTTATGATCAAATTCAGAATCTGAGGCACATTCCATAGGACCTCACTGAACAGTATCTACTGATCTAGTGAATGTTTTCTGTCTGGAACTTAAGAATCTGCACAAATAATACTGATGCAGCAAGATAGAATGCTGTGTTTTCTAAAATTTTATTTTTAGTACCTTTATGCGAACTTCATGTGCTTTTGGTGGGGCAACTTCCACTTCCTCAATAGAAAATGGTTTATTGGCTTCCCATAGGACTGCTGCTTTGCATTTAATAACCTGCAAACAGAGCAAAGGAAAAGGGAATTTGCAAGTAAGCACACAGATAGATTCTTACATTTCTATGCGTGAAACTCCTATTTCTGTTTGGAGGAGGAGAGGGAAAATTATAGGAAAATAACCCCAAACAACAAACCAAACACAAAACACAACAAAAATGCCAACACCAAAGCACAGTGTAGGCCCATTCTGCCCCACCCCCAAGTTCATGTCTGACTTTGTTCACATTTCTATCATATAAAATTTAAAAAAAACATATATAATAATCTCATAGGATAACTGGCTACCTGATCCATCCTCATTGCTCCTTTTGTTCTTGAATTCTTCAGCAGCAAACATTGTTCAAGAGCACAAGTTATTCTCGAACTCCCTTGGATTATTTTTGCCATATTAGATTACTGGAGTGTATTTGTACCTTCTTGGAGATGGCACACTAAGTGTTGCCATATATCAGGTTGTGGTGAAGTCTGTATTGCCTCTAACTGCCTGTGTCTGGAATTCACAAAACTGCTAAAAATGGAATTCAGAGCCTTAATACAGGCTTATGAATATTTTCTTACAGTGCAAGTTCAACCATGAGGTGATGGCTGAAAGGGCACTTCAGTGAAATGACATAGCAGTATGCAGATGGAATCTTGGAAAAGCAGCAGTGCCTTTAGTGCAAAATTATCCATGCTAAGGTACTTTGCTTCTCAAATGAGATATTTAACTCAGAGGGGGTTACTCCCTATACCCAAGACAGCATCTTTTATCCGTTACGCTGAAGTTTGTCCATTATCTACACAGGCTTTGTCCAGGTGCTGCTGGGCCTCTGGGCTCCTCTAATCATCTGCTACTGAGAGGAAAATGCACTCAGAAGAGAGATGTGCGTTGCCCACTCCTCATGCCAGGCTCTCCGAGAGCAGGTAGTCCCAGTTTCCACCCTGCAAGCTCTCTCCTAGTGGATTCACAGATAGTGGGGCTTCTCTGTCCCCATGGTCATTACTGTTCTTCCTTGGTGTTCTCTGCCCATTCTTGAGTTAACAACTCTAGGCCCTGGAATATGATTTTCCATGTCACCTTTATGGATGACACTCTAATAAAGTCCTCAGCCACTCAGTCACTCTATTGAGTCTTACTGACTGCAAGCACTCAGGTAGCATTATCTTGAGAGGGAAGTGGAGGCAATGCAGAAAGTTTGGCATGTGCACAAATATCCTGCACAACTGGGATCCTGGGACAACTTACCAGCAGCTGCTGCAAAGTTCTCCAGGGGAAGAAATGGATAAACTTTTTAGTACTAAGGCCAGAATAAGTAGAATAAGAAATCGTAGAATAAGAAATAACATGTAATTATCAACAAACTGTCAACTGGTAACAAAGAAAATAATACTAGGAAATAACACTAGGAGACATTTAATATTTGATATGATCCACACACTTTCAGCAGCCAGACCCAGTGTAAAAATGGGAATAACACATTTTAAAGGGCCACATTTTCAAGTACACTTACTTAAAAAAAATAAAGGGATTATGTATTTATACTGTGTCCCACATAACACAACAATGATTTTGCAACTTGCACATGTGAAGCACACAGTGTTTTGTACCAAAGACAGGCAAGAACTGTAGATTGCGATGAACAAATAAATATCTTCTACAAGTAGATATGTATTGTGCTGATGGTTGAGCCCCTGTGAACTTTTACTGACTTTAACAGGATCCCACAGATCACTATCACCAATCATGTACTATAACCTATTTGATCTATTAGGGCAAGCACTAGCAGGAGCCACGGGGGTTTTTTTCTGTTTGCGTGTTCTACCTGCCTTACGAGTTACTGCAGCAGGGGGAGGGTAGATGCAGAAACACACCCATTTGCAGAGAATGAAGATTATGCTACTTAGTCACTTAAACGGCATGATAACACACATTAGTCCAAGACAAACAGTGAAAACAAGGCAGTTTTGTTCCATTGCAACACTTTATCTACCATGCTCAGTCCAAAGCTGGATGAAGAACTGAACCTGGTGAATTTACTTACAAGTGAAATACAAGTGTTCTTGCATTTGTGGTATCTCAGAGTTGAAGAAAGCATTATTTTTTCTTTTATCTTCTTTTTTTTTGGTTTTAGAATAGTGAAGACATCTTTCAGTAATAGCAAACCACTCAGGTACTTTCTCAAGGCACATTCTAGTAAGGTGTTTTCCTTTAGTTGTTTTCCATCTATGGGTGCCTATTAACCTCTCTTACATGTTTCTGGGTGTATGTTAGCATTTCTCACGTTGTGCAAGAAGCAACATATACTGACTTCAGCACTGGTATTAACCAACATTTCTCTTGTCACTTACTTTCTAGTAAAGATGTAAATGCTCATTTCAGTCCCTGCTCAGTACTGCATTGCATGTGATGCTTATATTTGATGTTCATTAACTTAAGCTCCAGACTTGTCACATGCATATTCAAATTTAATGACTGTCCTACCATCAGTACAATTACACCTTGACATTTAACACAATATAAACAGTATGTGTTTCTTTTTTAGAAAACAAACTGATATGAATTATAAAGGAGCTAAAAATAGTTTAAACCACTGCAGGATCTCAGAATGGAGACTGATGCAGTTGATAAACACATTGATCTGAATGTTTTATTACACTGTAACATATTTTAAGTGTCTAATCAGAGATTAACAATAGTTTGCTAATCCTGTGGAAAGGTTATTCTTATACTGGTGCTGTTACCTTACATTGCCTCCACACTTAAAAAATGAAGTAAATTACTGCCTTGAATAGTAAACAACCATTTCCAAGAAGACCACAGTGATCTGCAAGTAAAGGCAGCTCTCCTGTACCAGCTTCCTCCTAAACTCCCCTTTGTGCCAGTACTTCTGGTGTATCTGCAAAGAAACTGCATTTAAAAATGCATTACACAGCTGCAGCGAAAAAACTTTTCAGATATAACTTTTGCTTACTTTGCCTGTCGTGCTCATGTTGACCAATCCTCCTGTTTTGGATCTTGCCACCACAGATTTTGTGCGCCAAGAATTCAGTCAGCTGCAAAGCAATCGGGTTGCTGATACAAGTCCTGTCCGATACACTGGAAAATGATCTTGTGAAGTGCTCCTTCAAGTGCACTGCTCTGAACTTTTAGCCAAGCCTCCCAGCTCAGAGTCCCACCCCTTAGTCAGCCAAAGTTGCAGAACAAAAATAAACCACCCATCTGCTTGAATCCTCATTCTTCCCAGTGCCTCTGTCTTCCCAATCCCTTTGTTATGATTTCCCCACTGTTTTCACATCCCACCTATGGTTGTCCTCAACATCATGGTACAAAAGCAAAAGCCCTGGATGGAAGCTGTACCTTGTTTCCACGTCCCTGGAAGGCTGCCCTCCAAACCTACTGCTCTCAGTGGCACTGTAGGTGCAGAGAGAAAAGGGGAGAGTGGCTCTTGAATTCACAGTGGCAGGGACACAGAACAAGAAGGCTTTGCTGATTTACTTTGCTGGCACTCATTGAAGCCCTGCTGACATGTTAAAACACGCTATTATGCAAGTTGTTTAAGAAACACACTGGTTGCACCTTAGTTTTACAATCTAGCTACTTATTAATCGGTTGGAATGACTTTTACTGAGCAGTGATCAAGGACAATGTGCCAAACGTGCTGATGGGAAATAAAAAATGAGTAAGTCAGTAATAAATGCCATGAGATGGGGTGCATTTACCATGTGCAAGTCATTGCTTGACTGCTTGACCCTCTGGTTCCATCAACACCTGCAAGTGCAAACCCAATCTCTGCTCATGTGCTCACATACCTACCCTTCCCAGCACCATGTCCCAGTGTGAGGGACTAGATTGAGGTCAGCACTGCACGCCTTTGCAGTGGATTTCAACCCTTGACTATTTTAAAATTATGCCCAGCATTCTGAAATGAAGATCTTTGCTTCAGAAACAAGTAAAAAAACTATATAAAATATGGCAGATAACCTGACTGGTAATTACTAAGTTCTATGCTCTCTCAGGTTTACCTTTATGACCATAATTAATTTAAGGAGGGGTACAAGAAGAGGAAGCAGGGGAAAACATGATAGATGTACATAATCTCAGGCAGGTACTTCGGACAGAGCAGGGCATTCTATTGGCCTAAGGGATGCACCTCCATCTGATTGGGAATGTAAACCCTTCTTGTGGGTGGGCATCACATTTGCGAATCTCCAGTCAACGGGGATCTCCCCACTTGGCTGGAACTGCTAAACAATAACGGAAAGCAGTTGGTAAGCACTTCTGCCAGGTCTCTCAGTACCCTTGGATGGATCCCATAGAGCTGAGTATGTCTAACTGGTGTAGCACATTGCTGCTGGATCATGGGGGCTCCATTCTTCTCCCTGTCCCCATCTTCCAGCTCAGTGGGCTGAGTACACCCAAAACAACCGGCCTTACTATTAAAGACTGAGGCAAAGAAGGCATTAAATATCTCAGCCTTTTACTTGTCCTTTGTCACTGTGTTTACTTACACATCCAATAAAGGCTGGAAATTTTCCTTAGCCCTCCTTTTGCTGCTGTCATATTTATAGAAATATTTTTAATTGCCTTTTGCCTCACTAGCCACATTAGNTTTTGCTGCTGTCATATTTATAGACCTCAGTAGCCACATTAAGGTCTAGGTGGGCTTTTGCCCTTCCAATTTTCTTCATGCATAACATCACAACATCCTTGTAGTCCTCCTGAGTTGCCTGCCCCTTCTTTCAAAGGCCATAAACTCTTCTTTTCCCCTGAGTTCCAACCAAAGCTCTGTGTTTAGCCAGGGTGGTCTTGTTCTCCAGCAGCTCATCTTTTGGCACATAAGGATAGCCTGCTCCTGTGCCTTAAAGATTTCCCTCTTCAAGAGTGTGGAGTTTTCCTGGACTCTTCTGCCTTTCAGGACTGCCGCCCATGGGACTCAGTAAACCAAGTTTCTAAACAAGCCAAAGGCTGCCCTCTTAAAGTTCGAGGTGGTAGTTCTGCTAACTTCTCTGAGAATCAAAACTCTCATAATTTTGTGACTGCTATGCCCATGATGGCCTGTAACTATATTCCCTTTCATATTTCCTGCATCTGAGACTTTCTTTTTGGGTTCATCAAGTCATACCTTCTTTATTGCCTTTCTAATGTCTAATAGATGGCTGTAAAGATCTCTGGATGCTTTTTGCTGTTCAGCAGCTCTCAGGATTATCAAATAATAGTTCTGGCAGTACCCCAAAATTTTAAAAGCTCAGCAATGAAAATCAGCTTTTCTAAACAGAGCAATGATACCTGATGGTAAAGCACAGTGATCATATTCTTCTAGAGCTTCTGTGCAGCTTTTCTTTTTAATATTCTGTTCTCCATCACCTTGGTGGCCACAGAACAAATTGACTTAAACTGTAACAAAGAAGATTTGAACTACACTTCAGAAAAAACTTTTTCTGAGCACAGACAGCAAAAATACGGATTGTTTGGAGATGGTGTGGTACCATCATCTTGGATGTTTGTAAGACCTGGTTAGACAAGCATGTCAGAGCTAATCTTCCCTGGGGACAGCAAGGTGAAGAGAACTTCCCTGCCTATATTTCTACGGTTTTAACTTTGTACAGCTGAAGCTGGGATTCAAAGAAGGATCTTTCTTTAAGACACATTTGAGAGCACTGCATGTTATCAGAAACTAATTCCTTCTCTTTTCCTATTATAAAACAATACAGTGATCCATCTCCACTTCCAGTGCAATGCTTCAATGAGCCACAACTGAAATATGCAAGTGTGTCCATCTTGAAAATCTTGGCATTAATACAGCCATGCCTGTAGATTGCAAACAAGGAATAAATCTGCTTTCATAGATAACCTGATACAAGCTAAAATACTAGAGCACCAACCGGTGCTATAACTTTCATACAACATGTAAATAAAAAAAGAAAAATATTAAAAGTACATTAGGTGACCTCCAAAGCCAGCAGTACGTGCTGCCTGTAGAACTCTGTTGGCTTTATTTTTCAGCCTCAACTCATCCTTTCTGTGCACATCACTAAACAAGGGAAGGTGGAAGAAGCTTTATTTCCACTACCACAATATCTCTGGATCAAAAATGCAATTATGGTTGTCAGGTATCGGTAAGATAAGTAGGTAGAAAGAAAAAGGTCAGAGAAGCAAAACAATTTACTGCCTGATTTTAGCCTGAAATCAGAACAAAAAGGGACACTTAACCAGTGAATATATATTCCTACTTGTTAAATAACAATTTCTGAGTTTATTGAACATGCTAAATCCATTCTTGAAATGGGTGATAAAATCATAGAATCCAGGCAGGAGGAAGCAGGTACCAAATCAATAGTAAGCACTGATAATAATTGTGTTGCAATGTCTTCATGAAAGGATCCATATTTTAAAATGTTACAGCAGTCTTTTCCCTCACACCCTGGAGGTATTTGAAGATAGGAAGATCACAGACTTTTCTCAAACTGGCTTTTACCTACCATTTCTCTTTGTTTTGTCATTATTTATTCACAGTTGCTATTAATTGTTCCAGACTGTTGTTTGTAAATTGATCTTAGCTAGCAACTGTCACAAACGTGATTGAAAAGAGAGGTGGCATTTCTTTTGCCTGATCTGGCACTGAGAAAGTTATCTTTGTATGACCATGATATAATCCTGAATGCTCCTTTCTGTATCACTATAGGGCTGGAGTTGAGACTTGTAGGAATGGGACAACAGATTGGTTCATGGTTTTACTTTGCCATAGATCTTTATATTTATGAGGTCATAATCCCCGGCATTGTATAGGAAATTGCACAGGACAGCTAACAAGACTATAGCTAAAGCTGCTTACTCTGTAATCTACTCTTCTTTAATCAAAAAAGTTTGATGCTGCTTTTAGAATAGCTTTTGTGTCCCACCAACTTTGACTGGAAGACCTTCAGAATCCCCATGGACACAAAGATACTCCCTCTCCAAGGAAAATTGTTGGAATCATTCACCAACACAGATTTCTTTCAATGATCTTTCACCAAGACTTTTATCAATAACTCCAAAAGCATTTCTAGCCAGCCTTTTAATTGAAGATTTTAGTTGCTGTTTGATCCAAAGTTGNGTCTCCCCTCAACCTCCTCCAGGCAAAACAAGCCTAGCTCTCAGCCTTTCCTCATAAAGCCTGTTCTCCAGCCCCTTCTCCAGCTTCGTTGCTCTTCTCTGGACTCGCTCCAGAGCCTCAACATCCTTCTTGTGATGAGGGGCCCAGAACTGAACACAGTATTCAAGGATATCAATTGTCCAGCTCAGTTTTGTATTTCCACACAATGTCTTCACTGTTTTCTTATACAAAAGGGCACCGCATAAGTTCTTGGATTTGACATTCTGCACATGCAAATCCCCAAGTCTGGTTCTGAGTTTTCTCTAGGTGTCCACCTAGCTTATGTACCAAATCTTTCTTGCTTTCTTTAGGCTTTTGAAAATAGGACTTCATGCTGAGCCCAAACTACTAGAGAGCAGCCCAAGTATACCAAGATGGTATAGATAACAGATATGAAGAGATAGAGTGATTTTCCTCCGTTATGTCTGAACTGGTAGACTCAGGCAGTATTTCATATCATTCTTCCATTTCAACCGCAATTCACATTTGGAAAATGTTTTTCATAAGGCATCAAAATACGTGTCTAGAAGAAACATGGATCAAGGAAAGGAAAGTATGAAAAGTCAAAGGGCCAGAAATACTGGCAAGTTCTGATGCCTTAGAATACTTCATCTTTTCAGCTTTCACTGAAGTCAAAAGGCTGAGCTTAATGAGGGAGCTGTACAGTATCCAGACCTCACAGAAGACATTACTTCGGCAGCTAACACTACTGCCCTTCACTTGACTCCATCCATTCTCCCTTTTTGCTTTTGGATATGTTGTCATATCTTTAATATATAACACACTGTGAATTGTTGTCTCACAGCATCGGGAGCAGTACCTTTCTCTCTTCACTGGCATATTACTCACAGGATTAGATTGAATTTTCCAGTCAATTGATCTATCCCTCTGCTTTGTAAAAAACCCCAAAGTTTTCCCAAATGATCCCTTTCCTCAATTTACTTAAGAAAGTTAAGCTCCTTGTATTTCATCTCAGGAAAATGCTGTCCCAGAACCTTCCTTTCATTTGCTGTATCTAGATAAAGACAATATTGCACTGTGTGAGATCTTAATGGCAGCTGCCTTTAAACGAGTCCAGCTGGCTATTTGCTTACGTTACTTTTATAGCAACTATTTCTAGGTCCCAAGCAATCATAAAAAGCTGCAGTATGCTGGAAAAACAAAGTTTGCAGCTTGCACTCTGTCCTGTAGGCAGACAATTGTGGTCCATTTTGTTGTGATAGGTTACTAAATATTAACTGAACAACAGTATGAAACACTTCTACCTTGCAGTCTCTTCCATGCCTTTTGAATTTCTTCAATTCTTCCTCCAACAATATCTTCTGTCTCTTACATGTAGCAAAGATATAGGTATTTTCTGTTAACTACCACTTTCTTGTTCTTTCTGCCCATTCATAGACAAGAGGATTCATGAGGAAATGAATCCACAGTTTCAGCCCAACTTGGCTTTGTTTAAAAAGAATTGACACAGGTGATTTTAGTAACAAAGTACACATCTTAATACATGGCCCAGGTGTCCTGGTACTTTGTCTCCCCATGTGTGACAACTCAAAATCAGCCCACGCTTTATACTGCCTCTGTGCCTTGATGACAACCCCTGTGTGACAAAATCCCCTGTTTGCCCCTAAAATCCCCCAAACATACTGCACCAGCAATTACTGTATGTTGTACTCTGAGGCTGCTAAATAACTAGTGGGATTCTAAAAGTATGTTTCACACAACAGAGCACCAAAGAAAAGCCACTATACAATTTGGTAAGGAGAATCCCCCCCGGTTAATTTAATTCTTAAAAGTTTCAGTTAGATATAGTTACTCCTTTATAGGCAGCCACCACAGAAAGATAAGTAGGGTTATGTAGAAAATCAGACACTCCTGAAAAAATAAAGCATTTTCTGTTCCTACAAGTTATTTTATACACTATTTTGAGTATTTAGTCCTAAGCATATGGAGGGAATATTTTATGGTGAGTACTAGACAGTTAAAAAATGTATAGGGCTTTGCAAAAGCTAGTCCCTCAATTAATTTTTTTTAAAATCAACATTATAATAGTTGGCTGAGAAATACAAATGCAATCAGGATGTTACACACACGAGTCATTCGTATTATTTCAATTATTCAATCAATCCACTACAACCAAAATTGGAAGATGTGCATTTTTACTTTCTGTATCAGGAGATGCAGGTATTTTAAATTTGAAGAAGGTTGAGTTTGCCATATGCTACAAAGCATTTATATGAACTGTAGCTTCTGCCCTGCCTCATCGGGCATGTGATGCCTCACGGGTGACAAACACTGACCTTGCCTCAGTAGGTTTGTCAGCGCATAGAATGACCTTAACACAAAACCTTCAACTCTGGAGTTTACACTTTTTGATTCCAGATAGCCTCCTCGTGTTTATTGACCTTCTGTGAGCATTGCAGAATCTGTTCGTTCAGTTGACCTTTTCCCTTGATCAGGTTTAACTACAGAATAAAAATATAACCTTGCAAAATGTTGGGTTGCTTAAATTAAGTCCTATCATTTCCCAAACTACTTCTTTCCACGTAGTCCTTAAAGCATGCTGCTTCCCAACCCCAATAGATAACCAACAAATGTTTATTCCGTTCGCAACCCATCTAGGTTCTAACAGAGAGCAGTTCTTACAGGTGAATTTCTTATGTTTGATGAACTCGATTCTGGATCAGCACAAAACAGGTTAGCTAACCCCTCTGTGTGACACTTGCAAGATTCCTTCAATAAACCATCGTTCTTAGGATTTTCCCTCTCTTAGATGTTATGGTACTGAGTATCCTAAGCAATTGTGAATGGTGAAGAACACTGTAAGCATTCGTGACTGCTGCAAGAAAGGAAAGAAAACCCCCAAGTCAATGGTAATAAAAGCTACTAGTTCATTAGTCAACCTCTAAAACCAAAATCTAGAGCAAATACCAATTATTAAGAAACATGGACTGCCTCTCTGCATACATAAACCTTAGTAAAGACAGAAACCAAAAAGGCCTCGACATCTCCTTTGCTATCATCACTTGTCCTGGTACCTCTCACCACAAGCCAGAAAGCCCAGGGAAGCTGTGACTGCCCCCCCCCTGTTCAAGGCCAGGTTGGATTGGGCCTTGGGCAGCCTGGTCTGGTGGGAGTTGTCACTGCCCATGGCAGGGGGCTTGGAACTGGATGATTTCTAAGGGCCCTTCCAACCCAAACCATTCTGATTCTATGATGGAAACAGGAAGCAGGAGCAGTGGGTACTTCTGGAACAAAGTCACGTCACACTCACATTTCTCTGTGTGCTTGCCAGTGAAGTTTTCCAGGCTATCTGTGTACTCTTACCTAGTACATGACAGACCATCCTGGGAAGGTTCCTGGAGAAGTTGCACTTTCCCCCTGAGCAGCTAGACTGAGAGAAATATCAGTTGTACTTCCACAGGTTGTGGTCGAACTGAGGTTCAAACGCTGACTTGAAATTGGTATTTGTTGTGTAACCTTTCTTATTCTCTTGTAGATTGCTTCTCTGCAGAGCAGGTTGGCTCTTCCACCGATCACCTGAAGCCAAATGCTGGTGGTGGAGTAAAGAACTTGAACTGACATGATTGACAGGCAGTGGAAACTTCAGGTACTGTTTTTTCTTGTTCTTTTTACCTCTTCTGTATACAATTTGGAGAAGCCATAAGCACAGGAGGGTAGAAGCAATCTCCCTACTTCTCCACTCCTAAGTAGTTACCTTGGGTGACCAATGCTGCTTCTGTGTACTTTCTGGCTGCTTTTATTTCCTTGCAGTTTCTGCTCTGGAGTGCGGCCACATTTTGCCATGCATATCTGAGACCTTTTATAGTAACAGACGATACTGAAGCAAGGGGATTAGAATTGGCAGTTGATGAGTCTGCAATATAACTTTTGTAATAAGGAACGATGAGTGACACAGGAACAAATCAGTTCTGAATAAAACTTAATTTCTTGCATCTCAGAAGAGGTGGCTTTGAAGGAACAAAGCAAGACTCCTCCTTTCAGGCTGATCACTCAGCATACAATATGCACATTTCTGTGCGTGCACATATATGTGTATATACATAATCTACCTAAGGTAAAAATATAGAACACAAAAAATAAAGATTTATTTATGTCTTTATCTCTTTCATAGAATCATAGAATCACCAGGTTGGAAGAGACCCACTGGATCGTCGAGTTCAACCATTCCTATCAAACACTAAACCATGTCCCTCAGCACCTCATCCACCTGTGCCTTAAACACCTCCAGGGAAGGTGAATGAATCACCTCCCTGGGCAGCCAGTTGCAGTGCCCAATGACCCTTTCTGTGAAAATNTGAGGGGCCCAGAACTGAACACAGTATTCAAGAAGCGGTCTCACCAGTGCCGAGTATCTGTCTTATAAGAGATACTACACAGAATCAAAGTTCTGAAAATCCTCAACTACTTAACAGTGCTACTTTGCCATGTTAAGTCTAGATCGACTTAGGTTAGTAGTAAAAATAGTGGTTATTTATAAAATTCCTTTTACTCTGGATAAAAAGGAGAATTCCAGTTCTCCTTTAAATGCTGTGATATTTGTTGAAAATCAGAAACTTTTAAAGAGGGGCAGAAGAATGATATTTATCTCCTGCCTGGCATTGCTAAATGAGTGTGCTTCACCCAATCTGGCCACTCTCCAGATTTTATCTGGAACATCATTGTTCAGGTGGTGGTTGATCACATGGTCCTCTGCAACAGATGGATTACGGCCCTCTGCCATCTCCTGAAGTTTGCCAAGTTTATTCACTGTTTACTTACCGTTTCATAAGCCCTGTAGTATTACATACAGATTTCAGGTTTGATGCCTCTGTTTTCCACGCTTCCAGTACAGACTGTCCTTGGGGATCACTTGCTGATTTATTTACACATGTTTATTGTAGTAAAGACTCTATCCTTTGGGGTTTTGCACAGGATTAAACAATGCTTCAGTGCTGTAAGCAGCTTTTAAAGAGAACACTCTGCTTGGAACACAGTCATCCCTGAGAAAGAAGCTAATGAAGAACATGTGCTGATGGGAACGCCACAAGCAACACATCTGCCAAATGCTACCTGCCAAAGCTTGAGTGTTTCATGTGAAGGGAACTAGGCACCTCACAGTCCATGGCAGGTGAGTAGAGGCTCAAACTGCCATGTTATACAGCAGCAAGAGGAACCCGAGCTGTCAAAGGTGCAGTTGGGTTTCAGCCAGGGCACCGTGTCATCACAACTCAAGTCCAGGTAAAGGGAATGAAGGTACATTTAAAACCAATTATTTATTTCCTTTCTACTTACAAGATTTCTCCCCACTGACTGTCTCTGCATCTTCATAGCTTTTAGAGATTATATGCTTACTACATACATAATAATTTCACAATCATCAGCAATTATTCCACCCTTAAGCAACATTCTACAGTGGTGGTTGCACAGCACTATAAGCATACATCTACGAAATACTTACCAGAATTTTCTTCAGCTTTCTTAGACATCTCAGCAAATGATTACATTAATGTACTCCATGAGGTAATAAAAGCAAACAAAAAAAGAAAGAAATACACCCTCTTAGAAATACCTGAAATACGGCTTGTGCTTTTTTGTAATTAAAAATGCCCCACGCTCTGGTATAACACAAGATGTATCTTATGACCTTTATTTTTCAACTTGAGAAAACACTCTGCATGTTGATTTCCAGAAGGATGTGCAGATGTTCCTGAAAGGATTCCAAATAACTTTACTTCAGCTGAAAAGGCAAGGGGGAAAAAAAGACACAGTTTTCTTTTTTGGCACTCTCTCACTCACTTCTCAGCATTATAACCTGAATTGACAGTCTCAGACTGCTAAGGAGAAGAGCATAGAGCCAAAGACAGGGATGCGAGGATCCCACGCATAGAACACAAGAGCTTGGAAGGGAGATGGTGTCAGGTAGGTTCATAATCAAACTATAACTGTATCTCTTTCAGCTCCCTAATGTCACCATGCTTTGCTTGCAAGCAACGTGATCAAATCCAATGAAGATGGGAATAACATTCACTTTGTTTCAAACTGCTGGGAAAAATACCAAACTATACAATAAACAAGGACAGGAAAAAGCCTCCTCCCCTCACATTACAAAGGTTCTTTAGATTACTTACTGCCAACAATTTTATGTTTGCTGACACTGTTTGGTCGAAGCAGTATGCTGAGGTTTATAACCACCTTTGCAGCTGTGTTCATAAATTCCAGGAAAATGTTTTTTTTCCTACAATAACTCTTTAGTCTGAAGTTGCCGGTTATCTAGTTCCTCGTCTCCTCTATTGCAACTGTATGAGAGCTAAGGGGTAAGTTAGGATTTCAGTACAAATGGTATCTCAAGGAGGATTGCACACTTGAGAAAAAGGGAATGCAAGTGCCTGCTGCACTGGTATTTCACAGCAGAGGGCACTACGAACAGGTTTTGCAGTAAAGATTCTAAGGATGAGGACTCATTTTTCTCTCAACATTTCTGTTTATCAGGGGATGGGGTGTGTGTGTGTCTATCTAAATGTGGCTGTTTGGTTCCTGAGCAGAGTGCAGCAAAAACATGTTTTATTTTTACTGTTCATGGTTCCTGAGCAGAGTATAGTAAAAACTTGTTTTATTTTTACTGTTCACTTACACATGCAGAACACAGTTCTTCAAACTGTATTTACTGTGGTTTGGCTGCAAAATAACTACTTAATGGACAGATGATGCCATATAGTAAACTACTCTTTCTTAATGGCTGTCAGGTGTCTTTTGCTTTTCCTCTGCAGTTACAAACAGAACCTTCTGCCAATCACATTTTGATTCCTCAGCCCTTAATAGACTGGTAAAGCCTGCAAACAGAGAAATGAAGCATAGTGGCTTGGCAGCACACTATAAACCCACAATGGAAAAGCAAACGGACCACAGAGGTCCAGATTTAATCCCCTCCTCATCTGATTTCCAGTAGTAGTCACCTGTTATCACTTTCATTCTCATCCAGTGTTACTCATTGTGCCGTGGGTATCTATTATTATTCTCATTAACTGTATATTAGACGCTGTAACAATTAACCTGCACAATTAACCAATAGGTGGCCATATTCAACAGGTTTAGATGCATTTTCTGCTGCACACCCTTGACAGGGACTAGTGTTAGCCACGTTGGCTTTAATTGCTGCTTAAAAGCTGTCAAGCATTGTTCTCTATTTTGGAAAAGTTTTTGAAAAAACAATTCTTTTTATTGATTTCGGGTAACACTCACACTACCTATCTAGGACACTAGTCACCAAACAGCATCAGGACTGTGAATGTTCAGAGGTGCTAATTTTGTCTTCACAGCAGGATCCAAATTAGAATCATAGAATTCAGTGACAATATGAGAGACGACATTTAAGAACTGAATTTAAGTTCTCTAACAGCTAGATATCTAAGACCTTCTGTTCTTGTAGCCATTCAATTCATTTCTCATGATATGACATTCATGTAAATCTAACCGGTGCAATTCAGAAATATAGCAAGGTGAGGAATGTGTCTCTACCTGTTTCTGGAAGGAACAAAGCAGCAAGAGGTACTGATTTAATTTCATCACTAAAATCTCTTCCTACAAGTTATACACAAGCTGAAACTTCTTCTGCCAATGAACCTTGGGATTTGCCCTCATCTAACATTTCTCTCTCACTCTTTGCAGGCTAAATCAGGTTTTCTCAGACTTTTTCAGCTACCAAAGCCCACTCCCAGTCAGGGTAAGCCTGGCACTACCACAAAACACCACCATCGCCTCTCTCGTCCCTTCTGAAGAACACACAGGTAACAGAAATCAGTCACAGAGTACATTAGCATTTTAACAAAGCTATTGATGCCACCACCAGTGGCTACCAGCATTTACTATTGTTTGTAACTACTGAAGGAGTGAGTGAAGAGTAATATTCAACAAGAACAAGGAGAAAGAAGAAATCTCCAAAGCAACAGTTGCTGCTTTCCAAGGGGATGCCTCTTTGCTAAAGAGTGGATGTGCTTCTATACTCGTAGCTGCAGATGGAACAAAGCCAAACCAGTCCAACATAATCCTAAGCCTACCCTGGTAATACACAGCTTTTTTAAAAAAAAAAAAAATTGCAGAAGGGGAGGATGTCTTTTGCTCTCAACACTGAGAAACAGAGGCCTAGCACAGGCAGACACACTCTTACAGGGAAGAACTGCACCTGAGAAAGTACTATGGAAACAAGAGACAACCCTGCCTTCATACCCTGTCAGAAATTTCACCTCTGGGGCTCTGCCACATCTACCCTCAAACAACAGAACCCCTTTCCTGCAGAGGCCCTCCTATTCAGAGCAGGTGAAGCATCTCCCAGTCACCTTTCAATACAGAAATATGTAATCTTAGCACTTATATTATAAAAATACTTATTCAGACTCCCTATTAAAATAATATTTTGCTCATTATATTTAGTCCTCAAGTGATACATCCAAACCATGCTGCATATGTACATGAGAAAAAAAGGAGAGAGGCAACACTTTTTGCATTGGATTCATTTTTTTGCATGATACAGCCAGGCCTGCACAAAGAGCTTTTATGTGCAGACTTGAATCTACAGTCTCAGAAGATGAACTGGGGTAAGAGCAGGGGCACACACACACATTATCTGCAGAGGTGTAAGCCCTAGGCACTGGGGAGGAAAAAAGGAGAACCTGGATTTAAAAAATCTGGCCTGCAGAGTGACTGGAGATGTCTTCTTCAAAGCAAGCCAGAATTTGCTTCCATAACTCTCCTGATTAGCAGAGATTCACAAATTGTAGTATCCAGTGGGGAGGGCAGGGACGTGGATGAGATGGGGTGACACCAAACAAACATTAAAATCACCATGTAAACCTCAAGTCATTGAAGCCAACAATGACAGAAATGTATCTGGCCCTTTTCAGGTCTTGCGAGTGAACTGTGAAAGCAGAAGAAATGGGGTTTATCTGTTTTAAACACAGCTCTGTCAATTCCTTCTCACAAAACCAGAGAAAGGTGATAAACTGACTCTACTTCTATTTCTTTCTAGAGTAAGATTATTCAGTGCAGATAGACTCATTCAAAACATCTGGCTGTTTGTGGGGGAAAGAGAAATCTTGTTAGCACAGCTTTAAGGAAAGAGCAGCTTCACTCAGAGCAGAGCTTGAGCTCCTGCCCTCGCTTCAGATCACGTCTGCTCTACCAGCAACGACTAACTCAGTCCTCGTTTCCCACTGCAGGAGAGGACTATCTTCAGACCTGTGGTACAATCTCATCTCTGCTTTCTCTTGGTGCTCACTCACTCCTGCCCATGCCCAGCCATGCGAGAGTGCCAGGTGAAGCAGGCTGGTGGGTGTGAAGTAACCTCCAGCTGCAGAACAGAGTATTTGTGAACGGACAGCAGAAAGCTGGTCACCTGGAATGATCATTACTCAGGTCCAGCTGAGACCACAGATGCAGAAACTCAATTTGTACAAAGTGATTTAAGTGAGTATCATTTACCCAGATACGTAGTTGCATATGGTCTACCTAGACTTTAGTAAAGCCTTTGACGCCATTTGCCACAGCATTCTCCTGGAAAAACTGTCCAAGCCTGCTCATGGCTTGACATGCTGTGGTAAATGGGAGCAGAGCTGCGAGCAGGAGAGGACCTGGCTGCGCTTTGAAACTTCCCTTGTGTCTTAGGTGTAAATGCTACAAACCAAACTGGAAAACAAATGAACTGGAAACCAAACAGCAGGGTTGAGTGACCACACACCGATTGAGCTATGGTAATGACTTGTTGAATCGGCCACATACTTGACCAAATGCTCTGGGCCATACTCAGATTGCCTTAATTCTAAATAAAGCTCTTCCTTGTGAATTTCTTACCAGCTGTCTCTCAGCATCACTGTTAGCTGATGCTAAAAAACTCAATTACATCTCAGGGGCCTAAGAGGCTCCCTACTGAACAGAATCAAACCAAAAGCAACCATGTTAAAATAGTCTTTCAACAGCATGGTTACACTTCCTGCGTGAAGTTGATGGGTTACTAAGCAAACATTGTCGAGTCAGAAGGGCCATAGTTTGCAGGGATAGTTACAATCAATTGCATCTTCTTAGTCTTCCCAAAGCGTCTGTTACCATATTTGCTAGATGTCTGAAAACAAAGCTCCCTCAGTGAGCTCCCTCACTTCACCCCCTGCAGTAGTAAGGGAAGAACATGGTTATGCTCAATGTGTGAATCTCAAGATCAGAATTAAAATCATTTATGTTGGGAGGTGTCTCAGATACGCAGCAACCTGTCGATCCAGCCTAAACTTTACCATTCCCCAATACTGATGTTGCCCAAACAAGTTTTCCTCCTAAACTTAAGTTGTGCACATACCCTCTGACACCTTCTGTATTGGGTTTGTGCAACACGATTTTGGTAGCAAGGGACTACAAGGTGGCTTCTGTGAAAAGCTGCTAGAAGCTTCCCCCATGTCTGACAGGGCCAATGCCAGCCAAGTCTGGGATGGACCTGCTGCTGACCAAGGCTGAGCCAGTCAGCGATGGTGATAGTGCCTCTGGGATGGTGTATTTAAGAAATGGGGGGAAAAAACACCTGCACAGCAGCAATTTCAGCTGGAGAGAGCAGTGGGACTATGAGAGAAACAACTCTGCAGTCACTGAGGGAGGTCAGTGAAGAAGGAGGAGAGCAGGAGCTCCAGTCACCAGAGCAGACATTCCCCTGCAGCCCATGGTGAAGACCATGGTGATGCAGGCTGTCCCCTCGCAGATCATGAAGATCCACCATTGAGCTGATATCCGCTTGCAGCCTGCAGAGAACCCCATGCCAGAGGAGGTGTATGTCCAAAGGAGGCTGTGACCCTGTGGGAAACCTGCACTGGAGCAGATTTCTGGCAGAACCCATGGACCCACAGAGAGAGAGAGGAGCCCATGCTGGAGCAGGTTTGCTGGAGCAGGACTTGTGACCCCATGGGGATCCCATGCTGGAGCAGTCTGTTCCTGAAGGACTGCCCCCTGTGGAAGGGACACATGCTGGAGCAGTTAATGAAAAACTGCAGAACATGGGAAGGGCTCGTGCTGGAGAACTTCACAAAGGACTGTCTCACATTAAAGGACCACAGTGGAGCACGGGAAGAGTGTGAGGACCCCTCCCCCTGAGGAGGAAGGAGCAGCAGAGACAAGGTGTGATGAAACAACCACAACTCCCATTCCTCATCCCCCTCTGCCATTTAGGGGAAGGAGGTTCAGAAACTGGGAGTCAAGTTGAATGTGGGAAGAAGGGCAGGGAACACAGAATCGTTCAGGTTGGTAAAGACCATGAAGATCACCAAGTCCAACCACAAACATGACACTCCCAACTCCACCACTAAACCATGTCCCTAAGCACCCCACCCACACATCTTTTAAATACCTCCATGGATGGTGACTCAACCAGTTCCCAGGCAGCCTGTCCAGATCCTTGACAATCCTTTCAGTGAAGTGACATTTCATAACATCTAGCTTAAAACTCCTCTGGTGCAACTTGAGGCCATTTCTTCTCAACTCATTACTTGGGAGAGGAGACCAACCTTGCTACAACCTCCTTTCATGTAAACGTAAAGAGCATTCCCTCAGCCTCTTTTTCTTCAGATTAAACAACTCCAGATCCCTCAGCCATTTGTCACAAGACTTGTTCTCCAGCCCCTTCACCAGTTTCATTTCCCTTCTTAGAGCACATTTAAGCAACTCAGTCTGTTTTCTCTAGTGAAGGGTCCAAACCTGAACACAGTATTTGAGTTGCAGCCAAGCCAGCACTGATTACAGGAGGACAATCATTTCCCTGGACCTGCTGGCCACACTACTTCTGATACGAGCCAGGATGCTGTTGGCCTTCTTGGCCACCTAGGCACACTGCTGGCTCATGTTCAGTCGATTGTCCAACACCCCCAGGTTCTCTTCTGCTGGGCAGCTTTCCAGTCACTCTCCCCCAAGCCTGTAGCATTGCATGGGGTTGTTGTGACCAAGTGCGAGACCCTGTACTTGGCCTTGTAGAGCCCCATACAGCTGGCCTTGACCCACTGATCCTGCCTGTCCAGATCCCTCTGCAGAACTTCCCTTCCTTCAAGTAGATCAACACTCCCACCCAACTTGGTTGTCATCTGCAAACTTCTGAGGCAGAACTCAATCCCCTCATCCAGATCATTGATAAAGACATAAAACAGGACTGGCCCCATCACTGAACCCTGGGGAACAGAACTTGTGACTAGCCACCAACTGGATTTAACTCCATTCACCACAACTCTTTGGGCCCTGTCATCCAGCCAGATTTTTACCCAGCAGAGTATTCTTGTCCAAGCCATGAGTAGCCATTTTTTCCAGGAGAATGCTGTGGGAAATGGTGTCAAAGGCTTTACTAAAGTCTAGGTAAACAACACCTATAAGCTTTCCCTCATCTGCTAAGCACATTACCTTGTTATAGAAGATCAGGTTACTTAAGCAGGAGCTACCTTTCCTAAACCCACACTGCCTGGGCTTGATCACCAGGTTGTCCTGTACGTGCTGTGTGATATCACTGAAGATGATCTGCTCCATAACCTTCCCTTGGTCAGGGGACAGGTCTGTAGTTCTCTGGATCCTCCTTCTGGCCCTCCTTGTAGATGGGCTTCATGTTTGCTAAAACCTCCAGTCAACTGGGACCTCTCTAGTTAGCTGGGGCAGCTGACAGATGATGCAGTGTGTTGGTAAGCACTTCTCCGGGTTCCTTCAGTACTCTTGGGTGGCTCCCATCTGGCCTCACAGACTTGTGCATGTGTGGGTGGAGAAACCGGTCATTAACTGTGGGAGAGTGGCTTTCCCAGCAAGGCCACTGCTAGCTCCAGCAGCTACTAGATAACTCCTCTGTGTAGCAACTTTGTATATCTTACCACCTGCAATATGGCAAGGCCAAGATGCCCCTGCTGTACAACAGGATGCTAAGCAAGAGATACTGGGCCTGGGAAACTTAGACACAACAGTAGCCTGCAAGTAGGAGAAAAACATGTAGTCGTTATTTTTAAGAAGTAGCCAATTAGAAATCTGTTGTTAGGTAAACGCCTCTCCTATGTCTTGTTAAGAAAGCTATATAACTTGTATACTCTGGCTAATAAACTGAAGCTTGTTTATCAATCATACTGATTGTGTAGAGCTTCCCTCTCCGCAATAATTAACCATTTTTCTGGGTACCCAGAGAACAACCTGTCTTACTATTAAAGGCTGAGGCAAAGGTGGCATTAAGTACCTCAGCCTTTTCCTTGTCCTTTGTCACTAAGTTTCCCTCCACATCCAATAAAGGCTGGAAATTCTCCTTAGCCCTCCTTTGGCTGCCAATATATTTATAGAAAAAAAATTAATTGTCCTTTATCTCAGTAGCCGCTTCAAGGTGACAGAGCAACCTCAGTAGACACCTGGAGTCCAGCTGGGGTCAACCCACTGCACCTTCCTCAATCCCACCTGTCTGCTTTATCAGTGACCTGGATTCACTAGCAGGAGAAGCTGAAACAGATTCTGTGCAGCATGGATGGAGAAACTCTTCAGCTTACTCCAGCAAGGCAGTTGCATTTCAGTGTCATCTAATAAAATCAGATGCCACATCTTCTGGGCTATCACTTGTCCCTATCCCCAACAGCTGAGAGTCTGCAGTCTTTCAGATCTGTCTGCTACTGAGAAGGTTTGGCTAGTACACCAATTTAAATGGTCATGCATTCACGTCAAACATTTCTAAATGCTTCATGAAGTGCTCAGGTTACAAAACCATGTTCCCCTGCCAGTATTTATTTCTACCCTTCTTCAGAAAGGTTATCTGGTCACTGCAGATCTGGCCCATTCAATAAATATGTTAAATTTTTGCATTGTGCAGTGAACACAGAAATAAGTATGAGTTATAGACTTTATCATAATAACTAAATATGGGCATGTTTTCAGAGCTTTCAGAAAAAAACCAAAGAGCTGAGTTCAAGTAACTGTGCCACCATTTAAAACATTTCAATAAGCTGTTAAGAAAAAGAATAAAATGCACAAGAAGAACAACAGTGACTGTTAGCAACTTTATTCTATAACTTATTCACTCTGGGTAAGTAAAGAAACATTTTTAGTTCTACTTGTCAATGGCAGGAAGCCATGAGAAACACACTAACAGTGACTCCCAAAGAAAATAAATAATGAAATACATCTCAACTGCACAATTTAATCAGGGTGAACTGTCTTCCCCAACCCACCCTCTACCGGTTTTATACTAAACAACAAGAAAAAACATGTAACATATATTCCCTGCATCAAGATAAGAAGAGGTTAAAAATACTGAAAAGCTGAATTCCAGGCGCAGGATGTCTGGAGGCCACTCACTACAATTAAATGAACTTGAGAGACACACTCAGACTCCCAGGATTTCAAACAAATCCCACAGATTTCTCATCACTTGACTATTTTCAAAGTTGCCCATTGCTGCAGAGGTAGGAGGTCTGACTTGGGAAGTCTGTGCCCTTCTTCCCAGATACCTTAGGGGACACACAGGAAACAAAAAGACATTAGAGTATGTATTTCTGGATTTGAGTGAAATACAGACACAATCCATACTTTTAACAGAAGAAGCTTTTCTGTGGTTATTTAAAAAGTATGCAGAGAAGTGTACTGAGTATCTAAAGTCATAACCAGGGACTCATCACCACCTGAAAGTAATAACAAAGGGAGGAATACAAATGCATACAAGCTAAGTCATTCTTGGATCAGGCCTCTGATTCCAGCTTAGTAAAGATGAACAGTTGTCAATGACACGTTCTTGCACTCTTCAGCCGACCTGTGTGAAAGCTGCATTTATTCAGAAGCTGCAGCTACCTAACTAGCCCCTGCACAAGAAAGGGACGGAACAGGCTCACAGGGGTAAAATGAAGCCATACTTTGAAGAAGTCCATTTTAATACTCTGCAAAAGCATTTAAGATAGAAATAAGTTGAATCGGAATTTATAGCCAAGACTGTAACTATGACTGTTTTTATTTTTAAAGAAAAATATTTGACAATTCAATACATACAGAATTACCTGATAGGACAGATACGTGGCTTGAAACAAAGAGCTCTTGTGTCTTCTGCTATTGTTCTGAGACCATGTGATACCGGCCTGGACAGGCACACACTCTCCTGGGTGGAGAACTGGTTGGCTGACCGGGCCCAGAGAGTGGTGGTAAATGGAGTTAAATCCAGCTGGAGGCCAGTGACAAGTGGGGTCCCCCAGGGCTCAGTGCTGGGTCCAGCCCTGTTCAATGTCTTCATCAATGACCTGGATGAAGGCAT
>WAAB01018396.1:258947-315210 GCA_013389865.1 Piaya cayana | reverse complement strand
GGAGATTAGGAAGAAGTTTTTTACGGAAAGGGTCATTAGGCACTGGAATATGCTGCCCAGGAAGGTGGTTGATTCGCCTTCCCTGGAGGTGTTTAAGTTACGGGTGGACGGGGTCCTGAGGGACATGGTTTAGTGTTTTGTGGGAGTGGTTGGACTCGATGATCCAGTGGGTCTCTTCCAACCCGGTCATTCTGTGATTCTGTGATAAATTTTGCTAAGAATATCAACAAGTAACCAAAGGTGATTGTGTCACCTCAACTCAACATGCTCCGCCTACCAACCAAGACACACAATTTGCAATTGCGCAGACATTCATCCCACTCAAACTGAATTATAAAGCACTGGCTTAACTCAACACTTGTATTTCATCTACCAACTCCAGCTAATCACACATGGGTCAGCTGACAAAGGCAATTCAGTTGCTTGTGATTGTCTGTCAACATGCTCAGGAACATTAGAATTTTTGGTTGTTTATTTTGAGTTTTCATGCTTACTTTGCAACAGGCACTAGTGGTACAGGTTTTAAGGTCACAGGAACGCTTGTCACATTCACTGCTTTAAAGAAAACTTAAAGCAGAAATGGAGAAGAAAGCACACATTAAAAGAGTAACAAACAATGCTCTTCGGTAATACACCCAACCTGGTAAGTATAAAAAAATAATATTTTTAAATTAACAGAATTAAATAGCTTCCTTAGGAAACAAAACAAATTCAGCATTTGCCATTAATTTTTTAAAAAAAAACAACAAACAAACTATAAATATTGTCAGGATAAAAAACTGCATTTGTCTTTATCCTTCATGTCCAGAAACAGCTCTGGGCCACCTTTGGAACTACTGAGCATTGAGATAAGTCAGTATCATAAGGGCAGCAGATGGTCTTTGGAGTGTAACTACTTTGTGTCCCAGCTTTATCCCATGAACCGCTAGTCTCATTTTTCCCACTGTCTCATTCTGAAGCCTAGTTGCTGTCCGACTCATTGTCTTCATCATCTTTTCCAGACAGACCCTGTTTGCATGAATCATTGGCTTCTCCCAAAGGAACAGCCCCTTTCCGCTGTGGCAAGACACTGAAAAAGGCCTCCTTCCAGTCTCTCTTCTCCAAGTATGCAAGGATGATCTCGAACACTGCAATGTCAAGAAAGACCATCAGCTTTTTAACAGGGAGATGAGTGAACTGTTGATAGGAACACACTCCCAAATCCATCCTTACAGAGGTTTACATGCATTTGGTTGTAACATCTTCAGAGAAAAGCTCATGAAGTACAAGCAGAAGCAGACAAGGCAATTCTGCTACTGTTGCAGTGTAAAGGCAAGCACACTCTGAATCTCCAGTTGTATGACGGTTACTACAACACAGTTTTTTTACAGTGGCTCAAGCTTGAATTAATTTCTTTCACGGACAGTGAGAAGTGTCTCCCCAGTACTTCAGGTCTCACCCGTGCCTTCTATACAGGTACTAATGCCTTCCCATGCCTGACAGGAATACTGCTGTGGAAGCACTTTAACAACGACTTCCCTCCCCTAACATATGGACAGCCCGAAGTCTTCCTAAAACCTGCTATAATTACTTTCTCTTTCATTTCCATCTGAGCTTATGGCAAAAATCCTTATTAATCATCAATTCTATGATTCTTTATTGTTGTTTGTGATGTGCTAACCATAGAGTCACCCTACTCCTCCTGTTTCAGCTCTCAAAACTTACCCTGACTGACAGTAGCTCTAAAATGCATTATGTGCCAAATTTATTGGCAAATTCTTATTTAGAAAAATCCCAGGTTACTGAAAAATCCTTCCAACACAGTCTGTGGCTCAGCAGCAGCTGGGTAGGCAGGAGGAGGCCCTATGCCTGGTGAGTAAGACAGACTTGGATGACAAACCTGGGACAAAGGGGTGGGTCCTCAAACTTGGGGCTACAGGAATAGTGCTAACACTGCCGGAGAATGCCGACTTCAAAGAATGCACCCAGTACAAGCGTTCTCAATGCCAAGCAACACCATATGAGAAAGGATCAAAGGAGCTGTGGAGGGAAAAAAAGCCTTACAGAGAGTTAGGCAGACATTCAGAAAGGGAGGAGCAGCACAAATCACATACTCGCCAAGGGTCAAGTTACAGAAAAGTGTCACATTTACTACAGGTTTCCTGGATTCAGGTTTACTGGACAGCCAGCTGCTCTCTGTGACACTGATATTGAAGAGTTGGCTACTTTACTAAGCAATTTATTCACCTGAAACATACTGTGAAGGTAGGAGCTCTCAAAAACTATGTAAATATCACTCTTAAGTTACTGCAGAAAGCATCTATGGTAAAAATGCTGGCTTAAGAGACAGGAAGAGTATATGGAGTACATTTCTTCTCCTTTGTTTTGAAGCTTCATCTGCATAGTAGAAACAGAACTGGTGGAAAAAGAGTGACTTCCACAGGAAAATACAGCCTTCTATGATGAAATGCTAAAGCAACAAAACTATCATGCAAGGGCAGAAAGGCAGTGGGAACAGTTGGTAGATGTCACTGTAGACTGGAATAGAGCAATATGGTCCCTGTAATACACACGACAAATTATTAGCCTTGGGATACAAGCCTGAACAGAAGGCAAGAAAGCTCTCTCAGCTACACTTACAGTTGTGTTTTGCAATATAGTGTTTTCCATAGATCTCAAATCTTCAAGGTTTTAAAATTCCAGATTGAGTTAAAAAAAACTGCCTCATCCAACACCTTGTCACTTTTCAGCATCAAATATCTCACAATGTTCTGATTTGAGATAAAGCAGAATTAATTTTCTAACTTTTCAGCTAAGGTCTGTCTAAGCACCTTAATTCTCTGAAAGTTAACTTCATATTTTTTCAGATAGTATCTGTCTCTATTAGTGATAACATTTAAAATTTGTGATTACCACCAGAATAATGGAGCACTGGATTGCAGAAAGGACTTATTTCCATGGATACCAAGCCCATAGCCAAGTTGGTGGAATGCCCTGTGTCAGAGGGGCAAAAAAGAGCTGCACCTGCAGGAAGGGGCCGACAGGACAGGTGACACCAAACTGACCAGAGTATTCCATTCCATATGTCACACTATGTATAAAACAAATGGATCATGAGGGTCAGGCCCTGCTAATTTGATGGCTGGCACCTAATATGGACCTTGTCTGCCCTTCGGCCTCTCAATCCTGGATTTGTGCATTCCTGAATCCAGTTCTTGAGCCCAGCTCCTGTTTGCTGCACAGTCCAGCCTGGGACCCTTTCCCCTGTGCCTGCTCTGCAGTATCACTGGTGACATATTCTTCGGTGGGGTTGTTTGATTTCATTTATTTGTATATATTTTATTATTTTCATTTTATATTTTAGTATTTTAATTGATAATTATTATTGTTTCATTAAAGCTAGTTTATTTTCAGCTTCCAAACCAGAAGTATCTCTTTGATTTCTCCTTCCCCTTGGGNTATGTCACACTATGTATAAAACAAATGGATCATGAGGGTCAGGCCCTGCTAATTTGATGGCTGGCACCTAATATGGACCTTGTCTGCCCTTCGGCCTCTCAATCCTGGATTTGTGCATTCCTGAATCCAATTCTTGAGCCCAGCTCCTGTTTGCTGCACAGTCCAGCCTGGGACCCTTTCTCCCTGTGCCTGCTCTGCAGTATCACTGGTGACATATTCTTCGGTGGGGTTGTTTGATTTCATTTATTTGTATATATTTTATTATTTTCATTTTATATTTTAGTATTTTAATTGTTATTATTATTGTTTCATTAAAGCTAGTTTATTTTCAGCTTCCAAACCAGAAGTATCTCTTTGACTTCTCCTTCCCCTTGGGAGCAGGAGGGACTGGGATCACAACTGCTCATATTTGGCTGCTCACCTCACCAGGGTGGGGGCTAAACTGGGGCACACATACATGTGTCATTTAACAGGGAAAAAAATACGTGGGTACATGAAGAGAAAAGGATTATAAATAAGTAGTAAAAAGCAGCAAGTGAATTCAGCTGTTAACGATGTCATCAACCTCTCACCAACAGAGGGCACATTTAATTAAAGTGCTTCAAAGGCTGACAAGGCAGTTCAGTAAGAGATTCTTCTACAAGGCCTTCCAAATTCACACCTATCTAAAGTAGTTCCACAGGTACTGGGCAGGTCCCACAGTCTTATCTGGTGAGCTAATATGATAGTCTGCCAGCTTCAGTTTCTGCACTGAAGGTGGGAACCCAGAGGCCAGAAGAACCAAATCAAAACAGAAAGGGTAAACAATTACACTTAGATAAAGCAGGGAGGTGGATTTATTCACAGCAAAATACAAATATCCTTTCCTCACCTACACAAAATTTACAATATGTAATTTAAGAGGCAGCTTGATTCTGTCCACCTTACTCATACCAAGTCGCACCTCCCATGAAAAATGTCTTTTTGGATTTAGGTTATAACTATTAGGGTTGGAATATACACTAGGGTCTAAAATTACAACTGTTAAAGGTACCTCTGCTTTTGGTGGTGGCGGAGGTTTTATTTTCCTGCCCAAAAACCTTAAGCAAAATACTGCTATCATATAATGTCTACCTTGAAAAGGATCTGTGTTAAAAGGCTTTCAGCTGTAATTTGAAAATGTTTTAGAAGGGCATGGGAAGACAAAGCCACATAAAATAAAATTTTGCCAACTAACTGCAATGGAATCAGAGCCTAAAAGTCTGGCACATTAATCATGCACAAGACTATATAGCAAAAAAAATGAAAGCGGTCCAATTCATCCTCAGTGCTTAAGCATGTAGAAGACAACCTACAGAAATGTTGACGCTAGAGGTCAGTATAAGATTATTGCAGGAAAGCTCCATGAGAAAGCCACAGCTATCATAACTTTTGATGAAACTCCTATTCTTGTCCAAATAAAGGAACACGTAAAAATCAAGTTTTACAAACATGTCAAATCCGGTATACGTGGAGTTTGACACTTTTAATTTCCAGTGATGTACTATATTCCCTGCCATATTTAAATAATCTTTATTATCATGCAAACACACACCTCACCAATCCATGGCATTAAAAGAAAATAAAGTTATCATCAAACAACGCATTACATAATAAAATAAACTTGAAATGAAGCAAGGTAAGATATAACAAAAGAATGCAAAGTGAGGCAAAATAAAGACTTAGACACTGTGTCAAAAATTTCTGTAATGCTATGAGTAGGTTCCATTTTGCATATATATTAGTTTAATGACACTGAAAGATAATCTAATAATTAAATTGAAAGTTTAAAAGGAGTGGGATTCAAGACTTGGTTAAGCGATTGCATACTTCGGTCAGGGCCAGGAAACCAGACAAAAATACAGTTATGAAAGCTCAGCAGATGGAGTACTGCTGACATTAAATGAGATGAGCCGACAGGTACCTCAGCACTTGTTGCTGGAACAAAGGTGTCCTAAGAGCTGAAAACATCGCATACATTTATCCTCCCCAAGGAGGGACGCAAGGGCATTTTCCAGCATGGGACAGTTTCCAACATTTTACTTACACAATTAGCCTGAAAACAAGACCAGGGTGGCAAGAATGCAAAAATTACAAGTCAACAGAATAGGAGGTGCACTTCTAAGTAGCCAAGACAATGTGCTTTACATTTAACCGTATCTAAAATACTTAAAAGTCAGGGCAATTATTGTATCACAGAAGCAACCAGATTTAAGAAATACCAACATAATAAACTAACAAGTAGGCATCTGCACTACCATGGACATTTTGAGGGTTCCTGTTCTGAATACTGCAGGTATATTCTATAGTAATGTCATTGTTTTGTGATTTAAAACTTACCATGATTGACAGCTAACACTTTCCGACTGTTCATCTTGACAAAGTTTCCAAGAGGGAGCTGTGCATGACTAATTCCCTGCTCTACAGCCTTTTTGTAAGTAATTCCCTGTGGGAAAGATATCGAAACAACTGGACTGAGAATCACCATTTCAGATAAGCCTGTACAGATGATTACTGCAAGTACCAATTTCTGGCAAGAGCTTTTCCAGTGCTGCCATGATCTTGCTTTAGAAGATATTTACAAAAAGAAACTTGCCCCGGTTATACAGTACCTGCTTTAAGGACTACTTTTGGAAAACTCACCTACTTTGAATATACGTCACCCTGTGATCTATGGTCAAAAGGATTGTAAGTAAAACTTGCTCATACAGCTGCAGCTCTAGAACTTGTTGGCCATGGCCTGGTTTAAAGGCTATTTTATGTTGAAGTACAGTTACTCAGAATTTTTTTGAGAGGAAGAGTAAAGGATGAAGAAATTCTGGCTGTTTTTGTAAACCTGGCAACTCCTGTGCCTAAGATGAGGAAAAAATAACCTTTAAAATTGTACAAATACTTTATACCATAATGACTACATGAAGTATTTGATTTAGCTCCCTCTTAGCCTTTACTTGTGGACTAACTGCTGAAGTATCATTTGATAAGGCTTAAAATCCACCCCATTTCTTAATGTCGTTTTTTTCCCCCCAAGTGCTTTAATTTCCCAGCTGAATTCTTTATGACATTCCAGGTCCACACAGCACAATCCCACATACAGGTACAGAACCAGATCCCTGAGGCACGTGTGTTACTGAGACAAGTTCTCCTGACAAACTAACTTGTTAAAAAAGGACATCCAAGATTCAAGCACTGTTCATCTATCTATATTTGGACATGTGAACATACAAATGCATGCACACACAGAAGTGCATGAACAGAAACCAAACCCTTCTGTCTGAAAATATAATCTCAGTAAGCTCAGCAGTGTTATTAATTTCATTCCTATATTTAAAATAAAAAAAGATAAAATCCAACAAAACTCAGTATGTCTCCACTCCGGAACACAAGCCACTGATACCATGACAAGGTGGTTCTTACCATTTCTTCAAAATATTTTGAAGTAAGTCTTTTTGAAGTTTTCTTGTTATTTGTTTTTGTTAGTTTATACATTAATAACATTAATGTCAAATAAAGTGCCAAAAAGCCCCCAAACTCAAGAGCTGTAAAGAAATGCACCCACAGTTTACCTTGTGGTGATTGTGATCCACCAGTCCTCCAATCACATAGGCTTTCTTCTCATCAAGCTCACTGAGAATGTCAGGGGAATCTGAGGTAAGATATACTAGGTCTTCTTTCTTTATTAGCTCAGAATAGTGCTCCGTTCTAATTTGGATATCCTCAAAAAAAAAAAAAGATAAGTAAAAGAAGTTATATTCAACTGATGAATTGCTGGGTGAGTTTTACAGACCCAAGATGGAACCAGCAAAAATAAATCCAACAGGATGCAGTCATTCCACATCCCTCATTCATGTTTTGTTTCGTAACGCAGTGCTGATTGACTTCTGTAAAAATAATCCACAGTCCCTACAGCACTGACTTGTAAATATCCTCAGGAAATTTTCTGAAACCCCAAAAGAACTTTAGAAATCATTAAGTTCTTGCAGTTCCCTTCAAATGCTACCATATTTCTCCTAGGGATCTGTGTCCACCTTTCTTGTATTAAACATTACTTGTAATAAACAATAAACATTACCTGTTTGATAAGAAAAGTTTATGCTATGCCTTTGCAAAGTAACTATTGCATAAGACATGCTTAAAGTACAAGTTTTTGGTTGTGAGTTTTTTTGTTTTCAAAGAAATCACCAACATGAATCCGACCATAAGACAAGCTACTTATTTAAAGAACACTTCAGTGTTAAAAGATAACATAAGGAAGTGAAGGTGCTCACAAGAGAATCACATTGTGACTTCAAAATCTTATTTTTCGCCAAGAAAAAAAGGCAACTGTCAAGACAGATGATGGTCAGAAGTGCCTAAATCAAGTAGTGTATCAGAGAATGGAATCCATTCAATAAAAACAGGTGAAAAGCAATATGTACAGAGTTTTTCAAGAAAAAAAACCCAAACAAATCTTGATTCAAGACAAGCACTCTTTGGCTTATTTAAATTAAATCCAAATACAGAGTTCCACACTACTACTACTATGCTATTGCCCCGATGTCTTAGAAAAAAAACATGAGGAAAAATCACAGGTACTTCACAACTAACAACCTAATTAGCAACTATAATCAAGATTTCTTTTTCTCATTTTATATAAATATTATTCACCTTCCAGTTCACCCATCCTTTGTCATTTTCGTTCATGTTGCTCTTCAACTGTCCCCCATGGCTGGTCAAGTAAAACTTCAAAAAGAACAAGAAATAATAATTAATAATAATTAATAGGCATAATTAATATGCCTACCTGTTTCCTCTCTATACGAGACTTTTTCTACCCTTAACTGAAAGTGGTACTTAGAGAACACATCCATACCCTTAATGACACATATAAAAGACAAACACACTTACAGTCACTTTTTCCCCCCCCCCGTCCCACCGTCACAGAAAAAACTGAGTATCAACAGTATTTTAGTGGCACCCCAATATCTGGAACTCTTCATCTGCAGGCACATACTTTTCCATATATATGAGGAACAATATAACAAGTGGGTTGAAAATTAATCTATCACAATAGAATTACTTTTATATGAAGAAGAGGCAGCTCATTTTTTTTTTCTACTACAGTTCTCCCCACTTGAGTCACAGCTGCCTTTCTCATATGCTCTGTATATGGCAACAGTGCTCAGTTTGTTTAAACATACCTGCACAGGATGAAATGCTTTGCGGTTTTCTGCATAACACCTCTGAATTTGCTTGTGAAGCTTCTTAACATCCTGCATACAACACAATTTGTTTTTACATAGTCCTTCAGACAGACCACCACCAAATGCTTTACCATGAGCCAGTCACAAGCTAAAGAGAAAAAGGAAGCTTTTAACTGGCAAAGTGATTGCTGAGAGAGTATGGACAGCAGACCCTGAGAGAAAAAACTGACATTGTGAAGGGATTATGTTACCAAGGAAACACATATATCTTCCACAGAAGTGTATTTAGACACCACTATGCATATGCTCAATTTGCATTATTCTAGGAAAGAAACAAAATGAATAAACAAAAATCTCAAAGATTTAATTATGTACAATAACACACTCAAAATTAATCTGAGGAATCAAGCAGATTTACCACTGTGACAATATTCAGTCTTATGCCTATGGGGAAAAAACTGAGAATACAGAGTTTATGTTTAAGAAAATGAAATATGCATAATTAACCTGAAGATCCCAAGAACAATGCAAGTAATTGAGGGGCTGGTTGCAGCATTATGACCTAACAATCTGGACAGCAGTTAACTAGCACAACTTAAAATGCAGCAAACTTATTTTTTAGCCAATTATGAGTTTGTGTAAGGTACATTACATAACTTTATTCTCAGTGCCTCCAAAGCAGAGTTTTGTTTACATAACTGATTCCCTTATTAAAATGAAACATTATTATATTGCTTTAATTCATGTAGTGCTTTGAGAATGTTTCGGTACCTCCAAAGGATTCCAAGTAAACTAGACTTTATCACTACAATATTGTAATGCAAGTTTTTACAGACACCTCAGAAAACAGCTAATTAATCCCACCGCTAAAGGTTACAGCAATCTTCACTTACAATGCTTCATCCTTCCTAAAACACCTGCAGAAGTGCTGGGTTTTATATCAGGCCTAACAGGCTCTGTTAGGGAAAACTTGGAAGCCAGGAAAAACAAAGAAACTTATGTTACAAAGGGTGACGCTCAGCAGAAAACACCCAGTCAGCATCTCTGGTCTCTTCTGGAGCACCAGAACCAAGTTCCAAAACATCAGCTGGAGCTTCCCCAAAATTTTGTGCTGAGCAGCACTAGCCTCCATCAGGGCTACACATGCTCTGCAATACACTCAACAAGTGTCAAGATGGGCTTTGTAAAAACTTGATTCAAGCAGCCTTGCAGGGCAGTGAAGGCCCTGGCAGCAGCAAAAGGGAGGGGAGAAGTCCACCTCAGAAACCAAAGGCAGGAGGCTCTTAGAGGAGGCTGCAGATTAACATACTTTCCTCCCAGAGTTAAAGCCATTTTCACTTCAAAACACTGCACCAAGCATATTGACCACTGGCTGAGTATCATGCTGATCTTTCTCATATTTACCTATCCTGCAATCATCTCACCTCTTCTTTCATCCATTCTAAAGAAGGAGAGATGGACTGAACAGTGTCCTCCTGTCCCAACTGCCTCTCACGTGACTGAGAAAATAAAGGCTCAGTATCCTCATAATGCTGAAAATCCTCATTTCCACAGATAAATTACCAGCACAGTTAGGAGCCTCAGGTAAACTTTGGAAGGGAAAGTAACTGGGTGTGGCATTTGCACCCCTTCTAGCAAAGTCATTGAGGCAAACTGCATCAAACTTCATGGTGCACATAAAACACAAACTGTTTCTATATTCCCGTTTTGGCAATCAAAACGATTTATCACCTCTTCACGAAGGCACACAAAATCTTTGATAAGCTTACATAAAGGTACATTCCAAACCCTAAAAAGTTCAGCAACTGATGTAAGCAGGTCTTGGGAGTCATCACAATCTTACACATGCTAACTGTCCTCTGAAAGCTGCTCTAACATTGAATCAACACTGTCATTACAGAATCTTTCAACATTTGTTTGTGATGGGTAAGTTTGTTTTACCTTTAGCACCATCAAGTCATCAAAGCTACAGTCCACAATGAGCCGAAGCGTACTAGGAACAACTTCCCTTCGCATTCGCTTTCTGTCATTCCCTTCGTTATTGGTGTCCAATTTTGACTGACGTTCTAGTTTTCTCTTTTGGCGTTTTTCTTTTCGTTTCTGCCTAAATAAACAAACAAACAAATCTGCTGCTAAGCACATAAATACATACTCTTATGATCAAGGTGGTTGTCCCATGGCTGTGGTAGTTCAAACTCATATTGTTGCTTGCATTCATGCTAGGTCAGTACAAGCATGAAACACAACCTCTCTCTGTGAAATTATGTCTATAACTAAAAGGCTGACATTTAACACAAGTTCAGCAAAGTCAATAGAGGGAGTCTCCTGGATGTAAGGCTGCTTTAAGTCAGGCCGCATAACAGAAAACAAGCAAAAAAGATTGCCAGATGCAGTATCAGAAACAGTACATGGAAGGTAATTTACCTCCTGTTTCACTGAACAGTTTTTCAAAAGGCTTCTAAAAGCAATCGTTTCTTTCTCTGTTCCCCCCTGGATGGGAGCAGGCAGTTGGAAGTTCAAATTTCAAGAGACAGTAACTTCAACAACCACTGTCTTGGGAAGGAACACTTTGCATTCAGCAGGACAAAGATAAACCATGACCAGCCCATTTCCAGATAGGCCTTCTCTCAACAACAGAATAATACAGCAGCTCATCATCTTCCAGAACTATTTTAGCAGATTCTAAGTCAACGTAACTTTATAGCACAACTCTCCACGTCAAAAGAATTTGTTTTAATTCACCCTCTTGTGTAAGACTCACAAGTCTGATGGCACCATGGAAAGAGAGCGCAGCCCATTCAGAAAGGAACAAGGTCACACATTACTCCTCCCTTCTGACAAACTAAAGCCATGCAAGTGTGAATCCCTGCTGACACCTTCTTCAAGTTGAGGAACACTTCCAGTATGAAGAGAGGATACTTACCTTTACAGCTTCTTCATATGCAAACATAGTAGCCTCTGATGACTGCTTTAAATATAGCTGGTAGAAAACCGGTTCAGCTGCCTTGATTTGCTAAAGCAATGTACATGCAAATTCTGCTGAAACATCACAATTTTTAGCACTAAGTACCACATATGATCCCAGGAAAGCTATTTTGCCAACCATACCTCCGTAGATCTTTCTGTTCTTCCCACTGTTTCTGCTTCAATAGCTTTTTCCTTTGCCTCTTGGACATAGGCTCAAGGCATTCCTCTTTGCCTGAGCCTGCCTCCTGTCTCTCTACTGGACTGTCACTTGATTTCACCTTTCTTTTCACATCAGGAACTCCACAGAACATGGTATTTTCTGTTGGTACTTCTGGACATTCCTCTGGCATTTCTGATGACATTAGCTTTTGGCTGGGTTTAACGATTTGTTTCTCAACACGTGATAAATATTCATTCAAAGCAAGCTTTTCCCTCACCGATTCTGTAAGAAACAAAACAATAGTATGAATGTTATTAACAAGAATTTCAATTAGAACAAATATCACTCTACACCTAAAATAAACAAAAGTTAATAAATAAGACATGGCCTTTTTTGTTTAAAGCTAGGTTACTAGCTCTGAACAATAACACATAAAATACTAGAGATTATGGCCTGTACTCAGATGTCTAAACCTCTGCCCGCTACATCTGCAGGTTTCAACAGTTTCCAATTAAAAACTGTGATAACACAACTGCATTGAATTAGGGAATCATGCCAGATTAAATGTAAAAGAAAAAATATTAACAGTACTGTCATGTGTACACAAACTATTCTCAAATGTACACACCAAAGAAACTGAAGAGGTATCTTGTGATATAACTACGGCAGCATGTTAGAGAAATTCAGTTTCTTTTAAAGAGACTAAAGCCAACTTGGGAGAGGTGGGGGAAGTATGAACAAGATGTATCACACCAAAATTGACTTTTATTTCTTCTCAGAACCAAAGACCCTGGCCAACCACTGATGCTGGCCACTACGAGCAGGCAAAGCACAGCAAATAAGGTGGTGAACAGACTAAACTGTTACTCAGTGAAATGATTTGAACTCTCTCCTTTTCATTGGCAAGTACTATCTTTTCATACTAGTAGCTCCCCTGTGCTCAAACTCTGAGTTGTTTTCCAAAGTTAACTACTTCACTAGAGAGTCAAAGTGCAGAAAAAATCCCCCAATCCTCTGGCTTCTTCAGGAACAGAAGAGGAGCTGGGAAACATACAAACCACCAGAAACCCAGGTCGGATGGGGCCTGAGCAGCCTGATCCAGTGGAAGGTGTCCCTGCCCACAGAGGGCAGGAGTGGCACTGGCTCATCCTTAAGATCCCTTCCAACCCAAACTATCTGATGATTCTATGACACTGTTGGTGTCCGTTATCCATTAAACTGTCATGTTAGGCACAGCAGCTGTGAAAGCTATGACTTGCACATACACATTCGTCTGCCCCATGGGAAAAGGAAGAGTTTCAGAGCAGGGGTTGTGGAGGGGAAGATGATTCAAACCTAATTGTGGACTGTTGCTAAAAGGTCTTCTCCTTTTATTACCCTGTCTGCTCTGCTCTGGCTCCAGCACAGGCATTTGTCCTGGCTGGATACTAAGTTGGACTCAATGACCCTTGTGGGTCCCTTCCAACTAAGGACATTCTATGACTCTAAGTATTTTAGCTCCTGGATGCTGGTTTCCCTGCCTGGGGGTGTTTAGCCAGGGGTAAAGATGCTGGCAGGTGTCAAATGGAACGGAATGGCCTTGTATGGGGCAGGCATGCCTGCAGCCACTGCAGGGCCCACAGACACCGAGCGCCATACACACATCTCTGCATTTATATATAGACACGCGCGTATAGAATCACAGAATGGTTTGGGCTGGAAGGGACCTTAAAGCCTATTCATCCTGCTATGGGAAAGGGCACTTCTCACTGGATCAGACTGCTCAAAGACTCATCCAACCTGGCCTCTTCCAAGGATGGAGCATCCACGACTTCTCTGGGCAGCCTTGGCCAGTGCCTCACCTTCTTCAAAGTAAAAAATTTCTTCGTAATATCTAATATAAATCTCTCTTTCAGTTTAAGACTGTTACTCCTCATGCTATTGCTGCAGTCCCTTATAAAGAGCCCTCCCCAGCTTCCCTGTAGCCCCTTCAGGTACTGGAAGGCTGCTCTGAGGTTTCCTCAAAGCCTTCTTTAGGTTGAACAAGCCCAGCTCTCTGAGCCTGTCATCACATGAGAGGTCCCTCAGCCCTCTGACCATCTTTGTGGCCATGCCTGGTGCTGTCACAGTGCTGAGTGCCGCTAACACCCAACACAGGCCCACTTCTGGTAAGGACTATCCATCATTGCTATGGTAAAGACTCACAGAGACAGGCTTTGCAAACACCCATCTGTCTGAAGCCCCCAGCGAGTCATAGAATTATAGAATAGTTTGGGTTGGAAAGGACCTTAAAGATCACCCAGTTCCAACCCCCTGCCAAGGGCAGGAGCACCTCCCACTAGATCAGGCTGCTCAAAGCCTCATTCAACCTGGCCTTGGACACCTCCAGGGACGGGGCTGCCACAGCTTCGCCGGCCGGTTTCACCCCTAGGTATATGTAGCCCTGGACGCAAACACTATACGCAGAAAAGTCATCACCACGCGTTATTCTTACCCAAGCACCTCAACGCTCAACCCACAAGGGCCTTGTCTGTGTGTCTGTCTGTGACCCCCTCATAGGCAGCTAATGCCCCCCAACCAGCGAGGAAATCCGCGCGCTAAACACCCCCCCCCCCCAATCCCCGGGTGACAGACGACGCGGGCGTGGAGGGCGCAACGTACCCGCGAGCCGCACCACGCGCAGGGGAAGGTGGGAAGGAGGAGGAGCCACCGCCCCGGAGAGCGCACGCGCTTCACCGCCCGCCGGGACTACAAATCCCAGCGAGCCGCGGGCGTTGGTCACATGACACTGCCGGGTTCCGTCACCTGGCGTGGCTCGGGACCACGTGGCAGCTGCGCTCGTCTCCGTCCCTCTAGGCGGGAGGGGTTTGTGCTGAGCTCTGTGTTCTGAGTGGGCTCTGGCTTCTCCTAGCTTCCAGTCGTAGAAATCATAGAAAGGTTTGGGTTGGAAGGGACCTTAAAGATCAGTCAGTTCCAAGCCCCCTTCCATGGGCAGGGACTCCTCCCACCAGACCAGGGTGCTCAAAGCCACATGCAACCTGGCCTTGGACACCTCCAGGGATGGGGCAGCCACAGCTTCCCTGGGCAACCTGTGCCAGTGTCTCTCTATTCTCATGGTGAAGAAATTCTTCCTGATGCCAGGCCTCAGTCTTCCCCCTTCCAATTTAAAGCCATTCACCCTCATCGTATCACTGCAAGCCTTTGTAGAAAGTCCCTCCCTAGCTTTCCTGAAGCCCATTCATGTACTGAAAGGTAACTAAGCCTTCTTTGGAGCCTTCTCCAAGCTGAACTAACTCTAACAAGCCCAACTCACTCAGCCTGTCTCTCAATAGCAGAGGTGCTCCAGCCCTCTGATCATCTTTGCAGCCCTCCTCTGGTCTCGTTCCATCAGCTCCATATCTTGCATTGAGGATTCCACAACTGGACATAGTGCTCCAGGTGGGGTCTCAGGAGGGCATAGTAAAGGGAGCAGAATCCCATCTCTTGATCTGCTGGCCAGTCTTCTGATGCAGCCCAGGACACTGTTGGCCTTCTGGGCTGTGAGCAGACATTACTAGCTCGTGTCAAGCTTCTCATCAACCTACATCCCCCAGTACTTCTCTACAGGACTGCTCTAAATCACATCATCCCCCATCCTGTACTGAAATTGGGGATTGCCCCAACCCAGGTGTAGGACTTTGCACTTGGTCTTGTTGAACCATATGAGGTTTGCCCAGGTCCATTTCTCCAGCCTGTCCAGGTCCCTCTGGCTCCATGGGACTAAGAAGGAATAAAAGTAAGAAAACCTTTTTTTTTTTTTTAATCTGATGGTTTTGATGACACTGTTGAGTTCACACAGGGGCCAGTGAAGTATTTTTAAGTGGTAACATTCCTCAGAGCAGATTTCCAGCTCCAAAGGTCTCCCAGCAATGCCGTGTTCCCTCTGCCCCCTAAAAAGGGGTATGCGCTTTCACGCTTCATTTTTTTAAAGTCCTCCACCAATTAGCATTTTAAACTCTAGTGTCAATATTCAACAAACAGCAATGTTCTTTCGCCTTCGCATAACCCCATGAAAGAATGCTGCCCTGGTACAGGAGTCAATTCTGGAGACTGGGATTATATTATATGAGAAAAATATATTTTGGGAAGCCTAAGTATGTATATATCTGTTCGCCCCTGGTTAGTGAGGCACATGAAGTTAGCAAACATATGAGTGTGTGCTACCATAATACCCTTTTCATCTGCATGAATGTTTATCTCAAGTTTCATTGGTTCCAGATATACACACTCTTTCAGTTTTAGTGCTGGTTTCAGGTTTACCATGGCTATGTTAAAGTCGCAAAACTATATGGTGTCACTATAGTAAGACACTGACCTTTAACTGCTGTTTGTATTTAATATTTGCTGTAATATTTGATTTCATTTGTGATTCCTGTTCCCCATGTTACTTTAAAAATAGCTAGATTTACACTTGCTTTTTCTAGTGTCTATTTAAAACTTCACTTGTGTTACTATTAATACCCAGCTTTACACACCAGCATCACAAATGTCCAAATATGCCACTGTCCCTGTGAAGAATCCTTTGTTTTCCTTTGGTCATTAAAAGACTGCAGACCAGTTACCATTAGAAGCCCATTTGATTGCTTGCTTGCTTTTTTGAAAAATAAAAGGGCATTTAACAAATTCACATAAACCCAGATGTGTTTTTTCTTAGAATGAAGAAACTGCTTACTCATTTTAATTTACAAACCTATTTTTCTCCTATTTTGGTTTCAAAAGCAGCAGACTCTTGTGTCCTCAAACACTGATACAGGATAACACAATGTTCTCTGACATCTGCCAAGTGCCAAGTGGTGACAAAGCAAAATGAAGACCAAAGCAGCTGGAAATATTGAGGAAGAGCTCTATAACTGAATTTCATTATTTTAATAGATCCATAACATGACTTCTCAAGATGCTCATTCAAACGGTAAGTTTCCCCTAGCAACAGAACAAACCTAATACCCCATAGTTTGAAACTGGACATTGAAGCTTTTTGTACAAACAGCACTGTGAATCAAAAGGCAGACACTGGAGACTGGAAAAACGATCCTCTGTGCGGGCTCAGGTGTGGACAGAGACATCACTCCCTGTGGGCCAGGTCTGATTGCAGCACCCTTGAGGCAAGGCTTGGGACGTGAGTGACATGCAAAACTCACCTTTAGCCAGTGGCTTGGCTGTGCCTCTCCTTGCCCCCTGTGGTGGAAATGGGGGTTGTCTTATTCGTCAAAAGAAACAGTAGGAGCTGGGGTACCCAGGGACCAACTGGAGGGAAAAAATGGACTAGGGTGCTTTTATGCACATAGTGGAAAGTTTGAATTGAAACCCAAGATCTGCACAGTTTCTTGTGAAGAGAAGACAAAACCATTTTGTTGACCTCAGAGGATGGGAGGAAATCTCATTAGTTTTATTAGGTTGTATAAAGATATGAGACTTATAGTTTGGACTCTGTAAGATGTGCAGCAACAGTAATACTTTGACCCCAGCACATATGCCAGCATGGCGTGAAGTGCACATTAGGGGCTGATCCTGTAACCTCTGCGTGTAATGGACTTTGGTGGGCACAACACTTCTTTCACTGGTGTAAATGACTTCAAGAAAATCACTGCTGATTTACTGTGGGTGTAACTGAGGTGAGGCCAAGGCCTCCTGTTTTAAAGACGTTTGAATAATATACCAAATATGTGTTATAGATATGGGGGGGCTGACCTACTGTCCCACTGTCACCTGAGGGACAAGGAGGTCCTTTAGCAAGCCTTGTGACCTAGAGACTTAGTGGTAGATGGCCTGGGATTTACTCTCAGAGGAAATAAGGAAGCACATGGGATAGTCAGACAGGGACTTGTCAGGGAAGGTGGTCAAGTGAGCATGAGACAAAGGGAAAAGAGGGGTGAGAAGTAGGGCTTGGTTTGCCCTCCTCCTAGACCTAGCCAAGGAGTTACTCTTCACTAAGGTGGGACAGAACAGCTGGTTTATCTCGTCTTTTCAGTCTCTAACCTCTGCCACTCCAATGATGTGATTGATACATGGGCTGGGGCTGCTGAAAGAAAGGGAATTTATTTTGTATGATACCATATAGCAGGAACTGACATTGCATCTGAGTTGCTGTAGCAAAGTAGCAACACTTTTGGGAAGGGCACTGATAAATCCCATGTACTTCTGCTTCCAGGAAGGCTCTTAAAGAGTGTCTGCCTCTAGGACGCTTGCAAAGTTGATAGAAGACAGTGGAGACAATGATCAGGATCTGGTCCTGGCAGCAACAGGCCTGAATGCCCTTTCATTCAAACAGAGGAGGAGTGGCAGGAACTCCCAGTTCTCCTGGCACTGAAAATGGGCTCAGAAATGTGGCTGTGTGGGCTCAGTATTCAAAAATGAAAGCTGAGGCAATTGATAAAATGGGGTAGAAACCAGCAGTTACCTTAGTTCTTAATAATTAACTGGAAGTCCTTTGATGAACTTAGTACCTGAGTGTGGAATTTGGAATCTGACCTTTACTACATCTAGATAAACATTGTGGCCAACCTAGCAGCTCTCTCTGCAAGCGCTGCTCCACTCTCAGCAGCTCACTCCTTGGAGGCTCTCACACTTCATGCTGCAGTCAGGGGTTCGGGGAACTCTGCCATGATTCTTCTTACCGTGCTGTTCCTCTGCATCATTTCCACCTATTCAGCTTCTGTTAGAGGTAGGTCTGTGCTGGGCTTGGCTCAGCTTTTGGCTCAGCAAAGGTGTAGCCAGAGTACGTATGCAGAGCTGTTTTGCATAAAAAAATAGATCATCTTTACTAGTCTGTTCCTGTTTAATGCAAAATGCAGTTAGGGATCACAAAGACCTAGGTGCTTGTACTGTTCATGTCAGCAGAGGGGTGGAACAGACAATGTTTGGAACAGAAACTGGGTATCTTGACCTTGCTTAGTCAGGACATGCTGTGGGGGCACCAACTTGAAAGGACCTATTCGCATGCTCAAAAGTTAAACACATGGAAGTGCTCTGGTGGAGCAGAGTCAGGAAGGGGGCAGGGCTCTCCAGATTTCAGCTTCTGAGTCGACTCAGCTACCATTGAGATCGATAATAAGCATCCTGTTAATTTCATGAGGAACTTGCTCTACAAGAAGTCCTGAAAACCTGGATGTCTGCACAAGCCCTGGGAGCAGGGCCTCACTCAGGTGTCCTGACAAAGGCCAAGGGTCTGAAATCTGGAGACTGCTTGCTTCAGTAGTGCCAGCGTATGAAGCACGCAAAGATGTCTTTAGTGGTGGCACTTCATGGACAACCTGGCATTACCTTTAAGCAACCTTAAAAAACATGAGCTGACACCTAGTTTTTAGTTTAACAAGGGTGTCCTCATCATGACGAGGAGCAGAGAGGGCATGCCTTCCTAGGTTAAACTTAAAAAGGCTATTGAAGATCTCTCACAGGTGCCTCCTTCTGCTCCCTGTGGGGGATCCAGGACACTGTCACAATGTAAGCACAGAGCAGCCACCTTCCTCCCTGACTCCATAGCCCCTTATGACAGAAGTTATAAAGTGGAGAAGTTTGCAGGCAGTTCCTCTAACCATGAAGGTATTTAATGAGACTGCCAAATAACATTTATGGCTAGATACCGATGTGCCACATTTCTGGAGTCTGCTTTTTCCAGCTTCCCCTTAATATCAATTAAGCAAAGCTCCTTCTTGAAGTGAAGTAATATTTGCTTGTCACTTTACATCCCCAGGGTACTGAGCAAGCATTTTCTCATTAATTAGTCCTCCCTTCAGCTCTGCTAGGTCTCATCTCTCTCTTGTGCAGAGAGATTACGAGCTAAATTACTGGCCCAAAGGCCACTTAGTGCCTCAGTGACAGAGCTGGCATTAGGATGACTGTTGCACTTCTCCATCAGGCCATGCTGCCTTTAGAAATATTAAAGGAATATTCTTTTATTTTAAGTCAGCTAGATCACCACACGTGAAAGCTTCCTCCTGCAGTTCCACTTGAAAAACATTTTCAAAGAAGCAGATGGGTTTTGCTTTTTAAAGCTATCCGGTATCAGAAACAGTGGCAAATATAATTTATGAAGGTAGAGCCAGCAATTAGTTAGAGACACACATACTGTGCATGCCATATGTATTAATAAAAGGCACAGGACTTGACAGCTGTCTCTACTCAGGCAGTGTAACCTTCTGTATTATACAGTATCATGATTTAATTATAGACTTGGCATATTACCCTTAATGACAGACACTTAACATTACTAGTCAAACTATGTGTTATGCACTCCACCTTGAAAGCAGGCACTTCTGACCCCAAGAGCACAGGGCTGATAGCAGTCAATGTCCATCTTTTCCCCCTTATCAGTCAGTGGAACGTTCGCCATCATCTGAGAAGGTAATGGCTATATTGGCAGCAAGAATACCAGTGCTGTGCTGTGAATACAAAGGAAAGAGCTTCTAAAAGCAGGGGTGGTGGTGTTAAGAACTTTCTAACAGAAAGGTGTTGTTTTTAAGTAGTAGTGGTGTTTTCTTCATGAAAGGTGGCATGACAATTTAGGTCCACTGTTTTGAATACTGATACTGGGCAGTGACATAGTATTACTGTACCTCAGCTACCAGTATTATTCTTGCCTCTCGAACTAACCACACCGTCTAATCATCTCTCTTGGCTTCCCCATTTCCACTGGGGTATGTGCTAACTCTTTGGGACTGTCTTCAACAGTGCCTCATCCCTGCTGCTTCTCTTATTATGATCTACTGCTGGCTCACCCTTTTCCATCAGTGACACAAGCCTTGCAACTAAAGACATCTTCTGCCCTGGCTCTTGCAGTGTTTTCCACATATGAAATGGTGAAAGCTTTCAGAACCTAGCTCCCAGAAATACTTTCCACTTACTCAGCTCTTCCGTGACACTTTCAAGGAGCTTCCGCACCATTGGCTCACCTCTTTCCTTCAGGAGGGAACAGCTCTTTTGTATGTGGGGACTAGCAAATGTTAAAAGGGAGGAAAAGGGAAGGAACTCTTGCAAAAGGGAAAAGAGATCTGTGGGTTGAGCAGTGGAAAAATGAAAAGGATAGGTGAAAGGTGCCTTTAACTGAAAAGAGAGAGGGAGAAAAACTATAAACATCTACCTTAAGTAACAAGACACATGTTTCTCAGAACCTAAATAATTTTTCCTGGTTGCACTTTTCGCTCACCTTTTATCTTTAGGTGGGACTGTGTCACCTTCTATGTTTAGAATCGAGTGCCACCCACTTAGCTGGTTGCATTCCTAAAATCTCAGATGATGCTAAATCAATAGGACTGCCATTTCTACTGCGAATGAAGGACATTTCTAGCTAAGAAGCAACCAACTCTGAGGTACTGCAAGGAACCAGGGGTGTCCCTGAAAGGAACAGACATCTCTGGACAGGCACCGAGTACCCTCTGCTCCCAAGGGCAATGTACCTTCAAAGCTGATAGGAGCAAGGAGAATTGGGGAAGTGGCTAGAAAGTTTGCAGTAAGCTTGAAGGAAGGGTTAGGGTTCTTGATGACTTTGTTTTTCAAGCAGTCACACAAGACATGCAAAACCTGAAGAGCCTTGCTGTGCCAAAATTAATACTTCATCCTCCTAGTAAAAAAAAGTCATTAGTCAGAGCTTCAAACTCTCACATGCAAACAGACTACTCCCTCTGGGATTACCAAACTTTTTGCACCACATCTCCAGCTGGCATAAAACGTCAGTCAGTTTAGTTCTGTGCAATTTTGCCAATTTATGCAACTTGCAGACCAAACTTGGTGGGGTCACCATTTCCTCAGGGGAAGGTTCTTTGAAGCTGACCTTAGCCTACTGCTATGACATCTGAGTGAACAGGGGAAGCAAGTGAGCAAAACCTTGAAAAAGGGGATTTTTGGACTCTTCAGGCACTGCAGAATATATCTGTACAGCTGTGTTAGAACTACACTGTGCACCTACCTAACTGGGATTTAAAATCTGAAAGTGAAATAAGAAAATACCTTGGTTTTCCTTTTTACCCATGCAGTGATTTGGAATTTATTTAGCAGAGTCAAATAAAGCACTGAGGTACATGATATAAACCAAGATAGCCTGTTGATTCTGTGCAAGGGACTTCAAACACACTGATGACATTACAGCAAGCCTAAGAATTTGTCTGAGATGTTTTGATAGATTTTTCTTCTTAGCCCCACCCCCACCCTTGTCATAAGACTGAGATGCATCTCTCTGAGGACAGCACTTTGCTTTTAGCTTAGGGCTGTTGTGAAGTTTTTGGTTCTGCTTTGCACCTCCAGAACTTCATGAAGAAATCCCACTGGATTTAGTGGTGCAGCATTCAGGTCCAAGAGGCTAGTGCCATTCTGCTTACAGGTAGCACCTAGGGTCACTGTGTGTGTATTTACTTTGCAGAGGTAACAGCGGTTTATGTACAGTCAGCTTCTCCTCTCTTCTCTTCTCTCTACAAACTGATTTCATCAGTTTTTCTTGTCTGGAAGAGACCTTTGTAGCCATCTAAACCAGAGGAGTGGTGAAAATTATGTGTACCCTTTGTGATAAAATATTCAAAGGATATTCAAGAAGAAACTGATTTTCCTTGGCCACATATTTTAGGGACATAGTCTTAATTACTGTGCCTGAGGCTGGGTAGAGTTGTGACACTAATGCCGCACATTCCCCACATGGCTACGCATTAGAGAATAGAAAGGGCGAATAGGAAGGGATGTGGTAGTAAGTAGTTTTATAAAGGAAAAATCAAGTCATTTGTGTACTACAGATTTTATTTATACTAACAAGAGTGCAACTGAGGTGTTTATGCAGATGGAAATGGCACCATAAATTAGATATGCAAGCTGCATTTATGCTAGAGTTTGGCTTTTTTGTCACTTAAAATATATTAACAGCCGAGGCATAGCTATGGGAACAATTATTTAGTTTAAAGAACAAGGCTTAATTATTTAAACTAAAAACTATTTTCCCTATGTCTTTATTACATTCAGGTCACCCCGGGCAAAGCTCTCAATGCAATGATTCCCAATAAATGTACAAGAGATGCAGAGGTCAATTTCTGTGGGCTCCAACAAATTTCATCAGCGTATTTCAGATTGCTAAGCACACAAATTGCATGATTAATTACAGCATTTTGAGTTGCAAATAGTTTTGAAATCACTTCTAATGCTAACCTTTCAAGTAAAGAATTTGACTGTCTTTTATTTCTTTAAGTGTAGAGCTAGAACAAAGAATTTTGTGGAGATATTTGTCTTAAATATCTGATATTAGTGTCAACTTAATTACAAATAAATCCTATCTGCTCCAGTGGACAGCCTCTGTAATCAAAGGTAGCAGGACCAGTCCCTTAGATCTTTTGTGGCAATTAAATTTTAATTTTTATAAAGGTGTTTTTAGAGAAAATAACAGATTATATGAGTTAGTCAATTCTAAAGCTTTTTTTTTTTCTTTCCAAACAGGGCACACTACTGGACCAAGCTTAAATAATGACAAGCTATACAAATTTGCATACTCCACTGAAATGTATGTTGACCAGGTGAAAGCATCACTGCAGAAAAGCACAGGCTATCGGATTTCTTCTGGTGTGGATGTGAACCTCTTGTGGAGAAATCCTGACAACGATGATGACCAGTTGGTCAAAATTATGGTAACCAATGTTATCAGACAACTTAAAACATGTCCAATCATTTCTCCATTCATCTAACTGCTAATTTAATCTTGAAGAGCTTGTTTTCAGAAGATTAACTGAAACTTTTTTTTTCTCTAATCTCATCCACGAAAACCAGCTTCTTTGATAAGTTGATTCCTACAGAATAGGACTTCACAAGAATATATCTAACATTATAAACCAGAACTTCAGAGTATCTCCTGTATTTCAAAATTACTTCACACAGATACTATAGCTTCAGACAACTGATGTGCATGCACCTTCCTGAGGGGCAATAGGTTTTCTGAAGTCCTCTGTTCTAGCTGCAAATCATGATATTTGCTAAATACAATCTGGGTTTGCTACTTAGCTTTGTGGTGAGCTTTTCTGCCACTTATTTCACCAGTGGTGTGTGCTGGTTTCTTTTCAAAACAGACACAGTAATGATGAGAGATTAATGATCAGAACAGAACATGAAGAAATAAAAAAGATATATTAGGTGATTTAGTCTATCCAGCCTACTCTAAACCAATGCTAAACTGCTCTCTATATGAATTTTCTCTGTTTTTACTTTACTAGATAAGAGATGTTCGAATTGAAAATGTGAATGAACGACCAGCTGATAAAAACATCTTCAAAGGAAAAAGCACAGAGAAGATCATTGGGAAAGAATATCTGAAAGCTTTACAGAGGCCAATAGTTCTTGAGTTAGTCCGTGGAAAAGTAAGACCCCAATTTTTAAAATTCAATCCCTGAGGAAACCTGGTGCAACTCTTTTCTTACAGGCTTAGAGAATTTACCAATTCACTGTACTCTCAGAGCGCTTAATATGGCATCATGTCCTCTCTTTCTATACAAGGCACAATAGTTTAGAACAGATTGTAATTTTCCCTCACAAGGGGCCCTTCCAGGCCAAGACTCTTGTGCACTGAAAACATCATAAACCATCAGAGTAAACAGCAGACCAGCCACAAATATGTGGGTACACATGCAGATATATGCACAATTGTGATGTAAGATTTGTACTGTTGACTTCAGTGAGGCCAGGATTTTATCCAAGGCCTGAAGGTAGAAAAGGAGATACAGTCTGTCATGAGGGAGGTTATGCTGAGTCTTTGTAGAACAATGTTAATCACTTTAAACCCTTAGCAAATGCTTTAGCATGATTCTTTTCCCTGCCTCTCTGGCTTGCTTATTTACTTCAGAGTCGCTAACAGTTTCAATGCTCCCGAGTTAGTGAATTTGATAGCAAATAGCCTTTCATGTACTCCTCTCCTGGGAACTGTCTTCAAAAATCAGAAGAAAAGGAATGGTGAGGAGATGTATCTTGGTGTGTGCCTGGGTTTTACAGCTTGCCCTGAGAGAGTAAATGAAGTACTGTCCCACCATAGGAGCACCCATGTCTAACCCACAGCTCTCAGAGTTCCAGTCTTGCTCAGGAAAGGAACCAAGTAAATCTATCTCCTCTTTTTCCCCAGGGAGCTACTGACTTGAACCCTTGCACTCAGCATACTACTCTGCCCAGGAAGCAGCAAGTCTTGAGCCATGGCAGCTCCTGCCTCCCCTCCATGCTTCTTCACACTCCCATTACTTGTGGATGGAGCATTAGGCCAAGAGACTCACGCTCCCCTCCACAGCCCGAGCAAATGGGCAGGTGGGGTGTGGGCAGAGAGGCAGTGAAAAAAGGGGAAGGTTGAAGGTCACACTCCCTTTTCTCTTCTGCAGAGCAGAGTGGGGGCTGTGATACCCTATCCCAGCAGGATCTTTACCTCCTGCTGTAAATAGGCACTGAGCACATACCCTGGCCGCCAGCTCAGCCTAATGAATTGCAGCTGCTATCAGGCCTGCTCAGTAACTTTCAAACTCAGCCTTGTCATCAGTTTTACACAACATAAAAAGAAACAGAGCAGCACTGACTCCCAACTGTACACATCCCTAAATGAGGGCAGAGGTACCAGAAGAACACAGTCAAAATACCTCTCCTTCTAATACATTAAGCAGTTCACATGCTAGAATTCAGATGTAGTATTAAAAACTTGGGCTTTTTCTCAGGTAATAAGGTCTGTACACTCCTTTTATGATTTCTCTGTGGTGTGATACTTTCATCCCTGGCACACCCATTTCACTCTCCAGGGCTGCCCTGAGATAATACACTGATTGTACTTACAATTCCTGAAAAAGAGGTGCACTTTTAAAGCACCTTGAATGCAAAGTGGAGGTGCAAAGTCTTGTTACCAGAGGAGAGGCTTAAGCACAACAGTTGACCCATGAAGTGCAAAGGTTGTGATGGGTTTGACACGTCATTTAAGTCATTCTAATTTATCTGTGATTCATTCTAGGTTTTTGTAACCTGTGATTAAAGTGCAACAGATATTTTGTCCCTATAGGGAGGAATTATATGAGGATTATGCAGAAAAAATAGCCACTTGTGAAATGATGTAAAGTTTCCTATTTCCCTTCTAAATTCTCTCTAATTTACAGGAGGAAAGAAAGATGCTCACTGCACTGAAACTATACTTAGGTAGAGATGAAGCCCCAAACATGTTTGTACTGTTATTGGCAGGCCCTGCAGGCCCTGGAGTTTGCTTGAATAAGGGAAAAAGGCCCAAATTCAACTTCCCAATCAGAAAAAAACAATAAAGGGAGTTTTTTACTAGAGAGGATCCTCACTATTCCTTTCTCATTGGACTAGATTTGTTATATACTTGGTTTTTATTCCTACAGGTCAGAAACTTCTACTCGTATCAAAATGAGCCTGTTTTTACTCAAAATATTAAGAGAGGTCTGGCTAGCCTTTTCCAGCTACAGCTGCACTCTGGTGCTGTCCGTGAGGTATGATGCTATATGTGGTGAGATAATTATTGTCAGAGAAAGAGGCAGACCATGGTCTGCTCTGAAAGGCAAACCTGTGTCTACTGCTGACTTAAGAAGGAATAAACTGTGACAGAAATTAGCCCTTTGATTGCATTTGAGGTTGGGGATGTAAAGATAGTCTTCTGAATATTTGGTAACACAAGTCAAGTTGAATTGGTAAGAAAGAATTGGTGAAATCCATTTGATTTAAAATGCTTTTTTCAGTTTAGCAAAAGTTGGTAATAAACTAACTTAAAAGAGATTATATTGATGTTTAAAATCAGATGAGAGCAATTAAATTGATTAGACTATTTTAAATCAGAGTATTCACACAAAGCTAGCAGTTGTTTAGCTGCATCCATTTAACCTGGATTACACTGTTGAATTTCTGCATATGTCTGCACAAGCAAAACTGGAATTCAACTCAAATTAGTGAAAATAATGTCAACTGTGAAATGTTTCTGAAATCTTTTGTTTAAACAAACGTCACTACTTTCTACCATCTAATGAATAGCACCCCTGCCCATACAAAGCAGGTAGTTAGAAACACGGATACCTTCAAAACTGGTAAATACACCCAAAGAGTGCAGCATCTCAGGTACAGGATTCTAACAATGGAGAAAATAGCTTGTGTTTGGAAAGTGTTCTGGGATACCAAAGATAAATTCAAGAAATTGTCCTAATCTAACCCTTTTTTTTTCCAAGGTGGATATTTCTGGGAAATGCAATACTACTTACCATGTGCGGCAAGATCAAGTGACTAAAGTAAAAGCCCTAGACTCCTGTGAATTAGAAAACCAAGGATTTACCAGCCACAACCAGGTATGATTTCTTTAACAAAGTAAAGTATGTTCTGCCTATTTAAAATATATTCATAGTAGCCATTACTTATTTTCTCAAAAGTCCTTTCTTGCATTATAAAAAGCAAATTTTACATGTCCATTTTGTAACATTCCAGTACAAATTTCATACGTAGCACCCACGGGGAGAATGGGGAATGAATTCTCGTCTTCCATAAACCACCTTGGCTCTGATGACATAGAGTGCAGCACATCAATTTGCATAATTTTTGGATCTTGTCTATCACATGTTTTAGTCTCTATGCAGATTTACAGCACTTTTGTCCTGGGTGAACTGAAGTTTTATTCCATGTGAAGCTTTTTTTTATTTTGGAGGTAAATGCTAGATACAATCACAGTCATAGTGACAACTGTAACCTTTTACCCAGCGCTAAATCACAACATTTAGTGTACATAGTAAAAGCCAGACAACATACTGACTCCTGAAAGGAGCCTGGCCACGCTTGCCTGGAAGGTCAAAGGCTTCCATAACATGCAGGTGTGATGTAGGAGATGTGCTGTAGAGGTAACTGAAGCCCTACTATATGGCCTCAATGGTCGTCGACTACTAGTGGATGCCTTTCTAAGTGGTTACTAGTGAAAGCAGACTGGACACATGCTTAAGGCATTGGGATTCTCCATGTCTGCAACTGACCTTTGTCAGCTTGGAGAAATACAAAGGTAGCACATGCTCTGTTAATAAAATGCCTTAACACTATGACTGAATTCCTGATTTTCACACCTGCCACAAAGATTTCATCTTGTTTACAAACAGATCAAGCATGGCGGCTGGTTCTGCCTCACAGGTGTGATAAGGTCAGTCTCATTTACAAGACAGTTCCCTGGAAAAGCTTCTGATTTTATTTAAAATGTATTTTAACTAAGTGTAGTACAAGTCATTTTCTCTGTTGTGGCCTGGTCCATAATTTATTACCCCCTCTCCCTCCTTTTTCCTGTGGTATGTATTGAATTTGAAACACATCATGCAGAAGTGAATGGCTTCTTGTCTCAAAAAGAATTATTGAAAGCCTGGTTTACAGGCCTAGCTTGAGATGTTGTCAACCCACATGCACCTTCCTCATTCAACTCTCTTTTGTTATGAGTTTTGCCCTGATTTGAAACTGAGATCTCTTTTCCTATTCTGTTGTTTATTGATCAACCCTTTTTTTGCATTTTTTATTTATTTGCAGATTTTAGATGTCAGTTCAAAAGCCACATCTGCCACAGTTTATGTGCTGGAAGATGGTTTCATTAAATCCATTAAGGCAGAAGAAAATTATGTTTTCTTTCTGAATTTCCGACGAAAAACAGGTGCCAAAATAGTTTCAAAGTAAGTTCAAGGCAGGTTATATGTGCATGTCTTATAGCATCAAGTTCTAAGGCTGTAAAATCTTCAGGTAAGGGGTTTAGGTTTCTTATGTATCCATATGGTACATAGTCCAACTTTGATTAAAGGCTCTACCATACTACATACAAATTAAATGAAAACAGGTGGAACTGGCAGAAACATTTTAAGCATTTGTTCTGTTTATGTGTCCTCTTAGTTTTTAAGAAATACTTCCAATGGATCTCCATTTCTAGTATGTGAAAGTTCAGAAGTACAGAACAAAAAATCTGCTGCATACAAAGAAAGCAGCAGAGGAACCTAGATCTGTGTTAGGCTCTAGATTCTGAAACACTGCAAGTTTGGAAATCATCATACAAGAGACTGATTCAGACATCTCCTTAGATTTATGATATTTAAAAAATGTACATTCAAAATTGCTCTTTCCAGATCTTCTCATTAACTGGTAGAGGAAACATGTCAGAATACATATGCTTATCGAAAGTTGTTTACCGGGTACTATAAATCCATAAGTCTGTTGGTAAGTCTGTTATTTAGGTATTTTATGCCATATACCTCTAGCAGTAATTCTGCTGGTATCAGACACATCTGTTACCTTAAAAAAGCCATAGATTTGCCATTCTGAACATTTTAAAATAATACTTCAATAAGTCAATGTTATATATTTTTGATCTCTGGAGGTTTTGTTTTATTTCTTCACCTTGCCATGTCTTGCCATGATTTCTGCATTTCTGCTCTAACAGTCGATCTCTAACAATGTCTTCACTGTATGGATACACAGGCAGAGACTTGAACTGAAGTCAGTACAAGCTGGTCCAGGACTGATGGCTGGGAAGCAAGTCGCCAGTGTTATCAAGACCTTGGACTCCAGTTATGTTGCTCTGCCACTAGAAGCAGAGCCAGTCAAATCTGAATGCAAAAAGTGTCCTTCAGTAAGTAAACACAGGCTCATTTGGATGCCAGGTTGGTTAGCTGAGCAGAACAAGTGTGAAGTTTCTGTCCAAGTAGCCCACTAGGAGAGATCTAACATAGCTATAAACATATCCTGGAGTGGGGAGCAAGGTAGTTATGCAATTGTGCTCCACCACACAAGGATGTTTTAAGATTTACCTTTAAAAGTACCGACCCTTTCCTCTGTTTCAAAGATTGAATGCAGAGTTTCTCAAGACCACTAGAAAATACAATATCCCATAGTTCTATCTAATCTTTGGCAACCTTGAATTGGTAGAATCTTATTTCCTCTGAGTAACGGATTGGGAAACTACTTTTAAGATGGCTGTCCATTTTTTATAAACAATCCTGTCATGTAGGAGCTGAACTACTAGAAATTAAACATAGTTAGACATTCTTTAAGCATTTGTTGGTAGTACATCCAGCCTCTTCTTACTGCCTGACCTTGAAGGAAATCTTTTATTTAAAAGACCTTATAGGTATTTTATAAGCATAAAATAGGGCTTTAAGATTCTTGGCAAGTCGAATACTGTTCTCATTCTTCCTGTGGAAAAAAAAATAGTATCTTGGTTTTTTTATAATTAAGATATCTGAATTGGCTAAGAGCTTGATGCTGTAAATGCCTAATCTTTTGTTTTATTTGTGCTAAACATCATGAACTAATTGCTACACTGACTGTTAGCAAACAGTTTTAATGCCATTACCATTGCAGAATGAATTCAGCAGTGGATGGGAACTTTAATTTCAAGATTATTATTCACAGTCAGTGTTTGCAAGCAAGATAAGGCTTCTACTCAGGTCATCTAATTTTAATCCTCCAGAGATAATCCTTATGGGCAAAAATACTTTTATTGTATTGGAACTTGTGCTAGTTATTTGGAAGTAGCATTGCACTGTAATAATTTGTCCTGCCTAATGCTTGTTGAGCTGCAGAGAAGGTGAAAAAATATGTTCGGGTGAATGAAATAGGAATGATGCTGCATGCATGCTGGAGCAGTTCAGAGCAGGGAACACCAAGGTATCGTAAAGAGAGGAGGGACAGGTGCTTTCTCCCTGACTCTGCCCATCATGGTTTGTGCTGACCAATTTGTCCCTTGGAACTGAGCTTTTCATAATAGTTACAGAGATAATTTCCAGACCCAGATAGCGAGCAGAGGGTATAATTCCAGAGCGCTGTCTGGGGACTGAACTATGTCCTTATAAACCTAATGGCACGATGAGAATGAAGTCCTGATTTCTCACTGTATTTTACAGTAACTGCTATGAAAAGATGGAGTCTATAAACAGAACACTGTATCCAAAGCAGCAACATAACATTTGGTACTTATATGTCATAGTATACATTAGTGCCATGCTGACATAGTATACCCTATAGTTTTATGTTTTCAAAACCCTTTTAAAATCATAACAGGTCTTATTTCTATCTTTATGAATTAGGTAAAATAACTGTTACTATCCCCACTTTACAAATGGTAGCACTAGCTTCTGAGAGGTCACCATTTAGATTCAAATTTAGGCCTAAATTTCTGCGTTTAGGCATGATAAAACATACTCTTTTCAGAAGATCTCATGTTTTTTACATTTATTTTTATGCTCATGGTTCCTCCAGGAATGGATGCTTGCCCCTTCTGAAATTGAGGTGGGTTTGTTCCATCTTGTGCAGCCAACCTTCATGAGTTGGTAAGGCAGTTGTCAGGCACTGACATTCAAAACCAGCTCCTGCTCAGTTTAGGACCTCTTGATTTGGCTTGAATTTTCCTAGAGTGCCCACAAGACCTCTGGTCTGATCTCCCTGTCAGAGAGAAAGAGATTCATGTCCAAGCTTGGCTGAGTTGCTATGTGGAAGTGCGTGCATCTGTGCCTGAATCCTTATTCAAGCCAAACTGCCTGATATTCATATCAGGTAAACAAGGCCCCTTGCAAAAGTCAGCTGTGAATGCTTTTTTTTTAAAGTCATGGTGACTGCAGGAAACAGCAGCTGCTCCTTGTAGCAGTTGAATGGTTAAACCCCCTCCTCAAAGCAGAAGACTTGGCCTCCACTCCCTTTGGCTTGAGATGGCTGCAGTTCCAGTCTCCCACCTTGCTCCTCTCTAGGGTATGAGTTAAGCTGACTAAGAGCAGCTCACGCAGCTGGGCTTCTGCACGGGACAAAATACAGGATTAACGCGGTTAGATGGTTTTTTGTCAGGCTATGGTGCAACTTCAACAGGGGGAATAGAAAGTGTCCCACATATTTATCCAATTTCAGCTTATAATAGCCACACTGACCTTGGTGCTAAGCACTAATCACTAGTTGAGGTTAACAGACCCATCTGTGCCACAGAACATGAGCTTCTCCCAGCTGGTCATTAATCCTCAGGAAATATCCTATGTCTTAATCATTGTTGCCTAATTATTGTTTGTTAGAGTTGATGGAAGTTACACTCTGTACTGGGGAATGATACTTCTGTTTGCCAGCAGGTTCAAGTGTTATTGCCCAATACAAAGCCCATGAAGAGGGGAGGTATTTTAGTAGAGGTCAAATGGGTGCTAGTGTCATTTCCCACTTGGGAAAACTGCAGTAAATGTTGCTGCAAAGAACAGCTGAGGTTTTCACCAAGGAATGTTCTCGATAATTTGAGATAACAGAGGCAAAGGCAAATGAGAGAGGAAAGGTCAAAATACCCACACTAGTTTCTTATGGGAGTGGATATGGAAGGACAGTATATTTGCAAGACAAGAAAGTTCACCTTATTCCAATTACAGTATAAATACTCACATTCTGTTCTAAAATAGATTGCATTTAAGGCAATGCACATTATTTAAAAAATACTAATAAATTTGGAAGAGAGAGAAAGCTGTAAAAATGTTTCAAACATGTTTTTGTTGGGATATCATTAATTAAGTAATATTTAACTGAAGGATCAGCTTTCTATTGGATTTAAACTAATTTAAGCAATAGCTGCTCCACATATCTGCATTTAGTAAGTCTGATTTTGAGAACTGAAACCACAATCTGAGAGATTTGACATATTGTCAATTATTTTGCAGCTTTCTGAACTCTGGCAGACCATCAGAGAACACATGTATCCTGAAAAACTTTCCAAAGCTGAAGCAGCAAGAAGCTTTGTGTCCTTCATTCAGAACATCAGAAAAGCTACAAAAGAGGAGATACTGCAGGTTATTAGAAGTGAAAATAATGAACTTCTGTAAGTCACCATGAACAAGCTTTCAAAAGGCTTAAGTTACTTAAAATTGCTAAGGGCAACTGGCATGCAAACAGATTCAGTTCATCAGGTGATGTCCTAGCAATGCAAAATCAGTATTCAGTACTGTCTACAGAAAAGGATACAATGTTTTAAAAGCTGTGTTTGATTTCATAATATATTTGCAGCACAATATTCCGCCACCAAGTTTGTATCTACAATGTAAGGCAAACACGCTTTGTAGCTTACTCAAGGGTTCTCAACCCAATTGCTTGTCCTGAAATGTTGTATAACTTGTTCTTGACTTCTGCATTTGTTTCCTTCAAATGGCAATACAGCAAAGAAGTGGATGCTTCACCCCTGGAGATTGTCCTCATACTAGAGTTTAGGTGTGAACAGAATGCACACCTAGATTTAGGAGTTGGAAGACATTTCCGAGTCCCACTGCACAGTCAGGATCTTTCAAACAGATTATAGCAGCTCTTAACAATAGGGATAAATCTGTGAGTAACTCAGGTAGTGTAGAAGTCTGTTTTCCAGTTGCCATTGTATATAGAGAAATAAAACAATTTTTTTCCATTGACTGTCTTACCCCGTGAACTTTAAGACAGTCTGGATAGTTCTGGGTTTTTTCCAATGCTTTTTTTGTCCCATAATTGCATAAATTCAAATATTATTTGTGGATATGGATAATTTCTGGAGTTCATTTGCCATTCAGAGGTGGAAGAATTCAGGGGCAGAGTTTTTTCCAACAAGAGTGAAAAATCCTGTCTCTTAAGTGCAGTGAAGAGATCTTTCAGCTCATTAGCTTCTTTAATTTTATGCAGTAAAGTCTTTTCAGTATTTTCTAGCTCATTACAATGATATGTTCATTTCCACATCTTTGTAGTCCACAGGTAGTGGATGCTGTAACATCTGCTCAGACTCCAGCATCACTGGAGGCTGTGCTGGAGTTTCTTGACTTTAAGGATGCAAGCACTTCGATCCTGCAGGAGCGATTCCTGTATGCCTGTGGGTTTGCTTCTCATCCCAGTGAAATGCTTCTGAAATCTTTAACTGTAAGTCAATGGACAAAACAAATACAACTGATTTAATACTCTTCAGCCTCCCCCTCATCCAGGGGGGAGAGAATAAGAAACAACTCCTGTTGTTTCCAATTTTCCTTTCTTTATCCCTTCCATGGTTTCCTTTATGTCTGCCAGTAGCATATAGGCTGAAAACAATCAAAATTTCTAAGTCCAGACAGAAAGTCTATTTACTTTGTAAAATGATACCAAATCCAGTACTTTGAAAACAAGCAGCATTCTGAGTGTTAGCAAAATAATTTGAGGATGAAAAAGTTTATCAGAGTCCTGTAACCATTTAATATTCCTTTTTAAAAAAAAAACCCACCCAACATAGCTTCAAAATCAATCTACTGTTTGAGACACTGCTCATCACTCAAGGGGAAAATGTTTTAATACAAAACAACAGAGCAGTGCTGTGCTTAGCCTGAGCCCAGGACATTGTGGTCATCACTGCCTGTGCATTGAAGTTCAGAGGGAATGAGGGTGGGTCTTCAGCCCACTATGGATTGTGGTTCATCATATTTGAGCAGAGAAACTAATAGCATTGCTTTTGTATAACAGGCTAAGTTCAAGGGTGATATCGCAAATGAAGAAATCAGGGAAACTCTTGTTATTGTCATGGGAGCACTCATCAGAAAGCTGTGTGACAGAGAAGGCTGCAAGCTTCCAGTGAGTATTTGCTGTTCACTGCTGGCCAAACTCTGGTCTGCAACGCATGTAAATGATGTCTGCTGATGTTCCTGGGCGAGCATGAGATACAAGTGCAGCATATTTCCCCCTTTTAAAATAAGCCCATAAATGCCTATGGTTGATGGTGAAAAGATTTTTTTTTTTCAAACAATGACATCTACTTAGTCATCTTTAGGCTTTAATCTGGTTTCTTTCTTATGAATTTCTGTGACTTTGTCCCAATTTCCCTTGTTTGACGGAACTTTTTCTCACTGCCTAGTCGGTCAGCAGTGGCAGTACGTGTGCTTTGTTGCCCAAAATATTTGCATGTCTCAGAGAACCCCCAGAGGATATAAGATTTATTTAATATTTGGTGTGACCTTAGATTATATCAGCTTTGTGAAGAAAACTAATTGATCAAGGCCATAAACTGGTCCATGTACTGAGTAGGTGCTGGTGATAGAGGAAGAGGATGATCAGACAAGGCACTGCAGGCTGCTGGGTCTGTGCTGTTTGGGATGGCAGCATGCTGCTGAAAAGACACAGAGCACCTGAATGGCCTTTAGGATTCCCTTTTTCTTTCACCTGTTTATTGCCAAGCACCCTTATAACATTATGTTATGAATCACTAAAGAACACTTCCCTTGTCTTTTTCTGGGGGCACATGTCGGCCCCACAAGTAAAACCTGTTAAGTCCCTGAATCGGGGCAGAAGCAGCCAGCAAGTGATAAATATATGGATTAGGAGTCACTGTGGCTATAGTCACTTGGGTTAAGGAAGTAATTGACATACAGTCTACAAATTACACCTTTTCTAACCCTATACAATGATACCTTGAAACAAAAATGTTTTAGAACCCAGGCCTGCCCCTCCTGTTTCTTCAAGGGGAAAAGGTGGATTTATCATCGCCATTTAAACATACCGTTGATTTTCTTTAGGCTGTTGTGGAAGCCAAAAGGCTGATTCTAAATAGACTGGAGAAGGCTAAGAAAGATGACAATGTGAGGATGTACCTACTCGCACTGAAGAACGCACGCCTTCCAGAAGCAATTCCACTGCTTCTGAAGTATGCTGAGTCAGAAGAGGGGCCCATCAGCAATGTTGCTGCTACTGCCTTACAGAGATACGATCCCTCTTTCCTCACCAAAGAGGTAAGAAATGCCAGAGACAGTATTAAACATAAAGTATAAATTAACGGGTTTGTTTGTTGGTCCTGTTCTTTTTATGATGCCCCACATATGTCTTTTTCTCCTGGAAGTTATTATACACACTTCAGAACTGGCCAGAAAATCCTTTATGGTCCTGTTTGCCAAATCCCAGCTCCCAGTCTGTCAGTGCTAGTGAGCCTTTGGCTCCAGAGTCACTTGCAGCCATTGCAGATGGGGTGGCCGGCAGTCAGCAGGGAAAACTGGGCTGCGTTCACAATAGCATTGCATCTCTATTATGTGCAGGAGACATTAGGAATGCATGGGTACCTGTGTAACCCTTGTTCTTTCTTATGCTTAGGGACATGGTTTAGTGGTGGGTTGGCAGAGCTGGGTTAGGGGTTGGAATTGATGGTCTTAAAGGTATTTTCCAACCTAAATGATCATGTTATTCTGAATGGCTTTCCATGGACTTACCTGTAACGAAGATGTCTCTCTTCTCAGGGAGGTGAGGCCATCACAAGCACTATCCAGAAAATTAAAATTAAAAGCTTAATATTTTTTTAAGAAACACATATTCCCTGAACAGTCAAGGAAATTTCTCCCTTGACATTATCACTGCCACAGTATTTGATCTTAGTGCTCCTACTTATTTACAGTCCTGCTGTGAAAATTAATGTGGAGGGCTGTATTGGGACTGTGGCTGAGAGAACATGACAGATGTGTCTCTTGCCCATGTGGTCACTGAGCTATACATGTCTTGTTCATTCCAAAAAGGACCATGAAAAACAGAGTGCTGAAAATATGTCCTTGTGCATTAGCCCTAGCTATGGAGCTAGCTTAAACTGATATTATAAACGAGATTCCGATCTGTCCTTTGCCCAGTCATCTGCGTGAGCGCTAACTGGATAATCTGTTTCCTGACCAGGTGAAGGAAACAATGAACAGGATATACCACCAGAACCGTAAAGTCCATGAAAAGACAGTGCGAACCACTGCAGCTGCTATCATCTTAAACAGTAACCCATCCTACATGGAAGTGAAAAACATCCTGCTCTCCATCGGTGAACTGCCTCTGGAAATGAACAAGTACATGCTTTCCATGATCCAAGATATACTTCACTTTGAAATGCCTTCAAGGTACATTAATTTCAGCATAAATAAATACAGTTCATCCTTACTCCTTTGCAGAAACTGAAAGAACACATAGGTTCTCATTAATCAGTACTGTAAAATTTAAGGAGAATATAAAAGGACACTTGATATTTGTGTCACTTTTAATTATTGATATTTCATAATAAACCCCTGCATTTCAATGCCATTCATTTACTAGCTCATCACATCTTCAGAGGTACAAATAAGAATTAGGCATCTAACTTGCATTACTGTAAGAAATGTCATCTCTTGTTCTTAATTCTTTCAGTGGGGCCCTTGCTTTTATATTTTAGGAATTAGTGAACGGAAAAATATTAAAGATCACAGCGCTAGAATTAAAATAATCAAAATAATCAAAATATCTCTTCTTCTCAACACAATCTTAAAGCAAGACCTTTGCTTGCCTTTCTACTTATCACTGCAGGGAGTAGCTGAAATTGGAAAAGAGGCTCTAGGTTGGGGTAGATTTTTAGTGGGAAAATGTGGCAGTTTTGAAGACCCTCTTTCCTACTGGGAAATTCACCCTCTTTCAAATTTGATACTCTACAGAACAGTAATGCATTCGCTAAGGTAATATTTGTATCTCTATGTTTTTGTTTGCTTGTTTTGAAATACTACAGCAAAACAGTTCGACAAGTTCTAAAGGACATGCGTGCTCATAACTATGATCGCTTCTCCAAGACGGGCTCTTCCTCTGCCTACTCTGGCTATATTACACGTATGTAACCATGAAGCTGCCTTTTAACCCTGCTAATATTCTGAAACATTTGATTAATCCTCTAGTTTAGTCACAGGTACCTTCTTTCTTTTTTTTAATTAAGGTGGTCCTGATGTATCATCCACATACAGCCTTGACATCCTCTATTCAGGCTCTGGCATTTTAAGGAGAAGTAACCTGAACATCCATGTTTTTGATAGAAGTGCTGAACTTCATGCCAGCCAGGTAACTTCCACAATGTACATAAGAAATAAGCCAGTATAAGTCCTCTCCTTATAGCTTCCAGATCAATTCAGCTAATGCTTAAGACCACCATGTTTGCTGCACTGGGTAGAGAAAAAGCCAATTGAAGAAGAAGAAGAAACCCACAACAGCCAATGAGACACATGTCTGCCCTAACCAGGAGACAGGTGTTTTGTTCTGTACCTTGTATCAAGTTCTGTACCTTGTATCAAGTTCTGTCTCTGTTAAAGCTTATACTATTTATCTGCTGTAATCAGCAAAAGATTGGCGAGTTTGTAAAATCAGGTCCTGTGTTTTGAGTATAATGCAGGATGGAAATAAAAGGAGTAGATCAGAAGTATCAATCAAAGAGATTTAAATAAAATTCCTCTGTTTTGGACTTTTCTTAATGTTGGCAAATATCTTCAATATTATAGTCCTCCTAAATTTCTGCAGGATAAAAAATCATGCAGTGAGACATCTTTGAGTTTTCCTCCCAAATGTCTGTGGAAAATTGATATGAATATGAATAATGAAAATTTTGTTTGAAAGAAAAGTAGGCTCAGGATTATGGTCTGCATGAAGGCAAATTCTGCCTTCAGCTGAATCGGGAAAAAAAAGCCATGGCACTATTTTATTTTCCAATTTTCTAGCTGCTCTATCTATTTCACTTAAGTCTTAACCTCATATCTTTTCAGCTACAGCTACATAATTTAGAGTTAGGCTCTTGGACATCAAGGAAATATGTAGGGTTCCTGGCAAACTGGGGCAGGCAGATTTTTTTTCATTGATTCTGTATCACTGTTGCTTTTTAGGTGGTAATTGAAGCTCAAGGTCTGGAGTCCATAATAGCTGCAACTCCTGATGAAGGCGAGGAAAACCTGGACTCCTTTGCTGGCATGTCAGCCATTCTGTTTGATGTCCAACTCAGACCAGTTACATTTTTCCAAGGGTACGGTGATTTAATGTCTAAAATGTTCTCAGCAACTGGAGATCCTATTAACGTGGTGAGAGGACTCATCCTCCTGACAGATTACTCACAGGTACTAATAGAAAACTGTTTGCTTCTTTTTCTGTCTCTTCAGCACAGATGCTCCCTCTCCCACACTGTTATTGTAAGACATTTTATTTCCTTTCTTTTCACCATTGATAAACTTAATGTTACATAGGCTTCTCTTACTATAGGACCAATAGGAAAGTGATAGTTATTAAAAACCAGAATGAAATTACATGAAAAGCAGTCTAGAACAAAGGTGAGAGACGACACACATCATTCTAGAAAAGAAAATGATACTGAATAGAAGCAAATCCAACTGAGTTTCCTGTAGACAACTCATATTGCTGTCAACTGTAGCTTCCCCTCCCACAGTTTCTGGTAATACAGTAGTGTTCCACGTGACCACCTAAGTTGTCCGGAGACCTTACATCCAATTGGGCAATAACTATCGGGTACTGAGTGAATGAATTCCTAGTACTTCAAACAACAATGCTAAGAAGTCCAAATTTCAAATACTTACAGCTAGGAAAAATCATAGGAATTAAAATACACATTACACAGTTGTTACGCAACTGCCACCCCAAGATGGTCTGTTAATTTTATGGTTAAATATAGGCTCATAAACAAATATAACTTGCTAGATAGTATATTACTGGAGGACTAAAGATCTAGACATGTCTCTGAAAATTCAGGGCCAGCATTTGGTTTAACAATTCTATTCTTCCCGAGCAGGGATCTCCTTAGAATCTGTGAATTTAACAGCAGCACTCAGCTTATGAACATCTACAGGCTCAAACTTCACTTTTTACTTTTGCCCTTTAATCCTTGGCAAAAGAGAATGCCAAAAGCAGATGATGAGAAAATCCACTCTGATCAAAATTACACAGAAGCACTCCCTGCACGTGACAGCTGTCCCCATCCTGAACACAGCTCTAGAGGCCTTCCCATTTAGTGCACAAATTGGAGAACTAAAGCTCATTCCAACTGTGCTTTACAGTTCACACACAGATAATGGGAAAAAACTTTATCATGATCTATTTAACAAACAGACTGCAGAGGTGAGAAAGATCATGATGTCCAGCCCTGAGCACATGAGCACAGTGTTTACAGAACTAAGTATTTCCAACTGCTGTGTATGCACCAGGCTCCATGCATACCCTGCCTGAATCAGTTGGCTAGTAGCCCTGAGAGCTCTGCCAGCCAGCAGATTCTCCACTCCTCATCTTTGGAGAACCTCACAAAAGTCTGGGTCACACCGGGACTGGGTCTGTGTGCCATTTTTAGCAACATCAGGGTGTAAGATTTTTGGTCGTTCACTGACTCTCTGGAAGCCCGGGCAGCACAGAGATGAGATGAGATGAGATGAGGCCCCACTCTGCGTTCTCTCTTGGGTTGCCACTAACACAGCTGCTGCCTAAACTCTTTGGGATTCAAGCAAGGGATAGAGCCAAAAGCATGTGTTCACAGCCAAGAAGGCACTTGGTCTTATCTCCAGACCCCACAAAGGCAAAAGTTGTTTAAAGCGCTGTTGAATACAGCTTCAGGCTGAGCTGCATTTTAAACATAGCACATATTTCTAAGAATGGTTTTACAGCTACATTCCAGGTCAACGTGAACATGATTTGGGTACTTTGACATAATCTAGTTAACCTTCATTAGAATTGCTTTCACCTGTCAAGTTCTTGGACTGTGATTATAACTGTACCAGAAAACACTGCCAGAATGGAAATGTGAATGGTGTGAGATAAAACAGTGCAAGGAGCCATAATTAATCTAGCTTTCTTGATAGCTGAGTACTACCTCCACTTTCCCTGGCTGACATGGACAGGCCTTGCCCAGAACATAAGTCCCTTTACAAATTTGCACTGTAGAGAGCCAAGCCAAATGTGGATTTATCTTCTTTCAAAGTAGAAAACTAGGCATGGGAAAGAGTGCCCATTCTATGATACCAGAACTCAGTTTGCCACAGCTGTCTGCAGTGTGATTTCAGAGCGGACAAAACCCAAATATAAGTTAGAGACAAGCACAATTGAGATCAAACATCAAAAGGATGGTTTGGAATCCAAGACTGGAACTTAAAAACAGGGAAACAAAATTGTTGGAAAAGATCTTATGTGCTGTTTGGGTAACAGTTTTTGCATTGGTGCAGCCTGATTTTGAGAAAAAAGTATTTTTAAGTATTAGAAAAGTTCTGCTCCCCTATTGCTGTTTATAAAGATTGTTTTGCACAGAAAGACCAAAACTGAGTTGTATTTCCCCTGGAAAATAGCTATAGCTTCCTTTCATTAACTTGACAATTGCAGTAATCACAAAATTGTTATTTTGAAGAGGTGGTTTCCATGTTAATAGTGAAGCAATGTTTCCAAAGCTTACGCTCCTGCCCACTGTCTGTAACATCTTTTCCCACTTAACTCCACAAATTGAAACCAGAGTGTATTTTACAGCCATTAACAGTTCTCACAATGTCGATTGAAGGCTAAGAATAACCATCTAGAAGTTATAATTCTCTCTGTAAAATAAACAGCTCTCATAAAACTGGTTTTGAGACTCCTAAGGCACCTGCATTAAAGTTCAGTAGTGTTAATGTTTCTCCTAGGCAACACACCTGCCAAAAGCACAGAGAAATTAAATACTGTATTAATAGGTCAGAGAAACCATTTGAAAGCCAGACCCCAGTGGAAGATTGCCAGTTCCCAAAGCATCTGTTTCAGCCGTCCCTGCATTGCATTACAGTAGCAGTCAGTGCAGGACATAAACAAACTGTGTTTTTTAATCAAAACACAACATGTTTCAGCATTTTAAACAGTAACAAACTACCAATTCTGAGCTTTTGGATCACATTCTCAGCTGCAAGTAACACACAAAGCTTAAAATAGGAAGGGAAAGGAAAACACTGCTCCTGAGGGGGCTGGATCTCTGTGATTTACACCTTCCATCATCCTGGATTGGATTTGCACCAGCTGAAGGACAAGACTGAGCTCTAAATAAGGAAATAGATGAGCTAGTAAAACAAGTGCTCTTTAGCTTCTCTGCTGGTTTCAGTGACAAACCTGACTTAAATCTAGATAGCCTTTAAAGCCTTAAAAACTTAGACACTGCAAATCAAGCCTGCTCTAATATTAGATGCAATTTGACAATGCATCTAAAAATATCTGCTCTTCTGGTTGTGTGTACATGTCTTTGCCAGGATGTATACTGTTACTCCTCACTCATTAACAGCTACCCACCAAGTCAGACCAAATTAAAAGCAAAGTAAAATAAAGTAAAACAAGTTTTATCTCCATACCTAAACAGACTGGCGAGGGAAGCATTACTTGCCCCATTGCAGTCAACAGAAAATCTGTTGTGGTCAGAAAGACCACAATTCCAATCCATGAATTTTACTTGGGTGACACTAAGAAATCAGAGCACAACAAGACCACACTTGCTGGGGTGTGCTGGGTTTATAAGTCACACCCAGACCACTGCATTGTTACATTAAATCTCAAGCACACCTCACCAGCAACCAACTGTCAAGTTGGTTCTGCCAAAAGGATTGTTTCAGAGATTATTTACCCTAAAAAGTGAAGTAACCATATACAGCCACCAGTATTATCCAAGTCCTTGATTATGGCAGGAAAACTTTAATGCTCTGAATAAAAAACCTCCCCAAATGTGGCTCCTGTAGGGATTTGGAAGCCAGACTGTCTCTGCTAGCTTCTTTCTTAAATCTTGGGACAGCGTTAGTTGGAACCACTGGGCTACTGAATAGCTAAAAAGACAAGAGAGACTTTTAAGTTGCCTAGACATCAAAAAGGGGGAGGAAATTGAGTATTCTCATGTCCTACAAAGGCCTGCAGCATTACAAGTGCTGAGAAGGCACAGAAACACGATGAGAGGGAGGAAACCGGCTAGGAGAGAGGAGGAAGTGTCCTGTATGTGACAGACATGATCAAAATAAACTTTCCCCAAATTAATGGTTCTTTTAAAACACTGAATTAATCCACTAGTTCTTAGGGAAGCATGACAACTATATAAAGTGAGTTAGATTGCCAAGCTGAGTGAACCTCAACATCCTGGCTGCGCTTCAAAGCTAAAAAGTAGTGAGCTGCCTTGACCTGAGCCACCCAGCCACTGAAGACATAATTCCTGCCATACAGTGCATTTGAAGCCACTGCACGACTGCTTGCAGCATTTTGCATCATACTACCAGTATGGTTCTACCTTCAGATATACTGAAGAAGCCACAGTGCACTGCACCATTGCTGGATCTCCAGTGAGGAATTTAATCTACCTTAGCTGAACTGCCAGTGGAGACTCCGAGAAGCTTGTGTGATAGCTCTTGGAGATAGACACCATGATACTCCTTACAGTGATACTCCGTGCAGAAATTGTGCCAGCTGGCACATAAAGAAGAAGGGAAGGATTCAAGATACCTTGCCTTAGCCTCATCCAAATTTCTAGGAAACAAAGTACATCAGGGTTGTTCTGTCCACCCTTTCAGAAATGTCTTCTGTTCCTATTTGTTCCTGCAAAATGATAAATGGCAGAGTACATAAGTGAGTAAGGAAACCGCTGATGTCTGCAGTCAGTAACGGGGTGGGTGTCTGTGCTTTCTGATGACTCTAGGAGATTCAGCTGCAGTCTGGGCCGAGGGCCAGCACGGAGTTCCTGGGTGGCTTGGCCATTGACATCTCAGGAGGGATGGAGTTCAGCCTGTGGTACAGGGAATCCAAAACCAACGTCAAGAACCGGTGAGATGCTTCCACTGCGTGGTGTAGCTGTAGAGAGATCAGACTCCTGAGCCCCTATAGTCTCAAGGAGAAGCATTTAAATATAAAAGACCTTGCAAATGAGTTAAAATTAAATAAGTTACATGCATGGGAGAATATCAGTATTTCTCTTTTCCTTTCCACCTGAGTAATACCAGTCCCCTCTGGTCTCATCTGAATTTATACCTGAAGAACAGATTCCTTTGAGGGCAGATTTTATGTATGGATGATAGGACTGCTTGCAATTTATTTTTTTCTTTCTTAATGTGTTTTGAATTAATTGTAATGCTAGAACTTATTTGCAGGGTTGCTGTGTTTACAATTGGTAACATCGAGGTGGATTCCTTCTTTACAAAAACTGGTATAGAAACCACTTTGGAAGTAGAAACGACATTAGACTTCATCTCCACGGTGCAGTTTTCAGAGTACCCATTCTTAGTCTGTATGCAGATGGACAGAGTTGAGTCTCCATTCAGGTAAGATATAAGAGCACACCCTTATGAAGTGGCCTTCTAACCAGCTGTTGAATCTCAAACTTCTGGTGCTGACTGCCACAAGAGATTAACAGAGGACAAATTTCAGCCTTATACAGTAAGGTGCAATGTAGACTCTTGTGCACACCAAACTCTCTGCTAACCCATTCTTCCCTGTCCCTCATCCCTGAGATTCAGAAAGGACCTTTTTGAAGACCACAGCTTGCTCTGAATATGCATGTTAGTCTGAGTGTCTAACTTGATTTTGCAAGTAAAAGAGAAGGCACTGAGGAGATCTTATAGCAACCTTCCAGTCCCTGAAAAGGGCTACAAGAAAGCTGGGGAGGGACTGTTCACAAAAACTTGTAGTGATAGGACTGGGGGTATAAACTGGAGAGGGGCAGATTTAGGCTAGACATAAGGAGGAATTTCTTCACCATGAAAGAGGTGAGGCACTGGCACATGCTGCCCAGGGAAGCTGTGGCTGCCCCATCCCTGGAGGTGTTCAAGGCCAGGTTGGATGGGGCCTCGGGCAGCCTGGTTGGGTGGGAGGTGTCCCTGCCCATGGCAGGGGGGTTGGAACTGAGTGACTTTTAAGGTCCCTTTCAACCCGAACTATTCTACAATTCTATGATTCCAAGTAAACCAACTGAAAGGGCAGGACACTGGTCCCCTTGCATACAACGGGTCCTGACGGTGACCTGCATCCTTGCCAGCAGTAATTCTCTATTACCCTGTTGAGAGAGGAAGCACATAGCCTTAACCTAGAAGAAGTGGAAAGTTTTCTTAATCATCTGTTGTTTAGTAGTGTTGGCACAATGTGTTCAGTTCTTGCAGCCCTTGTGTTCTATCATATTTTATTAGGACACTAACTTTCCTGAAGGCTGAACAACTACGCAATAAGGTAAAAAAGATGCTCTACAGTAGCCAAAGAGTAGTAATTGCATTGCCATGTGAGAAGCTAGGTTTACTACTCCCTCCTAATCCCTATTTGCTAAGACCTAAGGGCGATGACATTTGCAGAGCCTGTGCCAGATTTCCAGTCAGGCTTTTCTGACCCAAAAGATGGTGAGCCTCAGAGGAACTAAAGAACTTGAGCATCTCCAGGAAATCCTAAGAAAACAGTATCTGTTATTCTGCAGATGCCAAAACATTTTGTGACTGTACCTACACATTGTGGAAGTGCAATCTTGTCTATACATAAAGTGTTTATCGATAGCCTTACCTCCAGGGTACCGATTTTGCAGAAATTTGCTAATGCCAGACCACTATGTTGTGTCTCTACAGGCGTTATGTGACAAAGTACGAAAGTCTACCATCTGGCAGAAGGTACACTGCAAGGAGAGGGAAAGCAGAACTGTTGGCAGGTAACGAATACCCTCTCCATCAAGAAAACTCCAACATGTGCAGGAAAGTTTTCAACGCAAAGTCTGATTCCTCCAGCAACTGGTTTTGAAACGTGCACCCGAGCTTTTGCTTTCCTGAATCCATGGCTCCCTCAGTAGCTTGGGCTTGTACGTACTGTACTAACTTGGAGCTTGATCTTGAACTACTGCAGTTAATGGGAAATTTGCCATTGATTTCAACAGGCCAGGATCAAACTCTCAGTGCGTGCACAGTGTTTACATATTAAACTATATTTAAGACTTGTAAACAAAATGCTAAGGCTAAAGACCAATTTGGTAGCATTCCATGCACTCCCTTAAGGGTGGTGCTAGTTCTTTATTTTTACACTTTTTATGTTGAAAGCAAAAATAATCCCCTGTTTTTCTTTCTTGGGGAATGCAGAGGTCCATGTTTTTAACATGCAGAGAGAACAATTAGGATGTGTAAAGAAGATTATTTATGAATATGTTTTAAAATATATAGGTGTTTTAGGCCCATGACCAATCCTTATTCAAATATTCAAGTACAATTTATATCTAAATGGGACCATGAATTCCTGCTTACTCAGTATTGCCAGTTTACAAAAAAGCAGGTTTTATTTCACATGATTTTAAGGTTTACCCTCCCTTTTTTTAGTGGTCAGAGCTTGATTATTATTATTATTTATCTTTTGGGGTTTTTTTATTAGCTGCTATAGTTAAATACAATAGATAAAAAGTGTGGAGTAACAGTTCCAGAATTCTCTTTCCATTGAAGTCAATGGTATAATTTCTGTAGCACCACCAGGAGCAGACCCAAGACAACATTGGTTGCTCCTGAAAATTTGTGTTCCTATGTGTAATCAATGAAGGTGTTTTTAAAAATAAGCACCTGCTAAGGCCATTCTGAACTATGACAGATAAAGTCCAGAAAGAAATCCCTTTTAAATGATAGTCTCTCAAATCCTGTGCAGAACCATTTTCTTCTAAGTAAGTTAGGTTCACATTTCAATGCAAAAAAGTAATCATTACTCATTTAAGTCCCCTAATTAAAACGACTTCTACTTTTCTGCTTGTTCAAGCAGTGTCTTCATAATGTAAAAAGAAATGCAGTTTACATTTATAACAGCATTGCAGATTAAGAAAGAATGGACCTCATCCCAGCTCAGTTGATCTCTAAAGTGATCCATCTGATTTAATTTTTATAGGGCAAGGTGAGTGAGTGCTGGTCACAAAAAAAGTAAAATAAAAAGCCAGAAACGATTGTTTTTCAAAAAAACAAACCAGGCATGAAGAATTAATAGATTGTCACCAAAAAAATGTATTAAAAGAATTTTTTAAAAAATCCAAATCTTTTTGTGTTATGAAAAAACAAGAGCGCAGAAATCTGCAAAAAATCAAACTATTAGTGGGATGAAACAGTCTGCTTGTTGTCTTTCCTGAAAATGCTGACACACTTCAAGTCAAAGCATAAATAAAACAGGTAAAAATACAGTGTGAAAACACTGTTTTGTTTTCAGTCTTGTTTTTGCTCCGTTGCCTACTGGGTTGGGAAAGGCTCTCTTTGGAGGAGGAATGATGTTGACAGGGGCAAGAGGAACTGTTTCCTTCACCACCACACAAGAACCAATAATACAAGTTGGACACCCACTTCTCATAGCTTACTCTCTAGCCAGATTTGGCAGAGGTGTCTGCCCAAATCCTCTGCCTGGAGGAGTGGTAAGACCTAGGTGTCCCTCTTCAGTGTTGACACTTATCTGAAATGACTTAAGGCCCAAGCGATACCAACACTGCTGGCAGGGACATCACCCTGTAAAATAATATGGCCAGCACTGCCAGCAAACCTGCTCTAGATCCTCAACCTTAAATACTCTCTTTCACCCTTCTGCTAAAGATTTTGTGCATCACCCCGTCCCCAGGCATTCCTTCTCCCTCAATGAGGGGCAGTTTCTCCTTCCTCCCATCCAAACCTCACCTTCTTCTCCCCAAACACAGTCTTGCTTTCAGCAAGACACCCACAAAGCTCTTTCTTTCCCTCAATATCCATGCTTGAAGTCTGCATCCTCTGCTTTGTAAACACCATTTGATACCTCCACTGCTGTTTCAGTAACTGAAACAGAAGCTTTTACATTTGTTATTACTACTTGCTATTTGTGCTGTACAAAACAAAAATAATGTCAGAGCTAAGTGTTGACACACCTAGAAAGCAGCAGTCTTCTGCAGTGATCTGACGCCCTAAATTTAGGATGTGGACAAAGAGTGGCTCAGATAAATAGCTCTTCACTTGTAGACCATTGAGATATGAACAGATGACAACCTAAACCCCACATCCTAGTTTACGTCAATGATCTGCCAGGCTCCCCCATTTCACAACCCAAAATCAGAATAAAAAGATTCTAGATAACGCAATTCATGTCTGTGTTGTCTTTGTCTTCAGCAATCCCACTGCAAGGCTTAGCCCCTCTCAAACTTATAAAATCTAAGAACATTCTGAACACGTGCCTGTAAAATAGGGCCCTCTGGCACGTAAGAATTTGTTTACTTTTTTAAAAAAAGCATAACATAAAATATTTTCTCATTACAAAAGATAATCCAGCTATTGCCATTGATCTGGCCAACGACACCAGGACTGCTTCTCTTCCACATGAAATGCACTGATATCTTTAACATAACTACGTCACATGCCCGAGATGTACATCTGTGTGTTTTGCTTTAGCATTTACTCATCAAGCCCTGGCACCGCTTGTTGAGGAAAACTGTGTGTCCATCTGCACTACTGCAAACTTTGAGAATGGGACGACCAGCCTGCAAGGGTGATTTTGGGACTCCCACAGCTTTGTTAACATCCCTTGAAACTGAATCAAACAGAGCCCCTGAGGTCCCTGTTGCTCCTTCAGTGGGATATGTGTCCTAGTGGATACCCCTGACACTTGCTGCTGAAGCCACCTGACCCTAACAGCTGGACATAATGGGGATTCCAGAAGGGGTTTAGTCCAACAGCTGGGTAACGGAAGGCCACGGCCTCCTTACATGGGCTCCATAGCTACAGAGACAACAAAACCGACCATCTTCTAAAAATAAGATGAAATCTATACATTGCCTAAGCCTGCATTTGAAGTGAAAACACACTTAGACTTACAACCAAAGCAAACACCACAAGCATTTATCACATCAGTGGGGGCTAATCACTAATGTGAAACAAATTTTTAACAATGGCCACTACATGTACTTCTAAATAACCCAAAATAGTAGCAATTAATAATTTATGTCCTCGAAGCAACCCACTTGCAGAAGAAATTTCAAAACCTTCCCCTTGAACTTTCAGGGGGTGCAAATTTTTAGGGAGCATTTTACATGTACTCTTCAAAAAAAAATTCATTCTAGGATTCAGTTTCTCCCTCCACTCTTAAACATATTCTGGTGCAGAAGGCACAGAGGACTATAAACATCAATCATTTGGAAGGCAGACCTTCTCAGGAGGTTACAAATTAAGCCATGAGCACAGTACAGGTTAGCAGACAGGGGGACTAAGCATCATTATTTTCGTAACACTTGCCCATAAATAGCTGCTGGAAAAATGCATATTTTCCTGCAGATAATGGATACCAGCCAGAGCTGCATAAGTGCAAATCAGCACAGTCTCTCAGAACAGCCTGAAATCATGCTGACAGCATCTCCCTTTCCTTTTATAAGTGGGAACAAGACCGTAATTTTAATTGTTTGGCTTTTAATAGAATTAATTGACACTTGGTGAAAGGTGTAAGGTTTAACACGCATGCAACAACTTACAAAATACTTAGCCCAGATATCCAGTGAATATGCACTTGTAAAGCCAACTCTAACTTACTCAGAGCACCTGGTAGAGAACTTGCCTGGCTACACAGCATAGGAGCTGCAGTCCTTAAGCATGTAGTTTATGAGTTATAAGCCCATGCAAAGCATGCTGCAATTACACCTTAGGACACAGGAGGATTTGTTAAAAATAGCAAAATAAACACAAACCCTGGGCGAGTGAGGTTTTTAATAACATTTTAAACCTGAATTGTGTGCCTTGTCCAGCAGAGGTCAATGCACAGTGGAGCAGTGGTGGAACTGGCCTGGAGGTGCTGTTCTGCAGTGTCAGGGTGGAATTCGTCAACGAGATGATGAGTACCTCAAAAATAAACAGCTGGACGGCCTAGGAATACAGCTTGGGTTTGGCAAGCAGACTAGTTATTCTCAATAGCAACAATCAAAGACTACAGCAACGATGAAGTAGGTGGAGGTTTTATTTGCTCTTTTTTTTTTTAAGTGCTTTGTTTCACCTTGGGTAGCTTGCTTAGATCTGACCTCAGGGCATTATCTATTTCTTGTTTTGCTGTGTTCGCACACAGTTTGACAAAAAGTGCTGCATTTCAACCTTCTGGTCTCATCATTACTACCAGTCATGTCCTTGAAGACTACTCAAAGTCTAAAGGATTGTCTCTGCTATCACTTGTTCTGCACAACAGGGGAGGTAACTACACAAAAAATACAACCAAGCAGGGAACTGCAGGCTTACTTGCAGTGTGTCTTTTACTGAAAAATACATTTTATTTATCATAACATTCAAAAAAAAAATCCCAACATAATACAAATGCTAACTCATTCAGTTAACAAACTTTAGTTCTCAGTGGGTTCAGACAGTCCGTCCTCACATGGCTGTGACTGAAGCATTCCCGACATGCAACACGCTGCTAGTGCAATTCTCAGAGTGACTCTGCTGTCCTTCAATCCCAGGCTCATGGCATCCTGCAGCAGCATCACTTTGGGCTTTGGCTACGAACTTGCCACGGCGTTGTCTACTTTGAGAGCAGCTCAAAGAGTCAATTTTTCTCCAGTTATATGTCTTCTTTTTTTTTTTTATTTCCCCACACACAGTCAACAATCATCAACACAAGGCGTTCACAACATTTTCCCCTTTGCCTTATAGCCCACTGCCTTCTTATCAGACATACCACCCACATTCTCTTAACAATCACTATCCTTCACACTTGCACTTTTAAGTATCCTCACACTGATAACTAACCCCCTTAAAAAAAGGCAAGAAAAAGAAAAAAAAACAAAAAGAAGAAAAACAACAACAAAAAAAAAACAGGAAAAGGGGGAAAAAACCACAAGCATCTTTAAAAGTATGTGTTCTCAGGTAGCCACAAGTTAATGGTAATTTCTAAGCATAAGGAATGACACTTTGGTCATCAACACTAGAGAGTAAAAGTAGCTTTCAATGCAGACAAGGGAAAAAAAAAAAACCCCACACAACCCATAAATACATTTTAAATCATTCACCAAGAGATTCACCAAGGATTAAATTTAACTGAGTGAAACCAACCCTGCTGCAAAAGACCTGAACAATATTTGTGTATCACTGCAGTCCCTCTCGAACTTTTAACTGGATCCTGACCTAAAACATGTGGAAGTGGCTGGCCGGCTGTGGCCCTGAGCCACGATGGCAGGGCTGGAAGGAAACTTAAGTGGTGCACAGGATTTTGCCCTGCTTTGCACGAGATGAATTTCAGCTGTAACATACTACGACTGCACCATAAAACATATAATACTAGCAGCTTGTGCACCCTCACATGGAGGGCTTGACTCTAATCCAAGATATGTGGTTACACATCACCCCGTTGGCTGGAGAAATTCACCACTGGGTATAGATGGAGAAGCACCATATTACTGGACATTTTTTCTGGTGACCTTTTGTGGCATTACTGGCTGAGTCTGGCTAGACTCAAGCCCAGAGCTCTGGTTTTATATGTATAAAGTGAAGAGCCTGGGATTTGGGTCTGCAAAGCACTCAATGCTCTGGGCCAAGTTCAGGAAAGCTTTGCATTGATGGGTGAAAAAACAAAATAGTTGCGCTTCCACTGAAGTTCCCAGGAATCTGCTGAGATATTTGAAGTGAGAGATGCAAGTGAAGACTTTGCTGGACAGGGTCTGTGAAGCGAGACTCTTTGCAGAACTCAACCACTGATGGAGTCTCTTTAGTAACAGACAAAATTAAGGACACATTGTTTGTCATTAGGATTGACACATTCCACTGAAGAAATCTCCCCTGAGAAAATAAATAGCTGTTGGTATTGCCTCATTTCATTGCTTTCGTCTCCACAGGCAATTAGAAAACCCGGCAAAATTTTCCTCCCACAGACACATGTTGAAATCCTGGGCACTTGTTTTCTACGCATATTTTTTTTTCCTTTCAAGTACTCCAGGTGAAACTGTAAACCCTGAGTTTGTGTGCAAACCTGGACCTTGTAAACTGCAATGTGAAATTTCGCTCTGAGCACCAATATAGGAAAATGTAGGACAGAAACACTTTTAAACACAGATGCTAGTATTATCGTGTACGTACCATACCCACGTACGGCACAGTGGACGATCCACTCTGGTACCTGCACTGTCCTGCAGTCTGAAGTACTGTTTTCTTTAACACCGATACTCTAGTCATAAAGTCTATGGACTTATCAGTCGTGGAAATGGTGAAGAAGCATTCATTTTCTTTAAGAGGCATTCAGCCTGAATCTTGGTAGGAAGTTAAGGCTTGGAGCTGCAGAGAGTACTGCTGAAGAGAGGGATTAAGCTTACATGCTATATGCTCTAGCTGGGCATGCCAAGCTCTTTAAAAGGGTTAGAATAACATTTTTTTGTTGGATTTCCACATGGATGAAGATAAATGTTATATCACTCACTATCTGTATACCTGCAGTGCATTTCACCCTGAGGGCAATTTCAATTTGTGCCTGTAAACAAATAAATAGCATTGAAATACACTCTCACACGTATGGTTAAAGACAGTTGTAGCTGAGTTTTCTGTATTGGGCGAGTTACTCTGGAAAATGAAAACCTAGGGCTTTCTTTAAGAGTGGAGATCCTTGAAATTTCCTTAGCAGCAGGAAACCTTGAGAAAAGGCATAGGAAATTCCTGCCTGTTGGCAAATGCTTAAGTACAGACTTGTGGCTTTTGCATTTAGACTTTAAATTTCTGACCTGTTACCTCAAGAAAGCTTTCTGCTAAATAACTTAGGCTTGATCTTACATTGGAACAGGCTGCCCAAGGAGGTGGTTGAGTCACCTTCCCTGGAGGTGTTTAAGGCACAGGTGGATGAGGTGCTGAGGGGCATGGTTTAGTGTTTGATAAGAATGGTTGAACTCGATCTGGTGAGTCTCTTCCAACCTGGTGATTCTATTGGCTTTCCAAAGTGCTGCACTGAACTGGAATTTTGGGCAGGGAACATGTTACTGTATTTCAGTTTTACTGTCATGATAACAATTATGTTCTGGTGAGAAAATGGTTGCTGGCAACAGGAGAATCCATTTAAGTCGAGTTTGACATATTGACATACATATCACTGCATTTTGAGTAATCTTGTTTTAAATTTTCTTGTTCAAAAAGGAAAGACTTTCTTAGTAAATATGGATAGCATTGATGTAGCCCTCAGATAATCCTACCAAACAACAGCTAAAGAAACAACTGCTTACTGTTAGGGCAGTAACATTAAAAACTCCTCTCACCAACAAATCGCTAGGATTACATTTTCAGCAATGTTGCAATTTAATGAATAATAGAGTGTAGTCTCAAATAAAAAAAATAAATGCTGTCCTCTCCTTTAGAACCAGAATCTAAAAATATGACATTCAATTTCTGGCTTTCCAGTATTTAAACACTGTTATAATTAAGGCAACTTGTGATGTTCAACACAGTACAGCAGAATAAACAAAAAGGAAAGCAATCAAATGTGTTTTCTGGCAGCTACACAATCTGTTTTGACTTATGCCAAAAAAACCCGAACACTAAAGGTGATCCTAGTGCTACAAATCTCTCTGTTTGCAATTCCAAGTGCATAAGTGCAGAGTACAAAAGAGACATCCAATCGCAAATTGTCACTGAAACTCATAAGGAAGACCCTCATTTACCGCAGTGGGAGAGAGCTGAAGGCTTTATTTTTTTTTTAAAGAGCTGAAGGGCTGCACTGGCACATCACAACAGATTTCAGGGACCTGGACAAAACGGTGCATTGATCTGCACCGAAACATTGCTGCGTTTCCACCCTGCATTTTACAAACAGCTGCAGTGGCCTTACTACTGCCAGCCACCAGCACAGAGGCAATGCCTAAAGCCCACAGGCTGGCTTCAATATAAAAACAACTTTGCAGAAAATAATGCAGCAATTTAGTCTTGCTCGCATAAATAAACGTATGCGTACTCCAAAACTGGGGGCTATTTAGGAGAAAACAAGGAACTTACACACTTGTTTTGTATGACGAAGAAAAAAAAAGAAAACCATAGAAGCAGTTTTTAGGATGAATGTTTAGAGTTACCAAGTGTATTTCAGCTTAAAGGAGTATGATTCTTCTTCTTTAGCCCTGTAAAAAACCAAAGAAATAGAAAAGCATCATTAATAAAAAGTAGATTGTTAGAGAGCTGCCACAACCATCTGAGAAATCTTTACTGCCCAGTATCTCTGTTGTTGTCACATTGCTCTTGCTACTGACTTCCTAAGCTACTGCCAAGGATCAGACAATAGCACATAACTTTTAAAAATGACTTAGTAATGGGGCCACCATATTTTTGAGCAGACCTGATCCTTGCTGCTCATGTTGTGAAATGTGTGGCAACTTGCAACCCTGAGGTTTCTCGGGGATTGGTCCTGAGGAACCCCACCACCACGTAAGTAGGAAGCAATCCATCTGGGATTTAAGTGATTCATCCACTTATACTGAAGATGTGAGTGTTTTATTTACCAACACAGCATCCTGCATGGCATATGTAAGCAAAAGTGAAATGACCTGTCATTATATATTCTGAGATTTGTGGAGTTAAGACCTGAATACTGGCCCAGAGAAGCATTCCAGGCAAGAAGAGTAATTACGCTCACACTTAACTTTCATTGGTATCAAGGTTAAGCGCTATTTAAATTACTCTCTCAAAAGCTATGGACTTGAACACAAGCTCAGGCTTATTTCCATTAGCAGACTGATATATTAGACCAAACGCTGCAGCTCTTTTAATTCCTGGAATATTCCTGTATATCCCACTAAAATCGGAGAGGTACTTTACCAAATTCTGAGTGAAGGTGTCAGTGTAAGCAAATCCCACATGCTGCATATTTCACTGTAAGTTGACTGTTGGCCTTAATAATGTAGAACAAATGCTTTGCTGAATAGGGCACAATTAAAATAAAGTTTAAAAATATTGATTTTTAAGTGTTTAAAAAGCATTCATACACACTATCCACACAAAAATGACTTTTAAAGGCAGATATAAATTGTCTGATGGCAGGTAGGAGAAACACAATGATGAATATATTTGCACATTTGGATGACAAAACTGCTCACCTTTGGCTTAGCCTACTTGCACCACAAAAATAAATGCCCCATATAGTCCTGTAACAATAAACTTCAGTTTAGGCACATGTTTGTGCACAGCAAGGTAAAACAGCCTTCTAATATCAGCAGTTTAATTCACTATGGTTACTTTCTACTTTGGTAGGTTATTTACCTAACTCAAGGCAGAACTCCCCAGAGTATAACGTGGAAATCGACAGAAAAGCTACAAACTCGTTTTTCAGTCATTCAGGCTGGGAATGAGCTCTGTTCAGGCAGTTGCCCACTGCAGGTCAGCACAGCCTGGGTTTAGTTGCAAGCAGACACAGCAATTTTACTGGAACTGTAAATTAGCAATAGATTTTTCTTCATATTAAGGAAGAAGTGCAGGAGTCATGAACTGTGTTGCTAAAAGTTCACCAACAACTCTGAGTGAAGCAGAGAGAGAAAAGCGACTTTACAATATCTCTCAGACACATGTACAGGAGACTGAGGGGAGNCATGGTTTAGTGTTTGATAGGAATGTTTGGACTCAATGATCTGATGGGTCTTTTCTAACCTGGTGATTCTACAATTCTATGATTCTCTAATATTTTCTGTATATAAAAAAACCTAAGAATTGTTCAGCAATACCACCTTGGATTTTGCCAGAATCTGAAGTGATAGGATCCATTTTTTTCCCCTCTGATTATGCAGAGAAGAGCACCAGCCACAGACAGAAGTGCTGGCAGAGCAGCAAACGTGTAGAGGACTTGGTGCCAACAGTGCCATGGACATTACACCCCCCACCAAAGCCTCCAGTCAGCTCTGTCACACTGATCTCCAAGAGGTGTCAGAGACCAAGATGGAGAAGTCTCTGACATGGTGAGACAGTTTGTGAAAAAGAGAGGAAAAATAAATCCAGTAAATAGGGCAGGAAGAGTTTATGTGCAGTACATAATGAAGTACACATGTGGGAAACAAGAACATTCATTCAGTTCATTTGACTAGTAAAAATATGGAACCCAAAAAGGACTGTATTTTATTCAAAACCCATGCGAATGTGATCAAATCTAGCTATTTTAAGAAATGTTTTAGTATTTGTACAGCATTGCTGCAATCAAAAAAACCTGATCTGATGTGAAAGCAATTGGAATGGAAAACAATCAACAGTTCATCCTCCAATTTTTAAGAAATTATACTCTTATTCTTAGGGGGCAGAAAACTACCCCAAGCAAACACACAAATTTAAGTAGGAATAAAAAAAAAGATGCAGGAAAGAAAAAGAAAGAGGAATACAAAACCCCCCAGATAACAAAAGAGAGAAAAAGAGAAAAAAAATATCCACAGGAATGTGAAAGCTGTTTAGATGAATGAAAAAGCTGAGTAGGTACAAGGACAGAGTAACAGGAAGGTGGCTATAGATGTAATTCTCTGACATATGCCTTATTCTCCACTGATAGCTATATAAATAACCAAAGTCTGATGACAAGAGAAAAGCTCCTTGCGGTATGCAGTTAAAACTATTTGTTTTACTGGCTTTTGGAACAGATTGAGGGAAAAAACCCCACACTGCATCGATTAAACATCAGCAGGACAGGTGCACCCCTGTCTGCATTAGACAACATGCTTCTTGTCATCATTAATGGTGAAAGATGAAAGTCCTCTAACTGCTGAATGACCTTCGGAAAGGAGTGTGAAAATTTCTGCATCACTGATCTCTTGGGGCAGTTTTCACTCCTGTGAGCAATAGTAGAGCTGAAATATAACGCAAAAAAAAAAAAAAAAAAAAAAAAGAACAACAAAGAAAATAAAACAACCAAAAAAAAAACA